>CABPRJ010000543.1:146224-170210 GCA_902439185.1 Cinara cedri | reverse complement strand
TTTGTAAATAATATAATATATGTCATCAAATTATGGTTAAAAATGATTACAATAATGTGCGTTTCCGTGACAACAATGATTGTTTAGAAAATATTAAAATAATAAAAACTTAATAATAACAAAAAATAAATAAAAACGGTTGCCAACGACAAACTTATTTTTAATCTATCAATTTTTTTTTAACCTAAATAACCGGGTTTCCATCATAATTTCGAATATTAACGGTGATTTCAAAAATATTACCACTCCAAAGTGTACTTCCCAGGGAACATTTCCATTCGGAAAAGATGCTGTATAGGATAATCGGAGTAAGCTTTCTGGTAGAAAAAGTGTTCGCATAAAAAAAAAAAAATTAAAACAAATAAACGCCATTGTAAAACCAATGCATATCATTCCTCGCTCCATTCAGTATTTAAAATTCGCTGGCATCTCGGCCGGTGACTCCGTCCTGCCGCGAATGTTATTTCAATCGAAATATCGTCTCTTGCTCTTGTCAACTGATGCGATAAATATGTCATTATTATCGGAAAACGGCCACGCGAGTAAATTCGTTTTAATTGTTTTTTTTTTTCATTTTTTTCATTTTTTTTTCAAACGCATAAAACTGTTCGGTCACGTAGTTAAAACGCTGCAGCAATGTATTTATTGGATATTTTTTTTCGACGGGAAGGTGATCCGAACGAAAAAAATTTCACTCGAAATAGACGCGATTCAAAAACTTATTGAGATATTTAAAACACGTACGTACAGATAGTATAATAATGTTAAATTTCATATAAGCGACACAATTTAAATATTTTAAATTATAAAAAAAAAAAAACTTCTCTATTCTATAGTATTTTTGCTATTTCGTCGGTAATTTTTTCTCCGCGTTTAATTTGTTTTTTTATTATTTTTTTTTTTTGTAATTCAATCCAGACACGTATACTTTAGATACTTTTGGTATACGTAGATGATTTTTTTATCAAACAACACTCATTATTTCAAAAGATATTGACATTTTTCGAAATTTTTTTTTCTCGAAAACTTAAAAAATGAATAAATCTAAATGTTATGTTATCATTTTTTTTTTTTACCCCTTAATTTTGGGTGTGGAATTAATGCCTACTTTTGATTTTCAAATGGCAACCTATATTGAAAATGTCTTAAATAGATGGAGTATTATTTAAAGTAAATTTCGGTGTTGAAATTTTTGATTTCCGTCAACCCGTTGACGAGATGATATATGATCCACTTTCAAGTTCAAGTTGGTACATTTTCCGAAATAAATGGGTACCAAAAAAAAAAAAAATTAATAATAATAAAATAACATTTTAGAACTGTTCGTTTTTTAAAGTTTTCGAAAAAAGTCAATACCTTTCGAAACAATGAGTGTTGTTTGATAAAATCACCCGGTACAGAATCGCAGACGGAAATCGGTCGAATGTCTCGGGGAAAAAAACGTTTTTAAAAAACGTACAAGTCCCCGTACTGCTGTCTAGTATACCTAATACGCGCGAACGTTATTATTGTACTTGCGGTTTGTATCGTGGGAGAGAAGACGAGACGCGCGTTTCTCATCCGCCGCGCTACTTCCAGACTTTCAATTGCATTAAGGCCAAAAATACAATTTTTTTTTTCTACAATTTGTAATCGCCGCCATCTCATAGACAATCTCGAACGCGCGACGTGTACAATGTTAACACAAAAAAGTTATTTTGCACTCACAATTTCGTATATATTTTACTTTTTTTTTTTTTATTTTTACACGTTTTTATACATTGAGAAAAGCCGCACATACTCCGTGACGTGGATAGGCCACTCTGGTGAACGAGAAGTTTGAATGGTTTAGGACGCACGTACATTTATTTTACGTATACTATAAGCAAATTATTGCAACCGTTGTATTTTAATTGCGTTTTTCTAAAAGTAATTCGAAACTCAATGAAAACGATGTATCAGCGACGTTTGTCGTTAGTTTTTTAAACTTTTTCATCGAACCGTTGGGAATTCAGACATTTTTCTACACAATAAAGTACCCGTGCCCGTCACAGAATCTCGACTTTTAAGGTATACGATATGATTAATATTACCGAAATGGTTTTACTGACCGAAAATGCGGTTTTCGATAAAAAAAAAAAAAAAAAAAAACAAAAACAAAAACGTTACAATAAAGTGTGTCGCGGGGCGTGCAAAAATCTGACCGTTTTTACCGGCCGAATTATTGTTCAACGGGGGCAAAAAAAACAAAAACGTTACAATAAAGTGTGTCGCGGGGCGTGCAAAAATCTGACCGTTTTTACCGGCCGAATTATTGTTCAACGGGGGCAAAAAAAAAAAAAACATCACAATAAAGTGTACCGCAGGCCGCTGCAAAAATCTGACCGTTTTTACCGGCCGAATTATTGTTCAACGGGGGCAAAAAAAAAAATCACATCTCAGTAAAACCGCAGTCTGCAGTTTCTTCGCGCGAACTCTATAAAAATATACGTACACTGAATATTAACATTCTAATATATTCGAAATTGAACAAATCATAACATTAACCTCGAATTTGTTTTTTTACGCTTTACTACCGGAATTATTAGAAATATGCTTCGTGAGCAAGGATTTGTTTTTTTTTCTTTTTAAACGTGCATATATTAAAAGCTCTTAAATATCCACTAGAAACGTTGAAATACGCCGGGGGAGTTGATCGGATGTAAGAAAAATAAAACCGAATTGATAACGTTATTTATTTAGTCCTCCTTCGAAATTCCACAACACAAACAGATTAAATCGTGCTAAACACTGTAATTTAACAGAACAGCGCTGAAACCGCGAAACATGCAAAACTTCGGAACGAAAATTAATTAAAAAAAAAAAAAAAAAAAAAAAAAAATGTTACACCTCAATTCCGGAACGGGATTCCTGGTGTAGAATAACGAGATCCGCAAAAGTCTGGAAGAATGAAATCGTTATTTTCCATATGAACTCGTACGGTTCTCCTATACTTTCCCCCCTTCCCACGTTTTATCCCGAAGACGGCAAGGAAGTTAAACGACGACCTTTTCGACGAGCCAAATTAGAACCGATCATCCCGCCGAAAAAGCGCGAAAATCGGAGCAATATTTTTGGCGGAAAAGTCGGAAAACCGACGGGGGCGGGGAAAAGAAAATCATTTTTACTTCTGGGCGAATACCGGCGCGAACGCAACAAGTTCATTACCGCGGGCATACAACACGACAGCGTGCGGATAAAATGCGCGGTCTTTGAGAAACTCGACGTGTCGTTTCGACCATAGAATTCTGGAGACGACTTTTTTTATTCTTTTTTTTTTTTTTGCTTTTTTACTCCGGTATTTTTTCTTTTTTTTTTCAAAATGCGGCCGACAAAACGAATTGAAACGTGTTAAAAAAAAAAAAAAAAATAACAACGACAATCGCGAAAAACTGGAAACGCGCACTCGGGCGCGTGAGTTTGATCGGTTGTTTTTTTCGTGTTCGACTCTCCGTGAAATAAACCGAAAAACAAACGCCGCACCGTCGCGGAGAGCACACGAGTAGCGAGTGTGCCGCGCGTCAGCGCCGCAACGGTGCCGACGAGGCCCGGACGGCCACTCCGCGGACGTTACGAACGGCGACCGGCCGCGGGCAACGCGATCGCCGCGAAACAACACTAATGACGAATGATAATAAAAACGTATCGTTACGGCGGTAAAGTCACCGTGCCGGGAGTGTTTTACTCCGCGAGACGGGTTCGTTGTTTTTTTTTTTCCCTCCGATTTGTACGCGTGTTATTACTCGCGGGTTCCGCGACGACGGCAGGGTCAAAGACGCGAGCGCGCGCGCGCGCGCGCGCGAGAGGCGAACGAAAGAAAGAAGAAGAAAAAGGAGAAAAAAAAAAAAAAACATAAACGCCTAATAGCGATCGAGAAGGAGAGTGATAGTCGATGTTGCCGGGCACGCCACCTCCCGTCACCCGTGCGCACGTACAGGTACGTGTCCGTCGGCGGTACGAAAAGTGAATGTTTTTTTTTTTTTTATTTTGTTTTTTTTTGTTTTTTTTTTCTCTTCGCCCGCGTCCAAGTTGCCCGTTTCCCGGGAGTATAAGAAGCGCCGGTAACTTTAGCTCATCATCAGTTACCGTTCCACCGGCGATCCGACAACCAGCAGCATCTCGACAGCACCAGCAGCGGCAGCACAACACGGTCGACACGAGCCCGACAACAGCCCGACATTCGACGGCGGCTCTCTTTGAACAGTTTATCAAATAAAACTCCCGGCAAAATGATGAAAACGCGTTTCGTGGTGAGTACCCGTAAACACGCGGTTTTTATTTATTTTTTTATTTTCGTATGTCTCGAACGTTTTTTTTTTTTTTTAAACCGTCTCTGCGTTCTCCGCCAACAATAATATCTCGATCACCGCGCACTACTCTGCGGTGTTTTTGTTTTTGTTTTTTTTCCCCTTTTTCGTTTTTTTTTTTTTTCCACTGCGAATTCGGCAGCACGATAAAATCCCGACGGGCCGATACTCTTTTCGTTGCCTCCACGACTGACGGTTATGTTATTCGATACTCGATCGCGACGCACAACGTAAAACTCGAAAAACAAACAATTGTTCGAGACCGTCTCGCCTGCGTTGCCACAACGGCAGTTTCCACGCAATATACCTAACGGCCGTTTCGTGTTTTCTCTTCCAGGTTTTGGCGTCGCTCGCCACCCTGGCATTGGCCAGACCCGAGGCGGGATACTCGTACAGCGCACCGATCTCGTCCGGTGGCGGCTACTCGTCCGGCGGCGGCGGCGGCGGCGGCGGCGGTTACTCGTCCGGCGGCGGCGGCGGCTACTCGTCCGGCGGCAGCACTGGACTGAGCTTCGGCGGCGGCAGTTCCGGTTACGCCAGCGGCAGTTCCGGCTACTCCAGCGGCCCGGTCAGCTCCGGTTTCTCCAGCGGCCCAGTCAGCTCCGGTTACTCCAGCGGCCCGATCAGCTCCGGTTACTCCAGCGGCCCGATCAGCTCCGGTTACTCCAGCGGCCCGATCAGCTCCGGCTACGCTAGCTCCAGCGGCGGAATCTCCGGCGGATACTCCAGCGGCGGCAGCTCGGGCGGATACGCCAGCGGCGGAAGCGCCGGATACAACTACGCTCCGGCCGCCCCGGTCGTGCAGAAGCACATCTACGTCCACGTGCCGCCCCCAGAACAGGAATACGTCGCCCCACAACAGATCCAACCGGTAGCGCCACCCCAGAAACACTACAAAATCATCTTCATCAAGGCCCCGACCCCGCCGACCCCGACCGCCCCGATCATACCGCAACAGCCACAAGACTCCGAGAAGACTCTGATTTACGTGCTCGTCAAGCGGCCCGAAGACCAACCGCAAATCAGCATCCCGACCCCGGTGCCCACCGCCCCGTCCAAACCCGAGGTATACTTCATCAAGTACAAGACCCAAAAGGAAGCCGGCGGCGGCGGATACGCGGCGTCCAGCGGCTACGGCGGCGCCGAGGCCGTCGGACACTCCAGCGGCGGTGGCGGCGGTAGCGTGTCGTTGGCCGGAGCCAGCGGACCCGGATCCAGTTACGGTGCCCCGAGCGTGGCCAGCCCGTCGTCCAGCTACGGCGCCCCGAGCTCCAGCGGATCGTCTTACTAGTGATGTACACCTAAAAACCAAACACGGACACGACATTTCACGCGCACAACACTATCACCTATCCTATGTCGTCGGCGGCCGCGAGAAACCGTTGATTGTTAATTTCTCGCGGTCCGCGGTACGGCGGCGGCGTTCGCAAAACGACCGGCGTCTTGCCGCGAACCGACCCTCCCCGACCCCCCTCCCACCCCCAATAATATCCCCTCCCCTCTATATATACGATTCCTCTCGTTTACGGCCCTTTGCCTAACACCCCTTCCCCCCTCCCACTTCGTTACGTATTTGTCGCGTTTTATATATATATATATATATACATAATATAATATAATAATATATATATATAATAAATTAGTTTTTAAATCGAGATATATATATATATACATAAAATATTTGATACGTTATTAATTATTCCTTTTTAATTTTTTTTTTTTTTTTATTAGTCCAAAGCTCAAATATATTTTTTATTATTATTTTCGAAACGGGCGCGCGCGCGCTCGCGAAACGTTCGCCATTTTTTTTTTTTTTTTATAATAAACGCCCACTTTTTTTATATATATATATACGATTTATATTTTAATATTATACGAACAAAAATATACGATTCGATTTTTTTTATATAAAAAAACAAAACGAAAAAAAAAAACCGACCGAATTTATTCATTACTATTATTATCACCATCATTGTTGTTATTGTCATCACGTTGTTCGCTGCGTTCACGGTTCCGCGGACCAGAAGCGGTAACCGCGACCGCAGTAACCATACCTGTAGGCGCAACTAAACCACCGATTTGGGCGTGCTAAAACTCGACACTTTTCGCTAACGGTTTTTTTTTTTTTTTATCTAGTTTAAAACTGGTTATGGGAATGCAAAATTCCGGGTTTTTCAAAAAAAAAAAAAAAAACACTATTTAAGCCCCTTTAAAATCTTATAAATATTAAATACTATTACAATATACAAAGCCTATGTGCCTAAGTTAAATGTTTGAATAAAAATTCGAAAAAAGAAACTCTTAACTTTAACTATAATATGCTTTCAGATTTCGGATTCCGGATTTTCGGATTTCAACGCATCCGAAACCCAAAAGCAGTTTAATCTTTTGGTTGTTGTGTTTTATTTTTACATTTTCATGGAAAACATTTTACTTGCTTTATACTGTAAAAACACTGAACACTTGAACGGTTTTTAAGAGGCCTAAATCTCTGTTTTTTGTGAAAATCCATCTTTTCCGATTCCCGTCACGACGTGACTGTTTATATTATTCTTTATGCACGCACATGTACTGTCCGTAGAGGTGATCCGTGTTCCGATCCGTTCGTCAATAATATTACGAAACACGCGGAAAAAATATTCAGTCAATATTAGTCTCACACTTGTCAGAAGTCGAGCTTTATTTTTATTTGTTCTTTTTTTTCCAAAATACACTTTTTCGTAATCGTAGATGGAAAATTAAATTTTCACTTGTCATAACAGACGTGCACCAAACGCTCGTCGGGTCACGAGTGCTCGAAACCCCCTCTCACCCACTAGTTGCGCCGGTGACCCGGTAACCGCGTGACCGAAAACGGCCGCCGTGACCCGTGCGTCCCTCGAAAAACACACGTCTTTATTTGTTCACATATCGAACGCCGAACAACACGCGGCGACATACGGACGTCACGAATCGTTTCGCGAAGACGGCCCGGCGTCGAATCTCGTCTCGATTTGAGGCGAAAGTCGGCCGGGTCCGAACGCGAATCGGCGCGAATCGGCGCTGGACGCCCATAGCGAACGGTTGGGTAACGAATCGTTATCGCGATTCGCGCGCGCGTCGACACCGCGAGGCGGCCGATTTCCGGTAACGGTCCGCGCGCGAGTTTCGTAACGTTCGGTAATTATTGTTGTCGTATCGCCGTCGGTCTGCGCGGTCTGCGAGCGGCGCGGGTATGAGGAAAAAAACGAAAAAAAAAAACCGGAGAAAAAACCGTGTAAAAACCGTTGCGGGCCGCCGACAAAAGGGCGCCACGATTTCTCGGTATTTCCGTTGGTGTGTTTTTTGTCCTAGCGCCTGCGCAGCGAACGGGCCGCCGCCGGTGCGGTTTATCGCGCGATTTTTCACGCGTACAAAGCCCCCGGGCGTGTACAGCAACAGCACCCCCTCCCATCGGCACGGCTCTTCACAGCGGACCGCGACCGCGATCCGGCCCCGGCCGCGCGTCGTTACGCGGACTGCATAATCCGCGCGCGTTCGTAACGCCGTACGTCCGTCGGTCCGCCATTACATTAGACCGTTGACGCGTAACACCGTTTTTCGGTCAGCGCGACATTATTTCGGCGGCGTTCTGACCCGGCGGCGGCGGACGGGAAACGAGACGAGACGAGGCGACGGCGGCGTTACCTAACCGCGCGCAATTGCCGCCGTCGATTATCGCCGCGACGCGAAACGGCCGACCGCCGCCGCCGGCCGTAATTACCCGGCGCGGGACGTCGCGGAGGACCTGGACCGCCACGCGCCCGAGAAAACGGCCCGCCGTGACGGAACGACGTAATCGGGTCGCCGCCGTCGGTAACGGTGGTCGCATTGCGCGGGCGCGCGCGTCACGGCGGCAACAACAATATGACATTATGTCGCGGCGGTTATTACCGCGGCGTCTCGGGAGGGTTCTTCCGGTGTCGGGCGGCCCGGGGACTTTCGCCTGTCCGCGCGAATTGTCATTGTCGCGCGTGCCCGCGCGTGATAATTGCGCGGCCGTCGCGTCGTACCGGCGCACAGGTCCTCCCCCGCCCCGGTCGACTATAACGCGGCCGGCCGTTTTGCCGCGCGGTAATCGACCCGACGGCGAAAAAAAAAAAAAACAAACAAACGCGACCGGAGAAGGCGAAAACGCCGCGCCGTCGGACCGCTTTCGCCCATCACGACCGTCCGTCCGTCCGTCCGTCGCGCGCCCGCGCGCCTTTCTCCGCGGCCGCGCGTGTAATCGCTTCGCGTGCCTCGTACGGGCGGGCTACGGACAAAAGAACGAGAAGAGAAGCCGTCCCGGGATAAACGGGGGACGGGCGCCGTACGGTTTGGCGAAAAGTCGGGATTAACGTGTACGATGTGACGGGGAAACGGATTCGTATCCGCTCGCGATTCCGACCGTAGTTCGGCGGACATTGAGGCTTTGTTAAAAATACATATACGTGTGCGTATATCGCGTCGTCATATGGCAAAATAACAATTGAATTTCTTTGATAATATCCGTTTCCGATGTTATATCAGCACTTTGTTTCCCGGTTTCGCCGCCGTGTTTTCTCACGGTTTTTCACATTTGTTGAACAAATCGAAAAACGGCCTCCCTACAGTGCCCCCAAAAATTTCCTCTCGGAAAACCGTCCGCATCGCATACGCACGATCCTGGGGCGAGATTTTCCAGGTAGAATATTCGTGCGCGGTACGGAGAACGAAACCGAAATTAAACATCTATTTACGACCAATACATTCTCCGTTACACTCGGAATCTAAAAAGTCCAATGAAAAACGGCCGCATTTTAGCGGAACGTCGAAAATATCGCCGCCGACGCGTCGAAACGTAAGATAATAAAAACGTTATAACGCATAGTGTACTCGCGAGAATTGTCCGGGAAAAATTGTGAAATTTTTTTCAAAAATATTTTTTACATTATACATATACACATGTAGATCACATCGAAACACAAACGATTTGTCCACGAAAAATATAAATAAAAATATCCGAGAAAGGGCGCGGACGATGGAACCAGTTGAGATGCGCGTACGCGCGTGTTTGGCGCCGTAATAATATTTTTCGGCGAGTGCGTCGAACGCGTGAAATACAATTGCGTGTAGCCCGACAACCGCCGAGTTTTATCGATTTACGTAAAAAAAAAAAAAATACAACGATTTTTTCGAAAATATCGTAACACAAGCCGAACTCGTCGAATGGGCCTCCCGAGTTTCGAAAAATCGGAAAACGTTTTTGATTACAAAACGCCGAACGTCGCCGGCGAACTAATTATCGCGATTATAATACAACATTGCGGAAACGGTGTTACTGACTGACGTTGAAGAGAAAAAAAAAAACGAAAGTACAGAAACACGCACTGAACCGACGGCCACCGAAACACATTATCGCACGTTTTATTATCGCGCGCCGTTCGTTCGGCTTTTTCACGGTCAACCGTCAAATGTTTTCGGATAACACACTCGCCGGTTAAAAACGCTTTCGGCTAATGCGATTAGGACGATCGATTTCCCGTCGTTTTCACGCGCTGTCCCCCTCCTCGTTGTTATTATAGCCGCGTTACGGCGATTACGAGAGTTATGTTCGTTATCATTAAAAACAATAGCAATATTGATAACAGAACGTTCAACCGTTTACCTATTGGGCCTTAGCGTCTATACTTTATCGTTTTACCGTACGGACGTGTTTGAAGCATACCGCGCACCACGGCTATGGGCCACTGTTGTTGGTGAGAAGCAGTGGCGTAACTAGGAGTACTGTAATGCCCGTGGAAAAATATTCCAGATCAACCGAATCGAGGGGGGGGGGACCGAGTGCGCCGTCCTAATCGGGGCCCAATTTATCGGAACGGATAAAAAAACCGCGAGCGACAATTACCGACGGGGGAGAAAACGTCGACGGGTGTTTACGAACGCGGTCGTAACCGCGCGTAGAACGACGCGACCTCGCCGCCGCGGCGGGAAAACGTCTCCGTCGAAACGGACAAACGGTTTTGACGAACGGAATCGCGGCCATTGTGGTCGCTGTCCGGTCGAGCGTGAAGAAGATCGACAGTACATACGTCAGCGAAACGGTCTTGCCGGGAACGATTTGAAAAAGCCCGCCCAGGCGATAACGGAACCGGGCCCAGCCACTGTTCTGGGCGGTTCGATAATGCACGTATCTTAGCGTTCGCGTTGGCAGATCGCCGACGGAAAAACGATTCTGAGCGGAGTTCGGTGGTTTGGCGGTGTCGCCCCCTCGTGTGACCATACGCGTGAAAAACGATTGCGCGTCGCGCATCACATGTTATCGCGGTCACTGCGCCCCGCGCTTCGACGTTATCGCACCGGAAACAAAACGGCGGCCGTGTTGTTTCAATGGCGACGTTGTTGCGTCCGTTTAAATTCCTCTGCGTTTCGGCTCTCGGCGAGACGTCGGTGCAAGGGTACGTGGTACAAGTGCGGCGAGCGGGTAATTCGGCTAACTAGCTGTTCGATTCGCATACGTGAAAAACTAATCGGCTGTTTGCGTTTTATGCGTAATGCGCCGTTTCGACGGGTTCGAAAAAAAAAATGCGCAACTTATAGTAGTACGCAGTTAGCGAAAAAAAAATCGATTATGTACGCTATACGCTTTTGTAGTTAAAAAACGTGTACGCATGTACGTTAAACAAGTGTTGAAAATACATTGGCGTTCCCCGACAGTTTCTTTTCAAATACTGTGTAGGTATTTGAAAAGTATTTCAAAGTGTCTTCGCCGCGACCGCGGATTCCGTCCGTACGGTGTTGTGTTTTTTTTTTCTTTTTCTTTTTTTGTTTTTTGTTACTTCTGTTTTGTTATTATTTATCGTCCGAAACCCCGGCGCGCGACATTATTACCGCAGTCACGGCGGGAATCGGGTCGCCGGTAATAAATACGTGAAAAAAAAAAATATATTGGCCACTTCGTGTACCGTTGTCTCGACGTCGCTGTCATCGCGGTCGCCGCTTGTTTAATGACCTCTTCGAATAATAGTAAACAAAAAAAAAAAAAAAAAAATTCAAATCAAATAATATTATAAATCGTTGTTGTCGCCTGTAGTACACTGCACGGTATTACGCGTACGCGATTTAAACGGTTGCTGCCGATCCGAGTTCGGCCCGGACCGACCGCGCGCAATACCGAACCGGTTGAGGGGAGGGGAGGGGAAGGGGGGAGGGGTGTGGTCCGGGAGTTTTTCGAACCGTCGCGGTATTTACCGGTCGGTTCGGACCCGACGTTCGGTCCGCAGGAGTTGTTGCGTCCCGCCGTAAGTGCCGCGGATGTGCGCAGCGGACTCCGTCCGACGAGAAACCAACCACGACGGGTCGTCCTCGCACGTGCCGCCCGGGCCGGAATCGCATGGTACGCGGCGAATACGCGACCGCGGTGCACGGCCGGGTTTTCAGACCGTTCAGATTTTCAACGCGGTGAAATAGCCGTTACATATTACCGAAACGTGTTGTACGTTTTCCTCGGAAAAATTAGTCGGATTTTTCTCACGCCGTGGCTTAAACGACGGGAATTTTTCGCCGGACGGTGTTCTACTGTTGACGGTTGTCGCTAAACATTAACATAAACCGATAACGGTAACGGCGATTTCCGTAGGGTAACCCAATGTCGCAGGGTGCACGCGGGGAGAAAAACGCACGAGCGACGTTCAATAGCGACCTCATAGTCTGTCGGTCGATCCGCTCGGAATCGTTTGTCTCACGGTGCGCGCGTCACAGACGTACGCGGCACATCGCCTTTCGAAAGTCCCGTCTACCGACAGTGGGCCGACGTCCCGTCTGCCCAACGGACGGCGCGAAGTACGTTGCGGGCGAAACGCTGAGATTTTCGTTTTTCTACCCGTACACTACACGAACTCGCCGGGCGCGTGCGCGGTTGCCGTGAACTCCGGGAACACTACGGGTGACGTTGCGAACACAAGTCCGAGCGACGCGCGCGCAGCGCATCGCGTGGCGCGACGAGGCCGACGACGCAGGGTTCGACAACGAAACGCTATTGACACCGTTGACGGGACACCGTTTTCAATCGCGGGCCGAGCGACTGTTGCAACGCGATGCGCGTTTGTGTGCGTGTTTTGTAAGAGTGTGTCGTAAAGGTATCGAAAGAACACTGTAAAAACGTACGGTCCGCGTAACGCCGTAACACCCGACACACCCGGGACGGGGTCGAGCAATATGGCGGACGGGGGTGGAGGCTAAGGGCGCTAAATGCTCGCCGGTCGTTCGGCCCGCCGTCGAACGGACGTGTTTCACGCCGGACCGTGCGAGAACGTGTTTTCAGGGTCGGCCCGGTACTACGGCGGCGAACGGACACGGCCGACGGGTCAGATTATCACGTGACCGCTGCCTTTGTTCGAAATCGTTCTCGCAGGACGGCGCGGCCGCCGGACGGGTGCCGTAACGAGTGTGTGTTTATACGGACGTGCCGGGTGACACATGGCACGCGACGCACCGTGATATTGTAACATTCTCAGTGTTCACATTGTTTAGTGTTTTTTGTAGATCCCCATCGAATTTTCTTTATTTTGTAATTATTTTTTTTTTCCACCGGAAAGCGTACGCTCCGAGTGCGGCGCATTTACTGAAAGGAAATGTTCTCTGGACGGTACTTTAGAGGGGTCGTTTTTGAAATTGTCATTGATATTCCAGGCTATGAGGAAAACCTGGTTCTTTAGGTTGAAAAATATTGAAAGATTGAAAATAAGGCCGTTACTGGCGCAACCGTTTCTATTTATTTTTCGTTCTTATTAAGTTTTCATTATTTTAATCTTTTTCAAACAATCATTGTTGTCACGGAAACGCACATTATCGTTATCGTTTTACCATAATATATGTATATGTGCCACTGTTATAAGTAGGAAATTAAAAAGGTGGGATTCGTGTAGTTATTTAATTTCTAACGGTACGCAAAGATAAAAGGAGGCTAATGAAAAACGATTCAGAGCGAAGTTCGATTAAACATGTATTTAAATGCCGTAATTTTTTATGATTTTCATTATAATTAGTACTTTTTTTTTTTTTTATAGTTTACTTCAGCTTATAATAAAGGTAGAGCAATATTTTTGAAAATTCCCGCTAGGCTAAAAGAATTTTGTCTATATAACTTTGAAAATTTTAAAAACTATTTGAAATGTCAAATGCTTTTAAATAACTCAAGGATTGTCATAAATATTTTTAACGTTTTAGGCATAGAGTAAAGTGTCAAATTTACCGACTCCAGTGGATCCGAGGAGAGGGGTAGGACGATAGCCACTCTCATCCACTCTCCGATATATTCTTAGCTGCATTATTTTCCTAGGTTGATTCAAAATTGAACTCGTCATAAATGCGTGCCTTATATACATTTTAAAAATCGCTCCTCCTCCGTTACATTGTCCTGGGTCCGCTTCTGACACTAAATCGTATAGAGAGTTTTGTGATGAAATTGATTTATATGTTATAGACAAGATAACCGCACAGACCAACCATTTGTAGATGAAATTTTAAAAGTAAAATTAATTACAATCTAATTTAAATAAATTCTGATGAAATTGATGTAAAACAAACGTAGATTAAGATGCCAATAAAAAAATTAAAAAAACCGGCGTTTTTAGTAAATATTTTTTGGCTGTTCCGTCTGCCACTTCCCTTCGGTGACGGGGCGGAGTAACTCGATATCAAAAATGATATTCTGATGAATAAATTCCTTATTATGCCCCGCCGTAACTTCTAGAAGTACAGAATGATGCCAGAGCCTGCGGATGAACATTTAAGAAGCCACGACGAAAAGTACGAGGAAAAACAGGCTGATATTAAAAAAAAAAAAAAAAAAAAAAAAAAAAGACCGGTATGTGCACCGGTATGCCGCCGCTACCGTAAGTTTTTCGGCAAACACGTTCGAAATGTCCGCGCGTAACAAGTCTTCCGCGGGCGCACTACAAACTCGAGGCTCGTGTGACGTTGACCCACATAGGCGTATTACCGCGTGTTATGCGTGCATAATGTTTTTTTTATTATTATTATTATTATTATTTTTTTTTTTTTTATCAATAACACGCTGTGTTATCTAACGTCTTCGTATACACGTTCGTTTCCTGTTGGCGCAGTTATTATTGTAATAATGCGCGGCGACAAACCGGGTCGCGGGCTCTCGGCGTTTTTTTCTTCTATTGAAGCCGGGGAACGGCGTGCACGGAGGGGACGGATAGGGTCACCCCGTTGTCATTATATATTTTTTTTTTTATTATTTTTTAGATTTTCGATCGCGCATAGAAACCGCAGCGATAATGATATTACGCCGTTCTCGTCGTCGTCGTCGTCGCGAAGCAGTGTCGAATTATCGGAGTCGGACAGTGTAACGCAGCCGGGTAAAAAGTTAATAATGATAATAACGATGTTAAGTCACGAAACGATTGTTTTTTCGATGAATTCTTAATTGAAAGGTTAAAACAAACATATATAACGTGTATGTATACATTTACTACGGAACGTTAGGAAATAACTCGATTGCCTAAAATACTTAAAACCGACAGACAAAAGAGTCTAAGAACTTCAATTTAGTCCTGAAATAAACACTTATAAAAATACATTTGAAAAACTAGTAAATGCCATTTTTTTTTATTACTGGTTTTTAAAAACCAATTTAAAAAAAAAAAAAAAAAAAAACGACAACTTGCTCGGTTTTGATATCAATAGTGTTCTTTTTATACCTAATAACGTGGTTTTTCTTTGCAAAAGAATGTTAGACGTTCTCAGACATTATAATAATCACGCGCGTTTGATTAGGTATTGATTACAAGACCCGCGTAAAAACGATAGTGCTATTTAATTTTTCAAAATTATTCATTATATTATGTCTTACCTCGTGTGTTGGTCAAACAATACTGGTCAATACAGTTATCCTTATCTTCCCCCCACCCATCAATGACAAAATTATTTGACCGCCAGCGGTACGGAATAATACAACGCGATTCAAATGTCACCGTCGTCCGATTACGGATCCATATCGTTCGGCGACCGTTTTATTGACAGGTGATCGACCTTGTACGCCGTCGGAAATATAAGAACACAATGTTGTCCAGTCGATTTCGATATCCGTTGCCGACGAACGTGCGTTTTGTGTGGGGCCGACGGCGGAAACCGGCGATAGCCGTCCAACGGGATTTTCGGAGAAATGACGGAACGGGTTCGCCGTTCGCTCAGAGTCGCTGGAGTATTCGACTTCGGCGTCAAAAACGCCCGGAGAAAACTGCGGTTCGCGTGCCCCTGACGAAAACGTGCGCGAAAACGTTTCTCCGGCGCGCAACACTGGGCGATTTCGGTCTGTTGTTTTTCCTCGCGCGGTCCAATAAATTGTATGGCGCGCCGCGCTTCGTTCTCGATCCGCCGGCGTTTCCGCGCGGTTTCGTACATTTGTCTCGCAGCGCGTATCTGAAAAAAAAAAATAAACATCTTTGTAAAACCGTTACATACACTCGGTACACTCAGAATCTAAATATTGGTAGTAAAAAGCCGGGTCCTGAACACGACACCGAGTATGCGAATTCGTCACGACTTATGAAGGTCGCGACGTCTCCGAAACCGATGCAAATATATCGCGGAAAATCCGCCGGCGCGTATTAAAGCCAAGGATTCGGCGTGGATCAGCAAAAACGGCCGATTACCTATCCGTTCCTCCGTGGGGGGAGGGGGGTGGGGAGGGAACAGTTTTCGCGTAACCGCTATAACCGCTCGCGGTCACCTTGTATACACGTTACCGTATCGCATCCGCGTACGCGCACGTCACGCGATAACCAATAGGGGCCCCGTTACGGAACTCCTTCTCCCTCCCCTCCCTCCCCACAGATAAACGACCACCGGCAAAGGTCAACGACGTCGTCGCCGTCGTCGGCTCGGTACGTGGACATTCCATCGTGACCGCCGCGGACGCACTTGTGATCTTTTTCTTTTAGACTTCGTATTACTGTTTTTTTATTTATTATTATTATTTTTACATATATATTTTTTTTTTCTGTCAACGGCGACAACTACCGCGCACAATTATTATCATCTATAGAATTTGTTTATACCGTCCGCGATACCCATTCAACGTCCGGTAATAAAACGCACTCCGGAGTCGACAATCACTCGCGGTAATATTGCGCCGCGTATCATAAAAACGTCGCGTCGTTGTTCATACGGCTCGCGGGACTTAAAGTGAGGGACGTAAACGGCGTAAACAGTGGCGTCGCGCTGTTGTATCGGTTCACAATACCGCAGGCACACGTCCAATGAGGGGTTTTCACTTGTTTTCGGTTCTTCGAGGACTTTCGACGATGCGCTCGAAACCGTTTCAGCGTTTTCGACAAAATTACAATGTCGCAACGTCAGCCCCCCCCCTCCCCGTCGGTGTAGCGGATAATTACAAACGAAAATGACGGTTGTAATATAGGCACGTACCAATCAAACGCAGAACGTATAGCCGCTCGTTCGGTTCCAGCGGCGCGTTGTGCAGGATTTAGGACGGATACACATCGCGGATTCGGGAATCGCGTCGTGCCGTAGAGGGTAAAAGGTACATTTTTAAATTAAATATTCTCGCGAGCAAATTGAAATCATTCGTTCTGCTCTGAAATTTCCGTTTGGATAGAACAACTAGGCGCATTAGTGGCATTCGGGCACCTACCGACCCAACCTCATTCTTCACAATACGTGTGGTTCTGATAGGTTTCGTAATAGGATATTCATCAGTTTAATCCCTCCCTTAAGTACACCAATGTTCGACTCATTCAGTCGCCCGTCACTTTATCTCAAGAACGGCCGGGTCTAGAAAATGGAAAATTTACACAGAGGTTGTTTTTTTTTTTTTATATACATAAAGCAGACGCAATAAGGAGAGATGTATTGTTGAAAATTCGATCGATAATATAATAATAACATAAAAACGATTACAACTGCGTGTTATATTCACGGCCATTCAATTGGTCACGGGAAAAATCGCGCAGGAACAGCCATAGCTTAAAACAATGAATACAATCATCATATTACCGCGATCAAGAACATCATCATCGCAGTGTTGGTCCTGATAATAAATCTGTTGATATTTTGTACTTATACAGACCAACATAATGACGGACTGTCAGTAATATAATAGCAACGGATCGATAAATAAAAATACCACGAAAACGGTTTACTGCAGAGGTTACAGGTTACCTACCGGCTGTTACCGTTCATCGTTCGCACTGATCTTCGGACTCGACCGAGCTATGCTGACGCGGAAGTGAGTACTAAAAACAAAAATAAAAACGGACCTCAGATATTACCTTTCGTTTAGAGTTTTAGACGCCAAAACACAGGGTATTCGGTAATAATGTCAAAATCGAAAACGTCCGTGTACCGAAACACGGCCAAAGACAAAAATGGCCAACGGAAAGGAATGGCCAGGGAAAAATATAGCTATTAGGAAGTACGGTCGTACATAAAAACGGCCGGATGAAAAAAATTTAATTAAAATTTTTTTTTTTTTTTTTTTTTCCCCCATCGCTGTGTCGTCCCTCGAGGTTTTTGTATTTGACCGTATATTTTCGACTAGGCGTATTTTCCTCTGGCCGTTTTTACATCGAAATTTCGGATTTAACCAATTCATTGTTACTTGGACTTAGAGCGCAGACAGACGGAAATTCGGACCGACGGAGCAGAAAACTGTAAATGCAATACAGTCCTGTCCGACTGAACTATAATCAGCTAGTTTTTGGCGGTAAAAGTACGAATCTACGAACATTTTTCGGGATCAACGCCGTAAATACGATTTATTTTCGTTGTATTACTGGTAGGCGCGCGGAAAAAAAAATCGAATATCACGTTTTGTCTCAGGGGTCGTACGAGAGACGACTTAAAGACGACGATGAGTCGTTACGATGAATATAAAAATATGAACATTTTTGAAATACAATTTTCAGCAGTTATTTAATGAGAAAAAAAAAACTGCGAATCTATATAGACACGTATTTTTCGGCGTTCGCGCATTATACATGAAAAAAAAAAATACAAACAATATATTAAAGCGATGTAATCAAAACGGTAAAAAGAGAAATAAAAACCTATAATATTGTTTATTTTTATTCTTTATACGCTGAAAATGAAAATTCAAATGTAATGTTCGTGTTGCTCTCACTATAGGTACTCATCACACGCCGGTATAATATAATATTATACTCTCTAAAAATTAATCACAATAACAGTTGTTGGAGTTTAATCTATTTCTCTCCACCACCCCCCCCCCCCCCCGCGTAGCCCATTTTAATAAGTATAGCCAACGGTTATTGATATTTTAAAAAGGAAACCTTTCACAATGACTCGAACATTTTTCTCGTCTCGTCGGACCTTCTCTTTGCAGGCGTCCGTGTCTACACCATAGTAGCAGTACGACGTATATCGTTTTGTGTTTACCGTGTTATTTTTTTTTTGTTTTTTTTTTCCTCCGCACATCACTAATAAAACATCGCCGGATAAAGTGTACGTAACCGCGTACGGGTACGGGTATATATAGGTATACCTACCTATATATGTATATTATAATTTATAATCATTTGGAATTCGATAATATGCACAGTGTCGAGGCGCGAATTAGTTTGATTTATCTATAAAAAAAAAAAAAAAAACATACACAGACAGAGATAATAAATATCTGTATTTGAAACAAGTTTAACAAGGTTAGATAACAATCTCAAATCTCAAATACAATAATAAGCAAGTGGAGTATTTATAAATAAGTATACGAATAAAAAAATCGAGTCTTTTGTTTTTTTTATTTAATTGTCTATTGTTGACGTATGATGTAACGTTAATAGCAGGGGATTGTAAATAAAATCGTAAAAGTCCAGCGTAATGAAGTCATTTTTTTTTTATATCGGTTTAAAATTCAAATTTCCTCAGAATCGTGTTTCGTCGACAACGATTTATCGTTGCGTACAAAATATGAATATTAAATAATATCATGTATCCTATATATTTTTATCTACCCACCGAAAACTGAAATTTGAAAATCGAGAGTAGCTAGTCGTTTCATCCCCGAAAATTAGGGTAAGAAAAAATAACGAAAATCTTAAATTGTAGAAAAGCTTCTTTCTCTAATATTGTTTAAAACGAATTTCGAAAAATGTCAACACTTTCCGAGACAACAATGCGTGTCTTACGATAGATTGATCACCCCGTATAAAGGGCGTATACGTATCGAGAAAGTGCTGTTTGGGGCGTTCGACTTTCAACTCCCTGCCCAACTGATTTCACGCTCAAATCGCGCGTTTTCACTGGAAATACTAATTAAAATGTGTAGTAAAACTCTGGTAATTATTTAAAAATTTTTAGATCAACTAAGAAAAAACCAATAAAATATCTTAACACGGCGGCAAGTCGGCTGGGAGGGGGGGAAATTCGATTCTGATGTCAGGACTTTGCCGGTGGCGGTTTCCCCTCCCCTCCCCGTCTTTTAACGCCAGCGTGTACGCAGCGTGAATTTTCACTGCGCACAAAATATAAATTAAAAACACGAAAGAACGAATGCTGCCTCTGAGGCGGCATTGTGAATCATCTATCAGACGCTAAAATATGTGATTTTTTATTTTTTTTTCCTCGCGCAGGTGAATATTTCACGAGACGGTTATTATAATCTGAAAATATTACATACGCATGCATTGTACGTTATTAAATGATAAAAACCAGACGCGGAATACGAGATTCCGTTTTCGCACGTTCTCGCCAACGTATACAATGTACTCGTATTATGTTGCAGTAGAAAAATATCATTATAATATGAACGCTACCGGGAAAAAAAAAAAAAAAAATCATACAAATCGGTTCCCGGCAATAATAATTACACGAAACCGTTCGAATTTTTTTCCCATACACGCAAAAACACGTCCGAACAATTACGTTTAATTACGTTTTGAAAAATGTAGACGAATTCTGATTCGTATAGTCTATACTTGACAGACTTGTCGTTCTAAAACTTGGGATTCGCCTCAATCGATCAGTATATTATGATTCGATAAGAATAAATTACGATAGTTTATATCCAACCATTACACAACCATGTTTGTAATCGATTTAAACGTATTTAATAGTTCCGTGCATGGTTTTTACCTAGCGCAAACGATAATGCAATTCTGTGACGACGGGCCTTAATGTATACGCTTAACACCCGCCTAAAATATTCTGAAAAAAAAATGTTTGTAAAGCTGACCTAACGCGGCAAGAATTATGGAAAAGCCAAAAAAGAAGAAAATCCCGGGGAGACTCGTCAGCCAACCTGCCCGCGGTGTCGCTCGGGCGACGCCGACAGGCCGCAGTGCTCGTTACAAACGTATTGCCGTGCACGTTTGTCGCGTCACTGACGTACAACAACAGGCGAATCGACTCTCGCACGCAACTAACCGAAAACCGGGGAATCGACCGACTGATCCCCGGAGGTTTTGTGGCTGACGCCTACCGCCGGCCGTCCGCGTCTTGGCGCTGGGCGCTACTTGCGGCCGGTCGTGGCGCTGGAGCGAAATATTTCGGTCTTCTTTTTCTTTTACAAGCTCTGTTGTGTTCAGAATTATACAAATGTCAACAATAATATTATTAACATTGTGTGGTACATTTTTCTCTCGAGCGGATCTGTTGCGACGACGGTTTTGACGGAATCGCAACCACGATACGACAGGTGACGGCGGCAGCCGTGACACCGGAAACTTATGTTTCGATACAGCAGACGTGCCCGAGATGACAGCGTTGAAAATAAAAAAAAAAACGCGACGATAACAATGCGGTATATAATACACGAAAAATATAAGCGGTACAATATATTTACGAAAACGAGACGAGCAAAACTAAAAAAATAAAATTGAAAAGCAATATGAACGCTTTCACAAACGGTGCCTATAATAAATGCAAGAATACACGGGAATAATGTAAAAAATATTTGTAACGATTTTATATAATTTTCAAACGGTTTAGCGATCGAACGAAAACGAAATCGCAATCGTTTTGGATTCTTAGTGAAGCGAGAGACCCATTGGTTTTACTATGTTGTAGTTTTTTTACGACTATTTTCCTAGAAATCTCGTTACAATCGAAACACGACAAGAGACCTTTTTTTTCTTGGATTTTGGCTCTAGTTGATACGTGAAAAAGGTCATTTTTCGAAACTCTTATTAATATTCGAGATAATGAGGAATACCGGTTCTTTAGGTTAAAACAATTTATATGATTAGAAATAAGGTTGCCATGGGCAACAACTTTTATTTGCTTTTGTTATTGTTATGTTTTTATTATTTTAAAAGATTTTAATATTTTTTTATACAATCGTTGTCGTGAAAACGCACATTGTTGGGAAAGCAACACTATTGCTCCGATCGAGCTCCGTTCAGAATCGTTTATCATATGCAATGAGCAATCTTTGCTTACAAATACAAAATTAAATTCCCGTCCATATCAACTTCTTACCTACATCAGTGGCCGCACTAGTCCCCAGTATCAGCTTTTTTTTTTATAAATTTATATTGTACACATGGTTATTCGTAAACAAATTGACAAATGTGTAGCGGTCTCTTCCCTGTACTTACGCAAAACGTGTCCGCGGACTTAGTAACTTTAACGGGAACGATAGGAGGGGAAAAATACGTACGTTGAAATTAACGTGCCAGTATTTTGTACGGAAAATTTTTAAAATCCAGTAGACCGTTTCCCGGACGCGTGCTGCATTACAATGAGTCAAACATAACAGTTTGGAAGAACACGAGGTATTTTCTGTCGGATTCGCCTAACTATAAAGATTCCGGCGGCCGATCAAGTGCTCGATCGCCGCGATTAGAGTTTTTAAATATTTCGAAAATTTTATTTTAAACGAAATTCCAAGGAGAATTGTCTATGAGGTTTAAATTGTATTTGAAGCTCGAATTATAACACAGGGCGATCAATTCTCGATAAGACATCCGTTATTCGGGAATTATTAACATTTATCAGCAATTTTTTTTTTTTTATTGTTTTTGATAAATTTATGAAACGAGCAGCTCATAAATATTGCATAATCGATATCCTTAATTATGAAATTTTATCTATTTATAGAGTTTTTGGAAGAAATTCGGTTGACGAACAAGTAACAGTGATTCTAGGAGCTGCTTGTTTCTTGAATGTTCTGAAAATCAAATTCCGAAAAAAGTTATCTTTCCGTAATGAGTACCTTACATCGAGGATTTATGACCGTGCTTAGTCACGGACACTATTATTTATCTAACATTAATCATATTTTCTTTTACGGCCATACGGTTTGCATAAACCGTATCCGTATCGAGGAGAGGGGAAAGAAATTGTAATCAGAGAATGGCCGACTGCACTTATCATCGTCTCGCGGAATTTAATATTATAGGCAGCCTTGTAGTCAAAAAGGCTAAATACTTGTTTGATATATGGGTGTAGACGGGATTGGTTTTGAGGCGTTGACGTCAAAAAAACAATAATTATAAGTGTTTTTTTTTTTAAATTTATTTAGTTATGTACTGCTTAAATAAACTACTTTAAATAAAAATGTATATAAAAAAAAAAAAATTTAACGATGAAATAATATTAGTTGTAGCGTAATCATGACATAACTTGTAACTATACTATAAGGGGGCCACCGCTAGACGGCTGCCTCGGTTTTGCTTTCGTGAGTCCTGTATTTTTACAAAACTAATTACAGGTAATAAACAAAAAAAAAAAAACAACTATACTTACTCTCTTTTAACAGTTATATGTGCCAAGGAGGATTTTCAGCAGTCAGTTAGTGTACAATCTTCATTTTTTGAAACGTTTAACAGCATTTAATTCAAGTACCCTAGTCGTCCTAATTTTCGTTTACCCAGTACTTAAATTCTTTTATAAATGCGACGTCTAACCTTACAGTTTTATATTTATGCATTTTCCCGACTGTACATAGATATTAGATATTATCTCATTTGGATCTCTGGGTCTCCTTTAAAATCGTATTAAAACGACTCGTTTTGTTTTCCTTTTTTTTTTCTTAATGAAATTTAAAAAAAAAAAAAAATAAATAGTCTCTTATTAAATCTATAGTGTTTGTACCAGTTTCGTTTCGTTTTTGTTTAGCGCGCAGTTTTAAAACACGTGCAGACGATTAAACCGATAAATGTCTGCAGTAGATAATAGTTATAGATGAATGATTTTCGGGTCGAGGGATTTTAACATTATTATTGTTTGCGATAACAATACGCGTGTTTTGTTAGTTTTTTTTTCTTCTCTTCTCTCGGTCAATAAACACGCGGAAAAAGTTTTGATACATACCGTTGGCGATGTATGTATCGGATAATAAATAACTGAATAATGTTGACTACTATTGTATAGCTGATGTCCTTTGCGGTGAGGAGGGGGGGGGAGCCAGAAGGGGATGTCCGCGGCATGTCCGGCGGAAAACCCCATATATCTACATAGCATATCCACCTAAACACAGTAATAATAAATAGAAAGAGCGGGTAAACGTCTGGAATCGAAAAAATATTGTCGAGCTCCGGTTTTTTTTTTCAAACACGACGATTTTATTGTAAACCGTACAGCTTAGAACGCATCGTAATAATATTAGTGGAACCCGTTTTCAAACTCACTAAATCCTATTGAAATACGGTAAAAAAAAAAAAAAAAAAAAAAAA
>CABPRJ010000543.1:76304-145989 GCA_902439185.1 Cinara cedri | reverse complement strand
AAAAAAAAAAAAAAAAAAAAAAAAAACACGAACAGATACGTGGGCAACGAAAATCGACGGATTGGTTCAGGCAAAGATGCGCGCCGGCGTGTTCACCGGGACTCGGCCTCGGCCCGCTAGGTACGTAGCGCTCAGATTAGTTGCGTACGCATTTCGGAACGATCGCGTCCGTCGGACCGCCACGGCTTTTTGCATTTTCGCGTTTTCGACGGTGGGAGGGGGGGGGAGTTTACATACGCATATTACATATTTTACAAGACCGGGGGAGGGGAGCGATAATATTATTGTGTCGGGCGTAAACCATTGCAGTTGTATACGCACTGTCAATTATTACATTCCCGTGAAACGGCGTATAGGTGTCGGACAAGCGCGCGCGCTAAGACCGCGCGTTAATAGCGTCCGTTTACGCCGGAACACGCGTCGTTAAAATCAAAAAACAAAAAAAAAAACGTTAACGAATTGCGCGTGAATATAATAATACAATTCTGGTCTCGTGTTCGGCTGTATACCGTTATCGTTACAAATCGATCGGGTGTCAGTTATTTTTGTCTACGTTAAAACACTGTTGTAACGGACCCGTTACCCGCGCGAATTCAAATTCCCTGGGGATGAGAACGGCCACTATCGTAGTTGAAAAGTTTAGAAAGTAGGAGGATACATGAGATTATTTCATTTATATCTGTAAGCGACGATAAACCATTGCTTGACGATTCCGAGCGTTGTTCGTTAATACATAATTTGAAGTGCTGTATTTTTTTTTTTTTTTTTTTTTTGCCATTTTCGTTTAAATTTGATTTCAAAACGCTTATTTAATAAAAAAAAAAAAAAAAGGCGTTCGATGATTTCAGAAATTTCACCACGTCCAAGTAAGTTCAATATATGTACTATTACCAAGTTTAAAGTCTCTACGTGTATCTATAATCGAATTATGGCAAAAAAGGAGTCTTGTGATTTTTCGATTTTTTTTCTGGTGGAAAACGTCGTCCGTGTTTTTGTAAAATAACGTAGTCGTGATATTGTACGTTTTCCAACGTTTTTTTTCCCCACTTAAGTGCTTTTATTAATAAAAAAAAAACGTCGTCAAAAGTCGAGAAGTACCATCTAGACAACTAGAGCTTTCGGAAAATTTGCTACACTTAAATTCGGAACAAGTTTACTAGGAAAAAAACGTGTTCAGAGTAAAAAAAAATAATAATAATAATAAACATCTTAGTAAAACCAATAGCTACACACGCTACGCTCAGAATCCGAAGACAGCAAACAATTACGTCCTTCGCATTAAAATCAGTTATCCACCAATACTGTACAATAAAATCCCTTGATAGAATGTTTGCAACATTCTAAATTCACCGTTCTGTAATACGTATCGTTTTTAATATTTTTGCCGCGAACCTAACCTAACCAACCGATCCGCGATCGATTTATTTAGGAACCTCTGCCCGGTGCTATGAGGCCCGCGGTATTCAATCAAAACGCTATTCCGTCAGCGCGCATTCGTTTTTACGCTCAACGATAATTCTCGCCTTTTTTTTTTTTTTTTACGAACCAAACATACGGACGTATTAACAATTAGTTTATAGGAGACCTAGGAGACGGCCTTAACGTTGCGTTACGCGCGTGTACAAATCGCGCGATAGAAAAAAAATACACCGTTGTTAAGCGAAAAATCAAATAAATAAACGTAAAAAAAGCCACCGAACGTCGTTCGATGTTATCGAAATCAATTTTTCGTTTTTTTTTTTTTTTTTTTTTTTTTTTTTTATTTCGGTTTTTACGCGGAGACAACGCGTACTTCCACCGGAACATAATTATTTCCGTTGTACTATGTTTTTTTTGAACCCGTCGCCGTTGGTTTTCGTCGAGTATTGGACGGCCATTTGCTTGGCGGCCGCGGTCTGCGGGTTTCCCGGACGGTGTCCGGTCGGGGACGGCGAAAACGGCGCGGTAAACGATCGCGACCCGGACCTGGGAACGGCCGAACAGCCGGACGGACACGCGAAACCGCCAAAGACGGGCGGTCCGTCCTGGCGGCCGGTCTCGGAATACCGCGACGGCGACGGCCGGAAAGAGCGGTACGCGGTGGCGAAATTATCCGGACATTCGGAGTTGATCGACGGGTTTTTCCACGTAGACCGCCGGCCGTCGGACAAGACGCAGCGGGGCGGCCGCCACCGCACGACCGTCGGCCCGAACAACGCGACCCGGGGCGGGAAAAACGTCGACCGGAGTGATCCGCGGACGGCGACGGCGGCGACGACGGCGGCCACTCCCGGCCCGGGGCAAAACCGGCTGTTCGGCAACGAAAACGAGTGCGTTTCGGCCAGTGACGGGCGACCGTGCGTGTGCTACACGACGGACTTTTTGGACTCGGTCACCGGGCTGCTGTTGGACGAGATGACGCTGGTCCAAGACGACACGGCGGCCGCGGTGGCCACGTTCGCGTGTCCGACGTACAAAGCCGTCCCGCCGGCGTTTGTCGTTTCCCCTCCGCGGCCGCCCGAAACCGTCGAAACGACCGCCGCCGCCCTGGTCCCGGAACGGAGCGGCGACGGGAACGAAACCGCGGCCCCCGCGCGGAAAGAAGTGGATTTCGATTATGTCGTCAACTACCTGCTGGACAAGCCCAAAAACGGTGAGTAATATTTTTTACCCAGAAGTGAGAAACGCAAAGGTCGGTACTGAGCTGCGGACGGGTGTGCCGCCGTTTTAGCAGTTTTTTAATATTTGAAAATCAAACGCGGGTAGCGGTTTTATACCCCCCCCCTCCCCCCCCTGAAAATAAGGTTATTGCAGAAAATAACGTAAACATAAAATTGCAGAGCCGCTTGTTTCTTAAATGCTCTAGAAAACAAATTCCGGAAAAAGTTAACACTTTCCGAGATTAACGATTGTGCCCACCCACTCAAATGGATCGCTCGGTGCATATAAATTATTCGTTCATTTCTCTATTTACCAGTATTGACCGTTTAGTAATTGTGTTTTATGGATTTCGCCCTTCCAGTCACTTCACCGCCGCCAGTAGGTGATAGCATATACGAGTGCGCTACGAGTTCGTATATTTATATTAGAACTCAACGATATAGGCGCGTGTATATTATGACGCACGACGGCCATTAAACGTCTTAATATTTTATGATTATTGTTCAGATCGCCTCAGAGTACACTACGGTCTGTTGGGAAACGTCGTTAAAATTCGGTGCGCGGACAATAGCACGGGAATATACGCGGTTAAATGGGACTATAATAAAGACAAAATCAATTCTAGTAAGATTGTTTATTGAACTATCTGTTACGGCCCGCGGACGCCGTGCAATATAATGTTGTCCGATGTAATTGATCAAACGAGAACTCAAAACCCACGCGGTCCGCAGAGTTCGGTGTCGAAACCCGCACAAACGGCTACATCCGGGTTTAATTCAGACCCGTGCGTGTGGGTTTTGAAATGAACTGATTACAGGATCAGATTCACCTGCAAAAGGCCTATTATCACCACAGTGTCGCAAAATAATTTCTCGATTTTTCGGAACGTGTGCATTTTGATTCTAGTCCGTTCGATTGCGCTTTAACATACCAGGTGATCCATTTATGTGTGTGGGTACACACATCACCTCGGAGAGTATCGACTTTTATCGGAATTTGTTTTTCAAAACATTTAAGAAACAAGCGGGCACTACAATTTTATGTGTACGTTATTTTTTGTCACCCTTATTTTCGGGAATAAAACCACTACCTACTTTTGATTTTCAAATAGCAACCTATGTTAAAAACTTAGCATTATAAACACGCCACGTGCCGTACATTCACACGAATGATACTCCACTACTCTGCTTTAGCTCAAACATAAAAGTGGGATACATCGTAAACGGCTTGACAACAATCGAAAATTTCAGCACTAAAATTTATTTGAACTAATACTTCGTTCATTTGTAGAATTTGTAATATGGGTTACACCATTTTAAAATCAAAATTGATACCCCCAAAAATAAGGACGACAAAAAAATAACATAAATACAAAACTGTAGAACAGCTTGTTTCTTAAATGTTCTAGAAAACAAATTCCGGAAAAAGTTAACACATTCCGAGATGATGAGTGTACCCACTTAAATGGATCACCTGGTACGTATAGTAGACTAAGGTTTAATTCAACATTATTTTATTCTCAGATGCTACGATCGTCATTTCAGATACGAATAATCTGATGATTTCGAAACTGGAACCGGAAAACAGTATAAATTACACTTGCGTAACAATGACGGAAGCGGTCAAGGGATTAAAAATCCCCCAAAAAAGATACACTCATTACGTTATTGGTACTATAAGTTATTATTCTATAAAGTGATCGGTCGTTATGAATTTTTTCCGATATATTCCGACATTTTTTACCGATATACCAGTCAGGGGCGATCATCAGTCAGGAGGAGGGGTGACACCCGCCTCTTCTAAAGTCTGCAACTGTATTTTTCAGTCGGCGTATTATAGCTATTCACAAGACCTATAATACCTAAAATTTTAATATTTTTATTTGTACTTATTTCCTTGAATTAACGATTGTTGTAAATCGACTAATGTATTGGTTTTACAATGATGCTTATATTTTAATTTTTTTTTTTTTCTTTGAATAACTTTTCTACTAGAAATTTCACTCTAATTTTCAAATGTAGCATTTTTTTCTGAAATTAACTCCAACTGGGATGGTACTTTATAAGGAAGTCATTTTTTAATTTTTTCAACAGAGATTTCCTCAATAAATGGGAAAAACCGGGAAAAAACGTAGGAATAACGGGAAAATGTACGAAATGTATTATTTTCGAATCGTAAATATTATGGCCTTTTAAAACACGTATAACCGGACTCCGCTCAGAATCGCGAAGCTTAATCATTGCGTACAGATATACATTAATTTTCCCTCAATATCCTACCTCCTAACTTCTCACCTACAACAGTGATCCGACCATCCATCGTGCAGGGTATGTCCGTCATTTTTAATGTTTGAATGCCATGTGTGTATTTTCGTAGTACCTTTATAATATTGTGATTTCCTGTTTTCTTTTGTTAATTCATCAAATATAAATTTGAATTCAAAAAATAAAAATCGTAGGAATACGATGTAGTTAAAAAAAACAAAAATGTCGAGGGGTCAGATATCTTCCTAATTCTCCTTATTTTAAATGTACTACAGATTTTATCACGAGCTACGGCATATAGCGGGCTGCATTTCCTTTGCACAATTGCATCATAAGCATAAAATAGATCTTATATTGATGTGTCACAATCTAACAACTAGGCTAAACTTGCGTGTTTATTATATTTAGCCATCGACAAACCCATTTACGAGATCAAGGGTACAGCATTTTACAAAGCCAATGGTGGTGGCGGTTGTGCAAGAGAAATAATCGGTCCAATGATAAAACAGCTACCGGGTTTAGTGCAAACGGAAGTATGTCCCGAAGGATCGTCACGGTACGCGTGTAACGTTGATGTGGAGTCGTCAAAATGTTCTGAAAATGAAGTATACTGATTTTTCTTCCCCCCCTCCATATTATATAATTAATAGTTTATAATATTAGATTCAAATGCAGCAGTGGTAGATTTTAAAAAATAAAAGAAGAGATTAAAAAAAAATTAGTTCAATTATTGAACTAAACCTAATCCATAAGACGGTTTCGCCCAAACACCGCTCTTACACTGATTTCCAAACGCAATTTAATAATTAACAATTAATAAGGAGTAAAAAACTAATAAAACTACTATAAGCTAAATTTTCACTTACATATTTATGTATTTAAAATTCTGAGCATAGCGAGAAATGTGTTGGCTTGGCTACATCATATGTGTTTTTTCGATTTTTGTTTCTTTCTGTAAACAACTTGTCTACTAGAAACATTGTTCATCATCAATTTTTATGTATGGTTTCTGGTAAAAAAATTGTATTCAATTGGCGTAATTTTATTTTCTCGTAGTTTGCTTAACAATGCGGAAACAAGCAAACAGCTTCTATTCTATTCAATTTGTTTTTTTCTTGTAATTCAGTGTAAAATAATCATATAAACCGGAAATTTCACCAAATACTTTACCAAATTTACTTTCCACTAACCGACCTTTTCCAGACATGGTACCGTTTACAAAATATTTAAGCAATGTATGAGCTTTTTATAGCAATTTGAAACTATCGAAATTTTCATTTTTTATGTGGTTTTTATAACTAAAATATTGCTTTGGCTCAGCGGAAATGTTCGAAAATTTAACACAATACTTATCGCGCATTAAATTGAGTGGTGAAAAAGAGAAAATAGCAAAGGCACGCTAAAATTTCTGAAAAATATGTTTAGGTACTTACAGGTCTCCCTGCGTACTCTTAAGTCGGGCACTAAGGTTGAGTTCAATTATTGGAGACTGTCAATGAATTTTACAATTTATTTGAGTATAGCGCTTAGGTATCTTAGGAACGAAATGTGCATACGTCTTAGTCTGGATGTAAAAGACGAAAAAAACTAATTAATGGCAACTAAGATAGTCTAAATAATATTATATTGCAGTTTAAATTAATACAAATGAACTATTTCGAAATTTTAAAAGTATTTTTTATGCTATACAGGGACAAACTTTTGTTATATGGTTCATGAACATTAACCGTAAAGACAGTGTATAATAAAATATATCTAAGCAATAAGTACCGTAGACTCGGTGCAACAACACAAATGTTCAGCTGAAAAGATAACCTATAAATAAAATATCTATAGGGCTTATCTATTTTTTTTCCCAGAATTTGGATAAATCCAGACAAGTCCACATCACTATTTTCCCCGTATCTATTTGACAGACTTCATAATTTAGAAATTTTCGGTCTAATCGGAATCATCGAAAATTAATTTTCGAAAAAAATCAGTGTCACCCGGCTGTTGCACCGAGTCCTCTCCATTTAAACATACCATTTTGTAATTTTTGCGTGATACCGCGTATTGATATTCAGCAGAGTTTGTTGGAAGTCAACTATGTGGTCAGGTTGAACGACAAAGCTAATTACTTGGTTCGGATCAAAACCAGCAAAAAAGGTCGGAACGCCTTGTTCTACCAAAAACTACTGGCGAGAATATCGAACGTTTTTGTTGAAAACCTAAAAAGGACATTGGCGGTTAAAGGTGAATAACAATCTATTGCCTGCCGTCAAAATATAAAAATAAATCATATTGAATAAAACTTATTTTCATTTTCACTATATTATTGTTGTTGTTATTATTATTATTTTTTTTTTTTTTTTTTTAGTATTGTCAAAATATTCGTCGATCGACACGATTTTCGAATCGGATCGCGTGCGGACGACCGTGAAAACGTTCGTCTCCTGTGGGCCGGGTTTCGGAATTCGGGAGGTGTTCTGTAGCGCTTGCCCCCCGCATCACTATAGCCCGGATAAATCGGTCGACTGTTTGAAATGCAACAAAGGTTTTCATCAGCCGGTCGCCGGGTCTGTGAACTGTGTCAAGTGTCCGAACCGTTTCGCCAGTGGTTGTTACGTGGTAAGCATTAAAAATGATTATTATCCATAGAGTACTGGAGTGTAACTATGAGTAGACCGGGTTGGGCAGTATTTTCGATAAATGTATCTCAGATTCAATTATTGTGTCTTGCATCAGTTGTATCCAGTGTCGCGACACAAAAATAAATGTATAGGTTATCAACATACACATTCTGAAGTGTCCTGTCCATAATTTCCCGAAGAAGTGTCAATCTGGGTATTGATCCTCGTTTTTTCGAAAATTAAATTAAACATCGAATGCGATTGTACACAAATAAGAAGAGTCATTGGAAATTGTCTAAAAATGTTTCAAATAAATAACCACCGCACGATACCGCATACACGACTAGAGCTACGCAATCAATGACAGGGGGCTATTTACTTAATTTAATAATACACAATAGCATCTAAAAATTAACCGTGTTGAATGTTTTAAATATTATAAATTTGTGTCATAAAACTAAAATCGCTTATATGTTAATTGTACAGCTTAAGGTCACGATATCGGTTCTGCTATTACACACTTAGATGACTAAGTGTGTCATATTAAAAATTATGTGCCTAGAGTTATACTTAGGGATAATCTGGCCCTTTTTTTTTATTCGTATATAAATACTGAAAATCAACGGATCAACTATCACCGAGTATCTAAATACTCAGTTTTAAGTATCTCGACTGTTCTTATAAGTGGGTATTATACAGGCTTTAATTAAGATTACTGTTTTTTCGGTATTCAATAGGTGTTATAAGATCTTACGTTCCAACACTGATAGAACCCATAGGTTATATTGAAAGTTACTCAAGTATAATATTATCGTACATTTAATTATAAATATTTCCGTATGAATTCGTATACGAAAAAGGACGTTTGTGATATTCCAGCACTAATATTACTGTGTTGCTGTATTATTATCTATTATTATGTACCTACGTCATGTTTGCGCAGAGCCAAATTCCTAAGCGCACTTACTACGTATCGGCTGCCATCTGTCTGACGGTTTGCTTGTTAATAGCCGCAGTGGTTTGCGTGTGTTGCTGTCACAAAACAAATGAAACAAGTAACTCGCTTTGGTCTATAATAGTAATTTTTTCGAATTTATCCACGAAAAAAATATATGATGTTCTAGCCATGCGGACGATTCAGACGAAAATCAAAAACAAATTTAAAAGACCTAAGAAACGCGTTTTGCTGCCCGCAGGTGAGGAATCGAACAATTCGAGAAGCGATACCGACGAAACAAGTAACACGCCTTGGGGGATGATAATGGTATTTAGTTAAATTAACCTATCCGCAAACGAAAATATTATAATTTTCTAGTCATAGAGTCGATACGGAGAAATGTCAAAAAAAAATTTAGAAAATCTAAAAAACGCGAATTGCTGGTCACAGACGGGACATCGGACGATTCGAAAAGCAGTGGCAGCTCGGCCGTACGGCGACAATACAACAAATTTTTAAAGTTTATAAAAAAATCCAAACGCAAAGTATCGAATCCGAATGTACCGTTCCACGTTTTGCACGAGAATTATGGCCGATCCATACCCGCGGTAGACGCACGAAGAGCTGAGCATTATAATTGAAAAAAAAAACTAACAGTTGAGTAATAGCGTATTTTGATAGATTGTTACATTAAAATGATAAAAGCACAACACGCGGGTGTATTTTTGTGCTCTATTCGTTTTTTAAAAGGTCTCCACGCCGACATTTGTGTTCTCTGTTCATTTCGCGCGTTAATAAAGCGACAAAAGCATTACGCATTTCAACAATTGCGAGCCTCCGGGTTGAGTTTGGGACAATGAAGAGACCTGTTTGCACACAGATTGCATGGGGAAGATTATGCTTTGACAGAATTGCTTTTTTTTTGTATATATATATAAGAAGAAAACAAATTTTTATTTCGGTACGCATTGTAAATAATACTCTTCTTTATAAAATCTACAATAGGTAGTCCATTTGTCCTAACCTCGCCGAGAGAGTCACGCAATTGTTGAAGTGGGGAATGTTACACTAGACAGACATAACAGGTGTAGAGCATGGACAGAACACTTTACTCGGTTTGTTTATACAACACATCGAACCTAACATAATATGTGTGACAAAGACAAAGCTTATTTTTTTCAAAGAGAATTTTAAAAAAAATCCGTAATAAACATTAAGATAAGAATGAATATGAGTTTTATCACTAAATGGACAATCTATTTATTATAATGCCCATGGTGTGGAAGCCCATTATTGTACCCTTATAAAAGGGAGCGGTTTTAGAATTAAAACCCCCTCCCCGAGATTTCATGAACATTTTGATGAAATTAGATGTTTAGTAGAGTCAAGCGGTTTCTGTCAATGGGGAAGATAAATACAATTTCGGTTTTATTTTTATTTTACTACTAGATAGTAGGTATATATTGTCATTTCTAATTTTTTGCGGTTTTCCTGCTATTAGAAAATTATAACTGATACGACGATATTGCTTAGTAAGTATAATCATCAATATAAATTGCGTTATTATTTAGGCTGTATTCACTAAAAAAAAAAAAAAAAATTAAATGTAAAACTTAGTAATAGGTACTTAAAAGGCTAACAATAAATGTTATAAAATATTGACATTTTTAATGAAAAATAAATAATCCTACAGTTGAAAGTATTTACACTTCTTTGTTAAAAGAGTATAAAAATGTACGACCTCAAACCCCACCCGAAATATTTTTTTATAAACGCACTTGATTGTACCAAAATATCGCGTAGTAAAACGCACGTGCGATGCCACTTGCCAACCTCGATAATGGAAGTATACGTTTGTATACTGTATTTATATGATATATTTTAGATAAATAAATAACAAGTTAAATAATTTTATTTTCCCGTTGTGTTATTATTTCGAATTCTGTAAATAATATGTTACCAGAAATGTTGATAATTCGGGAATTTATGGAAATTAATAATACGGTTAGGAATTAATGAAAACGTTGCATAAACCAGCGGTGTATTTAGGGCGCAGGATAATCTGCGCCTTGACCTTTTTTATCTATTATTTATACAACCACGTATTTTTTAACCTAAATTTCTTTTAATCAAAAAAATCGAAAATGTGTTGGTATCTAGTTCATATTATACCGGTAGCAACAAAATCCGAACGTATACAAAAAGATGATTAGATTAGTTCGTAAATAGTACATTAGACTAATAATAATTACTAATCCTAATGATAATTTTTAGGACAGACCGAATAATAAATCACATAGAGATAATTACAAAGAGACATAAATAAAAAATTATTTTATTATTTTTTTTTAGCCTAACTGCACGTTATATACCCACAATAAATTTTAAATTCAATATTTCTCTCCTTAGAAAAATCCTAAACACGCCACTTTTGCCCATAGTACTATTGTTATCGTTCACATAGTTTATTAGAAAATGTTATAAAAACCCTTATCTATATCATTATTATATTACTTTATCTACAGAGGTGTCATGATTTCTATTTGAGGATGAGCAGTCCAAGCGGAAAATATTAACGACACTCCTGGAAATCAGCGCGGCGGCTACAAATAGCATTTTATGGTGAAAATAAATCCGATCACAAAGCGAATTTATAGTAAGGACTAGGAGAAAAAGCAATTGTTTACAGAAAACCTTGGTAGATAATACCCGGACCATAAAAACAACGTGTATACTGTATTAATTTTTCTATACAATAAAAATATAATCACGTATACTACCCGATGTCTGATGTGGATGTCCTACAATAACGTAATCCTACTAACTTATAGTCATTATTATTTCCTGTTATCGTTTTTTTTTTTTTTTTTTGGCCGTATTGTAGACCGTTTTAAATTGGATTCCTCGTACTTTACGTTCTAATAATAGGGAGGAGAGCACCCGAAAATATCCTTCCCGAGGAAATCGCAGAAACGGACGACGACGAGAGTGCGGTTCGAGTGTTTGGTCCGTGAGGTTTTCTACGGGTTTAACGTACGGTAAAAAATGTAACGCGTGTCGTCCCGCATGACCGTTGTGTCCGATAAAACGCACGCGGAGAGAGAGAAAGTTTTTTTTTTACTTTTTTCTCCCCTCCCTTTCCCTCTGTTGTGAAAAAAAAAAATTATATTTGACGGTCAGCGGAGAAATGTAACAGTATGCAGGTATACGCGAGACCACTCATCCACCCGGTGTAAATATACCTATACGCAAAAGCAACATGATTTATCGTCGAAATATGATTATATTTTTAGTCCCGATGTATGCACGGTCCACGCACTCGTTCGATCGGAATCGGGAACGAGTCACGGAATACAATATACATTGAAACCTTGAATTACGAATGAATAAAAATGTTCAGCCCCGTAAGAATGATCAGCGGTTCGGTCCAAAACTAATTATTACGAGGTTCGCGAGGGCAATAAAAGTTATACGGTTTAGTGGCGAAAAAGCGTTCAGTAAAAAAATCACGATTTTATTTTTCATAAGCGCTTTATACCGGACCGTCCGGGCCACAGGCAATTCAACAGATAATTTGTTCTCGGACGTCATGGTTTATTTCTCCGGTTACATTCCACATCGGCGATCAACCGTACCTATGTTAATGCTTGTTTAACAAACGCCGTGTCACATCCACTTTGGCTCTACTTGAGAACACCTATAGTTTTGATTTAAAGTAGGTACATACACTCAGAGCGAAATACGCCATTCCCGCATGGCGTTTTTTTAAAAAGGAATTTCTCTGATCAAACAGACACCCAGTAAAATATACGATTTTACTTACTTTGTGACCCGTGAAAAAATAAATTGTAAATTATGAAACTGATAGATTTTATAATAAAATATTTTATTTTTCATATATAAAATACTCTCATTGTAAAGCGGTTGGGGTTACTAGGAAAGCCCGGAAGAGAAAGATTTCGTTTACCTGATTATAAGAATTTTTTTTTTTTTTAGAAGGGAGACTGGGGATACTGGATATTCTCTAAACAAAAAAAAAACCGACATACTTCACACGGGAGTGCAGCCACTGTTATAGATGGGAAGTTGGGAGGGTAGGATACAGACAGAAATTTAATATATATCTGTAAGCAAAGATAAACCATAGCTAACGAAAAAAAAAAGATTCTGAGCGGAGTTCAGTTGATAGTGTTTCTTTGTCAACATTATATATATATATACACATATATATGTGTACAAAAAATTATATAAAATAATAAAAACTTAATAATATCAAAAAATAAATAAAAACGGTTTCCACTGATAACCTTATTTTTAATCGTACAGTCTTTTTTAACTTAAAGAACCAAGTTTTTCTCATTATCTCGAATATTAATGAGAATTTCAAAAATTTACTTCTTTAAAGTACTACCCAGAGAACATTTCTTTCAGAAAGCATACTATACATAATAATCGGAGTAAGCTTTCTGGTAGAAAAAGTGTTCACATAAAAAAACAAAATAAACACCTTTGTAAAACCAATACATTCTTCGCTAAACTCGGAATCTGAAATGTCTATCTTTTCCGCCTTGTTCATGCGATTTACTAATTAATTGGGCCAGTCGTTATTATCACAATAGTGTATCACCGAGATATCTAATATTGATTAAAAAAAAAGACAAATTGTTTATTCGTATTCATATTCCTAATAATATAAGACTGGACGTTGACACGATAAATAAATGGCTGAATTAATTTAAACCCGTATCCGGTGGGCTGGGCGTATTTATCCAGACGATTATATATACTAAGTTTTCACAGTTCGGATATAAATCTTCTTTCTTCTTTCTTTTTCAAAGATAACGGCCTTTAAGACCGGCTTTCCGAGCAAATACTCGTCCGTCTAATTCCGTTGTTCCGGGATATACAATATAGTTGTTATTAAGTCGACATCGTTTTCAACGGTTTCCGGTTTGACACAATCTATCATGTACGAATACCTATACTCGTGGATATTATTATATTATATCGTTTTGTATGATATACGAGCTGTCAAAACGGATTCAACAAGAAAAATAAAAATGTTTCTTACGCGTAACCACCACCCCCCCTCCAAGAAAAATAGTAATTTAGTCGGTAATAAAAAAAAAAAAAAAAAACTGTTCGTAATAAAGCAATAAATTAAGTCAGTAACAACCCACCTTACCTATATATATATATAGTTGTATAATTTTGATTACGAAATCGCATTAAACTGTTTTTTTTTAAACTCTGTTAAGTCGGTGAACGCATTAGCAATTATTATTATTACGTGTAAAGTCGTTGCGTTTTAACCGGATACGTCGGAAATTCGAAGACTTAGTTGAGTACCTATACACGTCATAGAAATAATTTATTAATTAATCTCGGGTTTTTTAAATTGTTTTTTTTTCAACTCAAAATAATAATATTATTATTATTGTATAATTATTATACGGTTAAGATGAACGCTATTATTTCTTATTCATAAGGCGTCTGCGAAACATCCACGAGACGTTAAAATGTATACGCTTTTTATATTCTAAAAAAATAACCCCGGCACCGGCAAAATCGTAAAGTTCATAATAAACTAAAATACTTGCGGCGGTTTATTTTCGTCCAATTTTTCCCCGAAAATAGAGACTGTTGCACTGTATTAATATAACGGAGTGGTAACTAGTTAAAAAGTCGGAAGTTACTTTGTCCGATAACTTTTAACTTAAAACCAGATTGTTTAAGAACACAAAATTGTATAAAATAACTCAATTTTCAAGTTTACTATTTCTTTTGATAAATATGTTAACCTAAGTTAATTGTTTTGTTAAAATTTAAGTAATTTTTAAAAGTATACACAAAGTTCATATATATATATATATATATATATATATTAGTATTTACTACCTAAGCAGTACTTGTGGCAGGATATTTATCTTATTCCGTTTATTTATTTATCTTACTTTTGGACACTTTTAGCGGTTATCTCTGAGTCGAATAAATTTAAACTAGGGATTTTCAAAATAGGTAGATTGACGTTATTGAAGTTGAGTTGAATTTCAATATGAATATTACCATGTAGTTGCCGGAAGAACAATGGCTTGGCGAACTCTAAATTAAATATCGATATTTTGCTATATCAAAATTTGATAAATAATTTTAATTATTATCATTATAATTATTATTATTTTTTTTTTTTTTTTTTTTTTGACTTTATAAAGTAACAAAAAATACTACTAAAATTCAACTTGCAAAAATCGGCTCTTGATAAGGAATAAGTGATCAATATTTGTGTATTTTATGATACAACGCTTAATTGATAAAAAATAATTGTTAAAATAAATATTAATATATTATAATGTACACTCGATCAATTCGGAGTGGGGTTTCTTTTATACACACAAGTACGTCAATTTTTCCGTTTTTCCTATGATTTTCTCAACAACTATGAAAACTTCTTGGAATCAAAAAATCACCTCTTAAAGTACAACTCAAAAACAATTTCCTTTCAGAAAAGGTACTACACTTGAAAATCGAAGGGAAAAAAAAGAAAGCATAGGTACATCATATTATATAGATAATAAAAGAGCTGCGATCAGCATAACTGTTATCACAACAGTTAGCAAAAACAATAAATTACAAATAGGACTCTATTTATTATATGTGATTAGGTAGACACAATACGACTTGATAATAGAGGGGGGAATGTAATATACTCCCCCTACCTCACACAATTTAAAATGCTATTTAAGGCAATTTAATGCTGGGTTGTATAAATAATCGTCAATAATTTAACAGACAATTAGCAGTTATGTAAATTTAAACGAACCTTCCAATTTTAATTGTAACGTTCCATAAGCTAATCTGTCGATTTCGGTTCTATAAATGTTAATGACTCGTTAAAATATATAATCGATGGTGACACATGATAACACAACTTATTAATTAGTTATCATTGATCATTTATCAATAATTTACTTATATACATCGAAATGTATAAACAATATTGTTTATCTATCTCGATCCCAATAATATAAATATTTATGACTGATGGACCAACCGGTTAATTATAAAATGATAGATCGCATCAGTATTATTATCCATTAGCATTAATTATGTCAGTTAGTAAATAATAAACAATAATTATTCATTATCAACTAATGACAGTGATTCAAATAAATAAATTTGAACTGTCGTTAAAATTATATTTTAAATGAGATTATAGATGATATGTGGTTTATGGTACTTGAATAACTTGTAAAATGTTTTACTGGGTTTTTTGTATGTTTTGTTTTTGTATCAGTGATTTATTCAGCCGTTAAATTTTTAACGAGCCATTAGTAGTTATTCATTACACCTACATATTAACAGAATGATTTGTATGCAACCCGGCTTAAGTCCGTCCAAATCGTACCACGCCCACTAATATCATAGAATTTGTGTGCCTCTGGACACCCGCTCCGGGTGTAAACCCCCTAAAATCCACCGCTCCGTCGTATAGATACGGCACACGGTAGATAATAATTCGTCGTATCTGTACGCACGGCAGTTTTCTTTGGGAACCAAGATGTCAATACATTATTAAAGTCAATTTTATATCTCTCTCTAGACGATTCGAAATTTTTCGTGGGCGACGCAGAAGAAAAAATTCTTTCAGACGGGGTGGACCTCGAAATCGATAAAAATCGAGATACGGCCTTTTTCACGGGGGCGAGAGCAGTTTCATTAGTTACATACGGAAAAAACGGATCGGTTCTATTATCGTAATACAGAAAAAAAAAATACCCCCTATTTTTTTCCCCCCGGTCTGAAACGATATAACAGTGTAATAACATTATATTGTTCTTATGCTTTTTTTTTTTTTTATTTTTTTTTACAACAGAAAATATAGAACGCAGAAAAATTATAACGGCCGCATATTATTATAATTTTTTTTCCGCGTCTGGTCGCAAAGGAATATAAATCAGACGAAAAAAAAAAGTATACATATACATTTATACGAAACAAATGGAAATTAATGCGAATCTCCGAAAAGGCGCGTAACACAGCCGTGATTCGAACTTATTATAAGAAATAGCTGTACGTTTTGGTAGAAAAAAAAAAATTTAAAAAACACGTTTCAGACGAACGCCGCAGTACACTAAACAATTATTGGACGCATTATGTAAATCGCGCGATTTTATGTAACTAAATCGATCCGCAAGTTTCATAGATACGCCCGTATGTGTAGTGTAGTGTGGGGAACACGGTTTCGTTTTCGTATACGGAAATGCGTTGGCCAACGACCGACCGCAACCGCTGCGATTTACAATAATAAAAAATATGTTCTTTCGATGCGGTACGCGTCCGGTGGATACCTGACGGTATACTCGGAGGTTCTGATAAACTGGTTACTGCCGGACTATAAAAAAAAAAAAAATAGTAATAATAATAAATGAAAACGCTGTACACGCGCCAAACTTTCTTTTATACGCGATATAAAATAATTAACGCGGAGTAATTTTGTATTTTGAATAATAGTTACGGACAATTTTATTTTTTAAAAATTCTTTCGTGTCAATCATTCGAATAGTATTGGAAAATTATATTCAATAAGTATACGGTACCATTAGAGGTGGGTATATAGTTTAAACCCTTAAAGGTTTTTAAGCGCTTTTTTGCGGATTTCTGAACTTTAGTGATAACAAACAATGTGGAATGGACAATGTCGTTGACGATTTCGTTTAACACTGTTTAAGCGAAAAATTATCTCACCTGTAATTGAACACAGCTAAATAATACACGGTAAATAAACAGAGATAATATTGTAAATAATAGAAGAAGGTAAACAGCGGTGGGTTGTAGTGTAAAGCCTGTAAAACGGATACGTAGGGTAAAATCGGTAAAACAAATCTCCCCGACCGATGTGACCAAATACCGACGTACGTACGTAATAGCTACTAACCGACAATCATCGCAACAAATCCTAAAAACGATTTTTGTGTTATTCGATCGCTGCTGTAATGTTCGTTTAATATCCCAAATAGGTACATTTGCGCGTGTGACCGCAAATGAAATTTTAAAGTCTACGAAATTCTTTACCCACATACAGCGGGTCACGTCGTCGCGCATTCCACTATTAACATACCCAGTAAAAATCTCGTCCAGAGAAAAACGAAAATTGTCAGTTTTCCTCTTACCGCGTACGCTTAATAAATTGCGGTTACGTGTACAATCAAACGCGAATAAGTTAATGAAAATAATCAACTCGGTCAAGTTGAGTTAAATAAACGAAAAAACGATCGGTTTAATGTGCAAAAGTTCATAAAATGCAAATCAAAAAAAAAACACGTTAACTTAATTGGGTTTTAAAAAAAAAGTTATTTTTTTTTTCGCCATAAAAAATATTTACATTAAAAGTAAGAACAGAAGATTAAAATTGAATTTCGAAAGAAATCAATTCGTTTTCAACTGGTTATGCAAATCAAATGTACATAGTTATTTGTTTGTACGACGGAAAACTTAATCGAGCCGGGTTGATTAGTTAACGGTAAAAAAAAAAAAAACAACAATAATAAACCAGTTGAGTGAAAAATAAAAAAACTGCCCGAGTTTTCGACTGAATAAAGCCGCTAATTAAACGTCCGCCGTTGCTTGTATAGTGGAATTAAAGGCGAGCCGGACCTTTTTACCGGAGTACCACCGCGTGGTTTATTATTATTATTTTTTTACGCCGCTGTTTTCGCGTCGGACCGAATCCCGAACAACACCACGGTGCGGAAAAAACCCGTAAAGCCAAATAAATAAACGACAACATACGACGGCGCGGCGTAAAGGTCCGCGGGCGGAAAATGCGAAAATAAACGTCTCGCCGGCGCGCGGTGGTGATTTATTCCGTACGTACCGGCACGACAACGTAATATTTTATGCGGTTATCCGGGTCATTCGCGATTCCCGGCTCTATCAATCCGTAATACGGGGTACGACAAACGCACATTTGTAATTGCATTGTTCCGGCGACGTTGCGCGGGTGAACACGTACGGTTCAACGTCGAGCTCGGGCTTGACGGGGAACAGCCCGGGACGACGCGTCGAAAATCGATAGTTTCGCGCCAGGTACGGTCGACTGGGCGAAGTCGGAGTGTAACGAACGCGCGGTCGGTTAATTATTGGTCGCCTTTGGTCGCCAATCGTCGAGAGTCCGTTCGTTATTTATTCCCGGTGTGCTAGTTGTCACTACGGTCGTAATGTCGAAATGATCCGAACTAGAGGAGTTTGTGGGTGTTTTTTTTTTTTTTTTTTTTTTTAAACCAAGCGCGATCAACGTAAAACACGAACGGGTCACGTGTACTCGTGCGCAGCGTATAGCTAAGTTTACAGCTTTTTCTACTCGCCCTCCCCTCACCCGGGGGAAAAAAAAAAACCATACAAATAGACGTCGCGCGGAAATTGCAATTAATCCTTATCGCGGTATAATCATTCGGAACGCGAACTTGTTATTCATTGAGTAGAATCAATCACGCGATCTTTTTCGAAAAATCCGATGCGCTTATATAATAATGGACACGGGTCCACTGTTATCACCCCTATAGTTTTACGATAGACGATCACGAACGAACCAGACGTTCGATAATTGCAAGACCCGTAAAAACAACATACCGAGGAAACAGAGATCCCTAAACAACGGCGGCTCGGCAAACCATTGACGAATTTGAAAAGCTTAGACGTAAGAACAAAGAAAAATTCGGTATCGATAAGAGACGAACGGAACAAAAAATGCGTACGATACGTCGAACCTAAAGGGCCTATATAAAGCTAAAACGTAAAAAAAAATAACATAATAACGAACGAAATGATCGTTCGTCTGTATATCCGTCGCAGACAATTGGATTTCTTTCGCGAATCTTTTTTCTTCGCATCTAGATACCAATCGTTCTAGAAATTATTATCACCAATTGTATTATATCTTTATCGACAGATTCGTTTATTTTAAATCGATCGTTATATTGTGCAACACCGAATCGATACACACTGCTATTGTTTCAATCTCATCTCGGCGAGAGGACGTCATCGTCGTCGTATAATGTAGCGATGAGTGAGTATACGAGGGCGTAGTGCGCAAGCATAGAAGTACGAAAACTCACACACACACAACACAGGCACACACATTATTTACGTTTCTATACGACCTTTCGGATGTCACTAGTATGAAACACTATATATAATGTGTGTGTGTGTGTGTGTGTGTGTGTGTTCGTGAGTACGAGATGGGGTCGAATCGGTCGTTTGTGGCGCCGCCGGATTGTCTGCTCGGACCCTGCCCGCCCCGGTCGTCCGCCTCGCGGGCTACGGGAGTCGCATAGCCGGCGACGTTTTTCTTCATTTTTTTTTCCGCCCGCCACGCGCCAAAAAGTACACACACACACGCAAAAACCGTTGTTTTCCTCGCGTGGGGGTACGACGACGTCCGCAAAAATTATTATATCGTTATATACGGCGGGAGATAATATTATAGATGTAGGGATAAAGAGCGAGAGATGGAGAGCGAAAGGGAGATAGGAGAAGAGCCGGAGAAAATAATAGTTTATTATTCACGGTTTTGTTTTCCACGGAACATTATACGTCTTATCACGCGACGAAAAGTATTAGTGTTATAGTGGGTACCGAGATATATATATATATATTTTTTTTTTTTTTTAAAAGACCTTCAGTGTACAACGGCCGAACGCAATACGCTTGATTAGTACTTCCGTCGTGCGCTTCTTATCAGACTGTTATCTGTAATAGTTCGATTATCTGGATCAAAACCATTTAATTGTACAACAAAAAACACACATAGTATTATTATACCTTTGAACGCTCTTGTTATTATATTGAAATATACGGGTATTTACACACCGAGATTTGACCATTATTAAATAAGGCATACTCAAAGGGGATTTTTCGCAATAAAATAATTATACAAGCGTTTAAAATGCAGAATACAATAATTTTCCAGTTACTTTGCATAGCATGTGTATGTTCATTTTTATTTGTTTGGATCCAATCGTACCTGATAACGATTTTGATCAGATAATAATACGACCTCGCACTAATCCAGCGTATTAAATATTATTAAACAAATACTGATAACAAACCCACCTCGCACCGACTAAACAAAATTCGTTTTCTGGTAGAAAAATAAAATCGATTATCACGAAACCGTAATGGTTACCGTTTTTTCTACACATTTTCCGTATATTATTAAGAAAACTGCACGAAAAATCGAAAAAAAAACCACTTCAATTAGCACCAACTGGATTGGTACGAATTACTTTCAGAAAATAAATAATACTGATAAAAAATAGTTTTTAACGGATAAAAAATGAATATTTTTTTAAAAAAAAACACACGCACACACGCCATATAGATTCATAGTAGAACCGATACATTTCTCGCTGCGCTCAGAACCTAAAACTAATGACTATTAAGAAAAAAAAAACCCCGGAACAAAGATTAAGTATGTAAACAGGTCAAATGAAATAACCGGGAGTTTTACGATGAGGTGCGGAGCGATTGGTTTCATCGTGATGTTTATGTTTATTTTCGTCGGACAACTTTTCTACCAGAAATTTTGCTCAGATTTTCAATAGCCGCGCTTTTTCTAAAAGAATATCTGACTGGGGAGGTACTTTAATGAGTTTTTTTTTATGATTTTTCCAGGAGTTCTCCGAATAAATTGGGAAAACATAGGGGAAACGGAAATTAGGTATATTATGAAAGAAAGTATATAATACCCGTGTAATTACTAATTATTTTACCATAATATGACACATATATTGTTGAAAAACACTATCATCTCAGAATAGTCGTTTTTTTTTATGTTTCGTCAATCTCGTTTTGTCGGTAGAATACGACTTTGTACAGGGCGCATTGAACATCGATTTTGAAAATTATTACACTTCTAAACGTTACAATAATTTTATTATAATATAACAATAGTCACCTTTTTTAAGTGATTTGTTCTTTTAGGTTGCGCGCGATCAACAAATCAAGTCCCACGCGCTGTATAGGAAACCGTCCTCATTGCAACAAAACAGAAACGAATTCTAAATCGAATCACTCTACGAGACAATGCGAATTTTCTCCGTAAAACGAGTTTTGTGCAGAAAAAATAAACAAGTCTCGCTGCATAATAATATAAAAATTAACTATTGCGGTATGCGTGACGATTGTTAACGATTTGTAAAAAAAAATCGCAATATCGTCAAAATTCGGAGATGTCGCGAAGACGACGTCTCACTCTTCGTTGGACACGCACGCGAAAGACAAGATTTTACGGTTTTGTTTTTTCTTTGTTTTTTTTTTTTCGGTGTATCGTTTAGCCGACGACGGCGAATGCCACAGGTCGATAAAAATCATAAAAAAAAAAAATAATAATAATAATAAAAATAACCGCGCCGACAGTAAAAGAAAAATATAAACCAAAATACCTAATTATTATTATTATTATTATTATTATTGTCATTACTGTTCCGTGGATTTCGTTCCGAGGCGTATATTTTTATCGGCGGTTATTGCGAGCGCGGCCCGCCTCATCTCGAAACGATTAAAACGAAATGCACTTTATATTATTGTTGTTTTCGTTGCTCTCGCGCGATGTTACGACCGCGGGTACCGAGGCGGCTGCGGCAATCGACCGATCGTCACCACTTCTACGGTTTTTACCGCGTTCCCGCCGTCCTAAAGATAATAATTTTGTTTGCAAACGGCGACACTATAAATTTTATTTCGCGAGTGGGCGTGCGGCGGCCGCCGCCGTTTGGCTATACAGCGCGATCAAGACGTACGGCGTAAGTTGTCTCGTTGTCCCGGGGGATGCGGGAAGTATTCACTTTTTTTTTCGGAACCGGTTTTTTTTTTCCCTCTGTTTAGACGATTTCCGTCGCGATTGACTCGCGGCAATGGTATTAAACGAACGCGGACGTTATCGATGTTAAAATCTGATAAACCGAAGAAAAAAAATGATAACGGCCAATATTTGCATAGTACTTTCGGAGACGAATTGAACTCTGCACGAAAATCGAGATTTCAACTGAAATTTATTTTGCCCGTCCGGCTCTAAAATGTTTATTTCGCGATATTTTGTTTTTCGGTGTAATTTCGTCCGTTTACGATGTTCTCGACAGCTTACACGGGTCGTTGTTTAGAAATCGAAACGCGTCGGTTACGCGTCCGAAAATAAAAGCCGTTTTATGACTATAAAAAAAAAAAAAAACAAATTCCGCAAAAAATTAACACTATCCGAGCGCCTCGGTTATTACGCGTTGCGCTCAAATCGATCACGCCGTGCAGGTTTTTTTTTTTTTTTTGTACGTTCACCGCGCGGTGACCCGATCGTGACCTCCGCACAATCCGGCGGATCCGCGTTACGGACGTGCCCTAATTATTATTACGTAAACGCGTAACGTCGTAAAAAAATATGTTATTGTGCGGACAGACAGCGCTGCGCGGGGAGAGGATTTCCGACTGTCGGTGAAAGCCGCGCGCGGGTGCGAACGATCCGCGACTGCACGCGGAGCCCGTACGGGTACGCGCGGGCGTTTTCCCCGTTCGCAAACAGAAATAACGATGATAATCGTACGTTTTACGATCGTAATTAACACGACATTCGTATTTTGTCCAGGAAAATCTATTTCAGCAAAACGACGATTCCGTAAGGCCAAAGTGGGGGACGAACTTCGTGTACATCGTTTCCATACAATAATCCGAATAAAAATCAAAAATCGATTTTTCTCAAAATCTCCGTTGATTATCGTTTTTCGCCGTATTTTTTTTAAAAAAAAAAAGGGAGGGGGGGTGATGAGATAACACTATAAAAATCGTGGTATCATTTTGTATCTACGGTTAAACACGGACTAATGAGTCTTTTATAACGCTCAGCGTCTATGTACAGTGTCCAATGTCCACTAGGTGAACACTAATATGTGCGCTGTCATAGTAGACATCTTAAACAAAGTAACAATAAGTTGTTTTAGATGTGAATAACATGTGTCATTTTTATTCGTATTAAATCCTATTCCGTCCAGCAGCTAACCGACATTGCATAACCAATAATACAGTATTAAAATTAATCGCGTGTTCGGCGTGACCGTTAGGGCCCAGGGGTTAGAGTTTGTCCTTTCCCGTACGAATTCCCCATTTCTTTCCCTCGTATTTATATGGTAAATACAACCGTGAGTATTTACTTAATGGTGTGAAATTAATAACTATACGTTTCGGCCGAGTCACAGGGAAACATGCTTCTTTGGATCCGGCTTTTGAATTCACATTGCCGAATTGAGTTCACCAAAAGAATATTCTACGATCAAATCAAAATCCCGTCCCGTTGAAAATTTCCGAGCACGCCACCCATCGTGATAGAAAAATGAACATGTACATTAAATCGTTACGATACGATTCGACGGATTTTCGGTTTTTATTGCCGGCGTTCGGCCGGTCGTATAATAGCATGAAAAACTCGTTTTACGATTTATCGTAATTAAATTAAAAAAAAAAAAAAAAATCAAAAATATTTATTTCCGTACGACAAATTTATTGCGGTCTATCGCACTTTCGTAATAGGCACGACACAGACCAATAATAAAATCTCATATCACAATAATATTATTTGTAAATCCGGCTGACGGACAGACCCGGATTGACGAAAGCGCAGAAAGTGTGCGTGCACTTGCCCGTCCAAAATTTAGAGGCGGAGCCCTCAAATAAATAAACGGATAATAATATTTTTTCACATAAATATTAATAAATAATTTCAATTGGAAATAAAAAAAAAACCATTTTTTCGATAAAATATAGAAAAATCGGCTGTCGACCGGAGAATTATCAAATTGAATATCGGTATAGCTGTCAGGTAAAGTTATTGAACCGTTTTCCATAACAATAAAGGTCTGGTTAGGTCAGGTCAGGTTAGGTATCCATTTCGGTTAATCAAGTCCTGCTGACGGGAGTCACGTGGAGTTTTTAAACGATTTTGTATTTATAGAAGTCTTTATCGGCAGTACACTCGGGAAAATTCACTACGAGAAACAAAAATCGCGTCGGATGGGTTAAAATCGTATCGATAAAAAACATTGGCGGACGTGCTACAATACAAAAAAATTATCATTTTTTTTTTTTTTTTTTTGTCCCGTTAATAAAATATGATATTAAATGATATTTTTATCATAACGCGTCGTAATATTTTATGTTTTTATTACGTTTGGTCCGTACACGCTCAACTTACTAAAGAGAAGAAATAAAAAATAATGACCGCAATTATTGTTCCGTAGACCCTATTCGCGGTACGTTTAAGTCTAACGTGGATGACAAATTATCACTGCCCGCGTTCGTGTGAATATTACAAACAAAAAACGGGATGCCGTATGAAATAATTTTTTTTTTCAGCCAAGAGGAACGATTACAATATTACTGTACCCGAGACGACACGCGATAAATAATATTAATCTAATGGGGTACGTATACCTACTATAATATTTTCTCTGTGCACGCGTTCCGGTACGAAACACTAAATTATACATATTTTTTTTTACTACGACAATGCGCAAAACAAGAAAATTGTCAAATGTTAAAACATGTTTAGTTTTAATAGTCCTTATAGTAGAGACAGGATTATAGATTACAAGATGATGGCATGGACGTGCCAAGAGACTGAGAATTTATGAGATACTACTCATACTATCTAAGTAGGTATATAGAAACTAATAGACTGCATGGACACGCCTGGCCGTATAGGCGCGATGAGTGAAAGCTGTGTAAAAGGGTTCGGAGGAAAATGCTAGAGGAGATATAAGGGCACGCGGAGCAGACGAAAAAATGGCATAGCGATAGGCGATAATAAGACTAATAAGAGTAGCTGGTTCGGGACGAAGGCGAAGGCAACATTTTTATATTTATTTTAAAATGTTAACATCACGTCCACGAGACCAGTGCTCATTACCAGTGATAACGTGACAACTTATCACGTGATCGCGACGTCCCATTGACACGTAAAATAGTATACAAGAGTGGAACCGAGTTCCACTCAAGTGCCGGTTTTTTTGTTTTTATTTCGTAAATATACGTACATAAAAGCGATTGAATTGACGATCGCTTCTGTTAACCGAATATTGGCAATGTCTAAATTAGTGTCAATCGAAACAGTGGCGTTTTCGGGATTTTGCCGTAGAGGGTGTATTGAATTTCGAAATCGTGTGGTGTTTTGCATAATAATCAAATGTACTCGGTCTTTGAAAAAAAAAAAAAAAACTAATTTTTTAATTACTTTATTTTTATAAGTATAATTGATAGTTCAGTCTGCTCTAACATTATCACTGAAATCAAATAACTAGAAATAAAGCAATAAACAACCAACTTCCTTTATATTAATGTAACGATTCGAATAGGTCTTGCATTAACCTAGAAAACGTATATGTTCGGGCGTTTTCGGTATATTAATTCAAAATATATAGATACCAAAAAATGTACGATTTGTCAGGAGGAAAGAAATTTGAATTTAAAAAACAAATACCGATATAAATAAAACATAAATCACGACCGAAGGGGGGCGGGGGGGAGAGATATATTTCTCAAATATGCCACTGCGCGAGAAATTGATGCGTTCGTGGCGAACCGTTGAGATGGTCGGTTAGGTTAATAACCGTACATAACCGTATGCCAAAAAATGAGGAAATTATGTTTATTTTTTTTTCGACGAGTTCGAATACGAAACTTGAAAACGCTGTTTTCTTATTTAATGCGATTATCCCTCGTCACACGCCAGTCGGCTAATTTGACGAGTCTGTCTCGGTCAATTGAAATATATTGAAATGGCTACGTTGACACCATTGCGTGCGATCTACATGTATCATACACGGTCGTTTTCCGACTAACGTGTGCGAATAATAACGTGTGTGTGTGTGTGTGTGTGTGTGTGTGAATTACACTGCGTAATAACATTAGACAATTAATAATCAAATAAGTATTTTAGTGAAAAAGGAAATTTTAAAACGGCATAACGCACTTACGGAACGACGCGTATATTACGTTTTGGTATAGGCGTTTTCAAATAAAATGAGTGGGTAAATACGAATCGTAGCCGCTCGGGTAAAAATAACTCGACACGCTACTGTAGGGTTTTAACCTATCACTGATTTGCGTGGACCACACGTCGGATCGACCTGGGTGTATTTCGGAGCTGCGCAGATTCAAATAAATAATAAAAACTGCAGATAAAACGGACACATTTTTTGCATCGGGTATTTGTTAGATGATATTGTTTTTGTCTATTCGAAAACGTAATTTGCACAAGCCGTTCATTGTCGCGACGCGGTTTAAAAATCCAACGGAAATCAAAACGCACCCGGACGGTTCGACGAAAACGGAAAATATTTATGAGAACCGTTACCATCACGGATTATGCGGCAATGGCAATATTGTTTTTTCGCGAACAATAATGGCGTCGAAACGTCTTAAATTCAATCGGAAAGTCGTTGTTTTCGGAGGACGAAAATATGTAGGTAACAGTATTGTTCTGTAACGTTCCGCTTGAGACAAACGGGGAAATTAAAGCAGGTACGTTTTATGGCCCGTTATTAACATTATTAGATGTATATTTACACAAAACGCGTTTTATTATTTAATTCGTTTCGAGAATTAGAGAACAAAAAATTAACAATAATAAAAAGCCTAACGTACCATGAACCATGATTGGCCACTGTAGCTTTGAGTGGCGGGCTTGGGACGTGTATCATATAGCCGGATAAAGGATGATTTAATTTAAACACCGAAAACAACGATAAACGATTGCAATCGGACAGCGATTCCGAGCGGTGTAGTAAGTATTGATTGCGGTATGAAAAGAAAAATGACCCAGAATCGATAACAATAAATACCGTTCGTTTTTCGTAGTATTACGTCGAACAAATCGAAGCATTTCATTCGCGTAACAAACGCGATTTTTCGGAAATATTTTTTGGGAATTTCGAAAAAATGTTTCGAATGAGCCATCGGGCGGGGTCACTTAACTTCAACCAACTTCACGGGGTTAGTTCGGCTGATCGAGAAAATGTCTCCCGGGGATTTCAAACGGTGTTTGTGGAATTTTCCGCCGCAAAGGTCGCTCTTCGAAAATCGAAATCGGCCGACCCGTCGCAACGCCGAAACGCGAGTGCCGCGTACGGGTTTCGGAACGCCGCGACGCGATCGCCGAAAGTTCGGTGAACGAACCGAGTGTTTCGCCGCGGACAGCGTTCGACCGTAACGCGGAATTCGGTAGAATTCGGAACTCTGATAACGCCGTCGATGCGCCTCCGCGGTCCCGGGCACGCGTGCCTGTAACGCGACGCGCGCCAAACGATGGGGCGACGGGGGAAAAAAAACGAGGCGGACGAGTTGCGCGCGCGCCGGTTATAATCGGAGGTGCGGACGCGCGGATTTGAAACGCGTTCGTTATCGCGGACGTAAAAAAAATTAAAAAAACAAAAAAAAAAACACGAAAAATACGTCAGCGCCGTCCCCGGCGTTGTTCGCGCCGCTCGGAAAACCCGTTACGTAATATTATTATTATCGTCGTCGTCGTCGTCGTCGAAACGATTACCGGCGGAGCGCATAGCCGCCGGGCAGTCGAAACGCGCCCGTGAAATACGCCCGACCCGCACGCATTAAAAGTCGTCTGCGCGAAGAGAAACGGAGGGGGAGGGGGGGGGGGAAACACGCGCGTCGTACTCTGTTTTTTTTTCGTTTTTTTTTTTTGTTTTTTTTTTTACTGTAAACACACACGCCGCGCTCGAGACGCGTCCGTCGTTATTGCGTCCGCGCGTTTTTCGTGTACCGTTCTGGGCGGGGGAACGGAACGGCCGGGGAGCCGCGGAGAACGGCGCGGTTACGCAACGCACGGGTCCCCGACAATTAAGGCGGGTTATTTTTTTTTTATTTTCCGTTCGTAACGATTTTTCGTAAGTACACGCCGAGATAAATTATTATAATTTCGTAACCGAAACGAAAAAAAAAAAACAAAACAAAACAAAAACACAAACACAAATACCTACAAATCGAAAAAAGAACTCGTTAACGCGGCTCTGTCCGAGGGGCATAATAGAATATTATTATTGCGGTCGTCGCGTTTGGACGCGATCATTGCCCGCGACGTTCGCCCGTTTACACGTTGGTCGCGGAACCTGGCGACCCGCGTGTACTATCGACCGTAATTATTGTCATACTCGCCGTTGGTTTTTTTTTTTTTTTTTTTTTTTTACAAAATTCCAAGCGAATCGTTTTTATCACGGCGTGCGCGTGCGTGTGTGTTTGTTTATTTTCCGTCTGTCTAGCGCCAATAGAAAAATCGCAAAACGTCCGTTTTGTCGCGTTTCGGTTCCAGTTAAGACCGGCATTAAGACAGCGGTATTTTTTTTTTCGTTTTCGGTTAAAAAGCGTGGGAAAAACTGGAAAAGTTTACGGCACAAACGGTTATCGATTTCGCGTTTTTGTTCCGATTCGGTTAAAAAAACGTTCGTAGAGACCTGCATATTTTACAGAACACTTGCATTGTACCTTTCTAGAAGCGGTCCAATTTTCAAAAATATTACGACGGTTTTCGAGCTATTTGTTTAGGTTTTATTAGGTTACTCGAATCGTTTATCGTTGAGTCTCGCGTACAGATATAAATGAAATAATTTTATGCATCCTATACGTTCCACACTTTCCATATCCGTCTTCAGTATTGGGTTTATTTTATGCGTCTGTAAGCGGATTTTCTACTATAGAAATCTCGTTTCAATCGAAAACTTAACGAGAACTTTCTTGTACAATTATCGGTCCGGTCGGCGTAACGAGGAGGTCATTTGTCTAGTTTCCAAAAATATCGGAACAAACTGGTAATTTTCTGTATGATCAAAATAATCGCGTTTCTTCTTCTGGCTACGGTTTACTATTACAGATACATAATTCAATAATTATCCAATGTGATTGGTCGACGACTCCCGGTATTTCCGATGTAAGACGAGTTTGGACGCGGCCGTTTATATTTGTCATACGATATGCGTTCGAAAGTTCAATCTACGTGCGACCTTGATGTCTAAAATTAAGTCTTGAAAAAATAACAGAACATTTTCGAATGTTCACATAAGAAGCGGATGTTGTTACGGTTCGGTAAATAGTGCGTAATAATTATCGTATTTAAAAAAAAAAATAATAATAGTAATATTTTTTTTTCATTAGGCGGTCCTCGGTAATTTAATTTTTTTTTTTTACTAATTAAACGCAATTGTAATAATAATAACAATTAAATTGACGCTGACCGCGCGTCGAGAAAACTGCTCTGTGTAATTTGTTAGATTAAGTTTTCAAATTAAACGTTACACACTGAGGGCGTTCGAAACAAAACAAAAAAGGCGTAACATCAACAAATTTTGTTTTCATTCCATAAAAAAAAATGTATTTAAAACATCACCAAAGTCATATAACTTATTATACTGTAATAAAATCACCCATGACGTTTAAAAAAAAAACGGTCAGATAACACAAAGGCGTCGTATCCGTATCTCGGCCTCAGAAAACGTGCGCCACCAAAGCGAGGAGGCACAAAACTCCAAGACTGTCCGCTAAACGTATCAACATACCTAATAAAACAAAATGTATTAATTTACAACGCGCCTAATATTTTACTCGGGTTTACTTGAAACACTTGGCACAAAAATCAATCGAAAGAATTGGAAAACTAAAATGTTCCTAAAAATTCTCTACTCTTTACTACTGCAATACGGTGATTTGCGTTTTTTCCGGCATTTGTCTGTATATAGATATATACATATCTTATAGAAACGATGGGCGAATAATTTAATAACAATTGATGTCATCTAGAGAGACGATTGGATTTGTCAGAGGACAGTTTTGTTGTTATTATTGTATATGTATTATACCGATAACGTTTATCAATATAACATTATATTTTATAATATCTTTGCGTATTCGCTCATTCCCATTTAAAACTGATGTTCATGAGAAAAACACGGGTTTAATTATTGGTTTCCCCCCCCCCTACAAAACGTAGTGAAAATTCCAAAGGGCTTCGTAAAATATTTTGTTCAATCTACAAGGTAATGCGATTTGCAGACCTAAGCGGTTTGGTCAATATTTTAATGTGTGTTCTGTAAACGAGCTGCGCGGATTATTCCGAATAAATCCGCTGAAAATTAAAGAAAAATCCAATTACGCGATTGTTGAAACGGAGAAACGCGTTGTTGTTTTTTTTTTTTTTTTTTTTTTTTCGGAATAATATTATCATTTTGCGAGAGAAAAAAACGAGAGGGGGCAGGGAAATGTTTTCACGTATCAAACCGACTCGGCTGAATTGTTTAAATTGAATTGTACAATAAAATAATGCGTCGTGACGTCATCGTCGGCGGAATAATATAACAAAAAAAATGATCCAGGTTCAAGACGGACCGCCACGGCTCCCACGTCTCAATTTCACTAAAGTTGCATCTATACTCTGTAGTGTGCTGTATATTATTAGATCCGATTTCCGGAATCCGGATTCCTACGGTTACAAGTATACACTGCGCCTCGGGAAGTATAGTCTGCGCAGTGCTTGTACGTGGGACGTATTATTATTGTATACATTTTATTTTATTTTTTTTTATTTTTTTTTTTTTTTTTTGTGATTTACGAGAAAACGCGATCAGTGTAATACACCCAGCGATGCCTGTCGGGCGTATAGTCATTTTAATTATTATTATTATTGTTACTTTTTTTTGCTGGCGATACCAGTTCGGAGGAGAACGACCGTAGGCGCATAAACTTCAATTGAGTTTTACGGATTGAATTCGGGTATACCGCCAAAAGCGCGCACGGAATTTTGTTCGGGCGGGGGTGGGGGGGGAAGTTATTTCCGCCATAACAGAACATAATGTATAAATACACGAATCGTAAAACTTCGTTGGATAATGGAAAGGAAGACGTTGCATACGAAAAGTACGTACTCCGGATCTGAACGCCCAATCCCTCCCCCTTTGGCTTTTATTCTGTAACACTCGTATAATTTTGAAACAAAAAGTAAGTGAATTGTTTTTGACGAAAACCGAACGATTACTTTTTGTTATATTGTTCAAAACGATTTTCGATCATAATAATATAATATCGGCAAACGCAACTGCAACTTTTACGGAATCGATTAAATGGATAAGCAATGTCGGCGGTTCGTAAAAGTGTTGGCACCTATATTTTATAGGTCCAGAGGATGATCTAAACGAAGACGCTCAAAAGTCAAGGAAACTATAGGCGCACATATTTTATGTTTTTGCTTTAAATAAAGTATGAGTATAGTGATAATTAGGGCCCGGGCTTATATGCCCTAAAAACCTTAGAAATATGCATTATAAAATAAGTATTTGTACTCTTGTTTTGTAAAAATATACTCTTTCAAATAAAACATATGCATACAACAAAAACAATTTAAGAAAAAAAAAAATATTTTATTTTTATTGTTTTTATCGTTGTTTTTAAACTAATATAAATATAACGAAAATATTGCATAATTAGGCATTTAAAAATCATTTATATACAATGGAAAATCGTATAATACACAAATATGCAGCACATGTCAAAAAAATGGTAAAATATGCGAAAATATGTAAAATAAAACTTTGTGTTTCAGTTCTGTTAACTATAATTTAAACTTGTAGCTTGTCTAGCTGCTTTTTGAACTGTCTTAAAAAAACCATAGAAATGCATACAAACCCGATAAAGTAGCCAATTAAATAAATAAGCTACTATACGCGTTAACTGTTTGAAAATAAACTTAATAAAAAAAAATTAATAATAATAAAAAAAAATACACGTGTGTTCTTATGAAAAAAAATATGATCGATCCCCTCCCCCTTTCCCGAATGGCCTGGCCCCGAATACGCCACTGGCGATTCCTAATACATATTGTCGGTGTACGAGAACACATTCCGTGAGCGGTGCACCGGTTCGTTGCCAAGCTCGAACGCGTCGTCGGCAAGCGCGCGTTTCGTATAATGTCCGGTTGCGGAACTGTGCCGAAAATGGAATTCTTTCACTGTCCGTTTGTTTCGCGCCCTTATACGTTACGCGGAGTAAAATGAAAATTCCATTCGGTCGGTCGTCCGATTTAATCGTCCGACAATTTACTATTATCATTATCGTTATTATTGTTATTATTATTACGTTCGGTCGCCTTGCGGAAAGGAAAAACTTACTGAAAACGCCGCGCGACCGTTATAAAATTAATCTTAAAATAAATATTATGATATTACGTAAATATTTTTTTTAAATGGCATTACTCTATTATTGTTGCGAGGGCACGGATTTAAATACGAAACGCGCTAGCTCCGAGTACGTTTTTCCGTCTTTTTGTCGTGCCTCGAACATAGAAAGAAAAAAAAAAACTGTATATTATGTAATATAGCCTGAGTGTACACGAAACCGCGCACGTGGTACACCTCGAGGCCGAAATGATAATGAAATGTCGACTAAACGGTTGGACAAACACGCGCGATAGAAAAACCACCGTCGTTTACACATTAGTGATGGAGAATCCGAGTATCCGGACTATCACAAAAAATACCGATTTATGCCATTTAAAAATCGTATTAATGTCGAATACTTTTACAGTGTAAAGCTGTGTACCTAAGTAAAATGTATTTTACGAAAATATAAAACAAATAAAACACAACAAATTAAACTGCTTTTGGATATCGGATTTGTTGAAATCCGAAAACCCGGAATCCGGAATTTAAAAGTATTTTGTTGTTTTATTTAATATTTAATAAGATTTTCCAGGGGCCTAAATAGCGTTTTTTTTTTCTGAAAACCCGGATTTTCGGATTCCCTTCAACTAATACACGTACGATGTTATAATACACTTCAAGGGCACAGACCGGACCAGTCGATTTGGAGGCTATACAAATGAATCCGAGTCCCAGGTAGAGCCCATTAGAATACGTACAGCCGAGCCGGGCACGATATTTTTTACAAACTGACCGGGCTGGATGATGGACTTAGTTTTATAATTTCAAATTTATAATTAATTTTGGGTTTCGTAAATAATAACGGCGTAGGGCTCCGACGGACCGGGCTGGGCTTAAAAATATTTTGCAGCTCTAGTCCTAGACTAATATTTGAGTTGTTGAATTGAGTCTGGTGCATTTCGCGCAATTCGTTTTTAGTCGAGTCAGGAGATACTTTGTTCGTTTGTACGTATATATTGGTAATGTATAAGACGTATAATATCGATTCATGACTATTGACAATTTAAACACACTTAATTAACACAATTTTAATAGTGGAAATAATAAACATTATTTCCAGAGGCCTAGATAATGGGAGGGTTTCGGGATTTAAATCCCCCAACCATTTTTTTCAAACACAATATTACCGCATCAATGTTATACAACAATCATATTAAAAATAATCAAAAATCAAATAATTGCATTCGCTCGGAATATGGAGTTACGAATTTATCGTCTAAAACGGGATATGTAATTTATCAATCGTCTCTACTCGTCTTGTCTACATTTCAAACAGTTATAAGTCATAAACGGTAAATCCAACATTAGCGTTATGTCTAGATAATTAATTGTATACAAATATTTCTAAAGGGAGGTCGTTATTTGTAAATCCAAAGTGTGTACTCGTTTCCGGTACAATGAGTAGAGATGAAAATTGAAAACATTGTTGGAATAAACTTACACGATTCCATAATTTTTATAAAAAAAACATACACAAATCAAATTCACGTAAGATCTTTCGTGAAAAACGTCGGTTAATGATCACCCAGTATAAACAAGCACGCGAATTTTCCGGGAAAACACTCGGCTAACCGCCTCGCGGTGTCTTTTGGACAACGCTAAAAAGCTAAAAGCAACATTTCAAAACCATCTGTTCGATTATTCCGGGACTGATGTCTCCAAATCGGTTATTCGAAACGAGCACAGGGCATTGGCGCCCGTACGGGGACGTTGAAATTCGAAAATCAACAAAATCGGCGCATAACGAGTTTTCGTTGTCCGCGTCTGTTTCTATTTCCGTTCCTGCGCATCATACCGTGTCGGACGATACGAGTTTTTGTTTTGTAACAAAAAAAAAAACAACAACCGCAGTTTAAAAACTGCAGTCTGATCGCGATTTCCGAAAATATGCCCGCGCGTACCATAACAATGGCATTCCGGTGTGGCGTCCGCGCACAAAGCGTTGATTTCGGTGTGCGCGGGTGCAGCGGGAGGAAAAATTGTTACGTAAATCGAATTCGGTTTTTCGTGATAACAACAACAATAATATTATTATTATTATTATAATAGAAAGTCGCTATACCGTGGTGCGCACGTAATACCGGACAAGCGCCCGCGGGACGTTTTTGCGTGTAACGCGCGCGGCCCATCTTCCGTTTTTACGACGTTACGTCATTTAGAACAATTAATGCGCTCACGCGTGTGCGCCGCGAGTGCTCCGGTCCGGTCCTAATAGGCCATATTGTTTCGTCGAATCGAAGACGGCGCCGTTTATTGTATGTTTTCACGGGGGGGAGAGGGGGTGGGATTTTGTGGCGTCTTCGTTCACAGACGATCTGTTCGCGTCTTGTACGCTTGAATGTCAATCTCGGATAATAGATAAAAATAAAAAAATAAAAAAAAACCGTCGACTTACATTTTTTTTTTTTTTAATTATCTTTACTTTAGTATACTTAAGTCAACTTCTAAATTAGTTCAATTGATAGACTTTGTTTTGACTCGACTTTTAACTATTAGCTTTATTCAAATTTAAATTTAATTTAATTTAACAGAGTTGAAAAAAATCATTAACTTGCCCGACCTTGTGTAATCGTGAAAATAATTAATTTACGCGAAACAGTAAAATGAGTGGGCACGGCTTTAAAGTGATTTTAAAACAATTTGTATACACTATAATTACGAAAATCGAAGACCATAAATTTGAAACGTCAGTTTAAAACGATTTTTACGGCAACGTCACATACTATCTAACTCAATTTTACGAGTATTAAAACGAATGAATATTCGTAGATTTCAAGTGTAGTTGGACGACGACGAGATGGTTTTCTATCGCCAAGTACTATACAATTTGTTTTTATATTTTTTTGAAACCGTTCTCGAAGGTGCAGCGTTCTGTATTAAATCATTTTAGTCTTGAAATATCTATCGTAAATAACAATGTTAAAATATCGGCCGAATTGTGAAAAAAAAAAAACGCATTGTTAATTTGAAACTAATACAATTTTCGCCTCTCCGTATTCACCACACAGTAGCGCTAAGTTCTAATATTCAAGCCGACGTGTTCTATTTCTGCATGTTTTTCTACCGATTCAGTGCCGTCCGACGTTAGACTAAAATAAAAAAAGACGATTACCGTGCAGAGATTCGAGGACATAAAAGACGCTCGTTTTTTTTCCCCTCTACAACTAGGTAATTAAATGAACTCATTTCATATGATTTTTACTTGAATCGTATTTCAAATGGTTTGAACAATACGTACATGATTCGAGACGGGTAATACATTATTATTGTTATGATACGGCTCGGAGAGACCTCCCGGCGAAGGACCTTTTTTAATATTTCCATTATTTGTCCAAGTACGTCTCACTACAATCGCGTACTTATCACAGTCATGGTGGTACATTTTTTTTTTCGAGTATACCATCGGTATAATACGCTGCAGTGGGTGTACGCGTCATTTAACTCGACACAAAATTAAAAACTTTATATTACTTATTAGACGTGATATGTACGACGTTGTATCTGTTACACATTGACATTTTTTTTGTTTTGTTGAATTTAAAAACAATTATTTGAGTCGTGTTGCGATTAAAAGTTTTTTCGTTCGCTAATCAAATTTGCTTCCTATTGACTATTATACAACATCTGCATCGCATCATTGTAGACAATTCGAATTGTAATCAAATTTTAATACTCGACAATGTCCGTTGACAACACCATGTAGGACGCAGGTGCATACCTACCGTAGTGCGAAACTTATTTAAAAGGAACGTGATGTTTAAAATATTATTCCATTTCCACGGTAGACAGGTAGAAACGATATGTTATTCTGCACTGTTTGTCACAATTCTATACAACAACATCGGGTCTAGGGGTAAGGCAATCCGAGACGACCACCCCGGGATTTAGTTATAGGGGAGCGAATGTTATATACATTGCCAACGTCTAAAAAGAAAACTGTCTTTTGGTGACCTACAGGTGCACTTATGATATTATTTTTCTGCGTAGTTGCCATAATTGATAAATCCAGCACTGGTATATGGATCACATTCTTTTTTATGTACGGTTAACATAATTTCAAATTATTATACTTAAAAAAAAAATATACAAACGCACATAATTTTTAAAGCCAAACACTACATTTAGACAATGTTTCACTACACCAAAGCTGAACAAGTTATATTTGTTTACTTTAATGACCACATTAATGATAGGACTATAATAGCCGATACCCATTTAAGAGGATGGACACGGACGTTTTTTAGATAGAAGTACCAAACGAAACTGCAGGAATTGTATTTAGCAGACTTCAATTTTGAAAATGTATTGCGATTCTTGAGCTTCGTTACTTTAAATTTAAATTTTTTACCATAAGTAAAAGCTATTAGGTATAAGATACTCTAATTAAATTTGTTTACGATTCCCAATAAAATAATTAAATTTCCATTGTCAACTTATCCTAACCAAGAACTCACAGTACCACAATCGGTTTACAAAATTTGAATCCATCAAACAAGACTTTTAGGTCTGTATAGACCAAACCTAAGTGTAAAATTACATTTGATAGGTGTCGAATTTTAATAATCGGCCTATTAACGTTGTCTAAGGAAACTAGAACAAAACCAAGTCTACCTATACGGTGTCTTCGACATAAAAGGAATTACTTGCAACGTCGCGTGTGTTGATGCACTGGCGATGTGGTGGAATTTCGTAATTGATGTCTGTAATAAATCCAATTGCAGCAAGTAACTGAAGTATTCCTGGACAATATTATAGCGACCATCTACAGGAATACAGTCTGCACCATGAAGATGGCGATTAACTATTCTGCGTTCTATCTCTGGCAGACGATGTCGGACAGCACAAAATTAACGACCGTTCTTATGTAAGCAAATTTAATGAGCCACTAAAGCTGATAACTATTTAATAAGCCAATAAAATATTCTGCTGCTTCCGACGAAATAAAAAATATTTAGAAAATACGACGCGCCTCTTCTTTTATTACTATATATACTACCAATATTAACAACAAGTTCGACGAGTAAATAATATTCAAACGCATAATGTAATAAAACGCAGTGACCCCGCACGTTTTGCCGAGTCGGTGCATCAGAAGATTATTCGATTTTTCTGATCGTTTTCTTAATAATCGGGAAAAAAACGTACAGGAATAAACGGGATGTTCCATCGAAATAACGGTCCCGTGATTTTAGATTTGTTCGTTTTATTATTATTGTACGGCACAAGATAGGCGGATGTGTCGAACGAAATTTTGAAATTAGCAAAATAGGGACAATCCTTACTATGTAACTTTTCCTTATGTTTTCCCGTTATTTGGAAAACCACTCGAAAAAAACCAAAAGCAAAACCACGTACTCCCCCGTTGCATCACCAATACCAGACAAACAATTTTCCTTCGGTCTTGGACACCGGCCTTGATTTTAATAATCGCACAGAGATTTGGGAATTTCGAAAATGAGACATTTCTAATTGAAACGTCTCAGTAAAAAACCAAACGAAATCGTCGTTGTTTCACACCGAAAACGGCTTAAAAAAAAACCCTCATCTTGATATGTTTTTCTTCTTAAAATATTCAAAGTACGTATATATAATATTTAACGAAAAGTAAAAACGTCGAGTTTTAAGTTTCGCGGCGAGAGTCGGTGATTTATTATACATACGTATACGGACCCCGCGCGCATTCGATATCCGCTCTTTTTTTTTCTCTCTAAAATATGCGTATGAATTAGTAATGGTAAAATGTATACGAGTAGATTGTATACATACATACATACATACATATATATATATGTATATATATATATATACAGTAGATAATAGATTTCCAGTGATTTACGACCGCGACCCTTCCGTTGGTACTAAAAAAAAACCTTCCGTTGGTACTAAAAAAAAAAATATTGTATATTTTCGTTTTTTAAGTACGAGTGAAAATAAAAACGACTGTAAGAAATGTAGTAAACAAAAATGAATACCAGAGATACTATAACGCCAACACAAAAGTCAATTCAAAACATTAAAATGTCCACTGTCGTTGATATATTTTAAACGAAAATAGCCGATTTGTTGTGCCGACCCCGTGCCTACGTCATTCGGGATAGCTATTCCGCTATAATATTATTAGCTACTATTATTAGCTAATAATTATCATACCGACCGGAATAATCAAACTCGCCTGCTTGTTATTTTATACCAAGTAACTATTGCGTTTTACTGTTGTTAATGAAACTTTTATAAGGTTTTTATTCGTGGTTTTTATTTTTTTTACGATTTGTTAACAATAGCTCGTAACAAATTGTTAACGAAAAATTCAATCAGTTTTAATTTTGGTATTTCGGCGCACGACCTGTTTTCTACTCAAACGCGGTTCGCCCGCACCTGCCTCGTACAGACGTTTTATTTTGGTATTTTATTTTTTTTTTTTTTCGAGGAAGGCGAAGGAGGATAGAGATAACTTCCAACGTGATGCACTGCAGGGCTATGATTTTTGATTATATAATCAAAAACCACAAAAAAATAAAAAAATTTTCAAAACAAATATGAGTCCTATAGAATGACGTGAGAGGTTTTTTTTTTCAATTACCGTGGATAGAAAATCGTACACAATTTCACGAGTTCATGTCGACTGCGCTTATTTCGACGAGCAGCGTTTAAGTAATACAAAATAATATCTCGGCGTCCCTTTGCCGTGGTTGTTATATTTTATTTTCGTGGAAATTTAATTTTTCTTTCCGCGTAGACTCCCCTGTAGACGCGTCCGCGTCTTCGGTTCGAAATGAACCGGGTTTTTTGCGATTTTTCAAAGACACCGACAAATTCTGAAACCATAATGAAACGAAACGAAATGTTGTAATAAATCAGACTAGTGACGAGATTTGAATACAAATATATGCTTGTTTTTTTTTTTTTTTTTTTTTTTTTGTGGTTTAAAAATTTGCTTTCCGAGTACGAGATTCGTTTTATACTACTCGTGTCAGAGATGTGATATACGAGTTAAACTCTTATAGCTGTTGTTTTCCATTTTCATACATTTTTGTTTACATTTTTAAAAATGCGAGAAAACAACAAAAAACCATTGTGAACAAAGCTTGATAAATTGCTAAGATTTTAATCGAGGTTTTTCTCCTTATTATTATAACTAAGGTAACTAGGGCAGCTCATGAATAAAAATAATTAAACCGAAGACGTATAGTATCGTCATATTTCGTCGTCAGTTGTTTACATTTGAAAAACCATCGGCATCTAGAAAAAACGTTCAAATAATGTATCGCCCGGCGATAAATTTCAATCTTTTTAACGTGGCGGGCGTCATGGAAAAATCGTAGTATTTTTATCAACCGAAAAAACGAGAAAAAAAAATGCACATCTCATAGTGAAACTAATAGTTTCTTCGCATTAATATCCGAGCAATACGACCTGTGATAGTTATGGTCGGAAGTGGACTTCGGGGTCGTGTTTTTGATTTTACGAGATATATATTTTATTATTGCGAATCGCGTCTGAAAAAGCAGAAGGTTGCGTGGGCGGACGACGATTTATCTGTGTCATTGGACACCCTCGACGACGCGGAACCGTGGCAAAGGGGATAGCCGACGCATACCAAAATAACCTTTTCGAAAATATTAGACGTACATAAACTACTGCAAAAGCATCATTCGGCAAACTCCTACACTGAATATTCGACCACGATAATGTTATAATGTTAGGTTATAATTACAGCTAAGTGCCATATACTATATAATATTAGTTTTACAGTAAAAATACAATTTGCGGATTAAATTATGTAATACCGTAATTTGATGTTTATCCTCGTATATTGTATGCGACGATAAATCATTGCAAATGAAACACAATACTGAGCGGAGTAATATATATATATAGTAGTCGTGGTTGTTCTCCCTGTTTCCAGTGGAACCCTGCAGAAATCAACAAAAATCGAAAAGTCAAAAGGAGGAGGACCTACAGAGTGAATTACTGAAAAAAATCGATAGCTTTTTCGAATAAAGTACCGTCGGGCGAAAAATCAGTGTCTTTAAAAAATATGAAACGAAAACGGGAACGTTTTTATTCTAAAAGAAAAAAAGCTCTCCTCCACCCACCTCCCCACCCACAAAAAAAACACTCGTCTTAACAAATTGAACAGCTCTTTCGAAACACTCGGAATCTAAAAGCCGACGCCGGTAAAATCTCGTAGAAATACGGTAGTCGATTTTTGGTTTCGAATTAAGTAAAGGCCCCGGTGCCGAACGAGGCTTTCGTTGAAAGCAGACTATTGATATAAATATTTATTTTTTTTTAATGTTTACTAATCGATATTATGTTTTGACAAATGAAAAATAATAAAAATAGTAAAAACATCATATAGATCTCGATTCAAAAGCGCCGCGAGTATTATTTAGACAAATAAACATACTATTTTCAACAAAGTTACTATAGCATATAGATTCTACTCTATAAAAAGAACGGACATACTTCGTGAGTGGGTGTAGCCGCTGTTTTAGGTGATAAGTTGGGAAGTCAAGACACAAAAGGTAATTTTATGTACATCTGTAAGCAACGATAAACCAGGTTTTCCTTATTATCTCGAATATTAATGAGAATTTCAAAAAGTGACCTCTCTAAAGTACCACCCAGAGTTGTTAGCTTTCCGGTAGGAAAATTATTCGCATGAAAAAAATAAAAAAAAAACCATTATTGTAAAACCAATACATTCCTCGCTACGCTCAGAATCTAAACTACGAACAAGTCATCGCGGACAAGCGGAAAAATATTAAAATATCAAAGCGCAAAGTCAACGGTTAAGCGCGTATACATTAAAAAAAAAAAAATCCTCCCCATGGACCCCCTTCCCCTTAATCCGGGCTTGACCGTGTATACTGTGTATTTCGTGTTGCGTCGTCTCGGCGGTGGCGGTTTTCTCGTCGGCGTCCGTACAACAAATGTTAATAATGTACGCACCGCCGTCACAAATATCGTCGTCGCCGTCTAAATATTATTTCGAAGAGGTTATTTTCGTGAGACAGTTTACATATTATTATTATTATTATTACTACAGTGCACGCCCGCCGTCGCTACCGCACGCTGCAGAGGGCATTCCGCGTGACCCGCTTTCCTTTGCGCGGCGACGGCTGCTGCAGCAGTGTTGTTGCATTGTTCCAGTGCGACCGTCACGTTTCCGCGCACTCGGATTTTTTATTTTTACCTACGGGTAAAAGTCGCGTCGAGAGTCTGTGTAGGCAAGTAGGTGTATTTATATTCGTTTTAATTGGTTCGCGGGTCGCCGGCCCACTCGCACAACTATTATATACAGGGTGATTATTTCGCCGAGTACCGTCGACGGCGCGGAGATTCCGCCTGTACCCGCGCCCGCGCGCATTTTATTTTGATTTCGAAACCGTTGTACTGCTTTGCGATACCGTTTGCACATTAGGCGCCTAGAACATCGCTAGGGGCAAAACTGTATAAGTGACATTTTCGAAAATTGCTAGTTAATTGCACAGCCGAACTAAAAACATCCCATTTCATTTTATTGTGGGCATAGAAGTATAAGAAAACTATTGCTGCGAACAGAGAATCAAATTCTAGATCTCACTGGAATAGTCTTTAGATGACGGAAACGTCATAACATATCAGAGGGGAGTAGATACGAGGGTTCACAACAGCTGTACATACACTTATATATCTTTACTGCCAACGATAATACGATGATGTTAATATAACAATATGCAATAATAATTATATTAAATACAAATTACTTTAAACTTGATTTTCTCGAAATCAATAAAATGTCACTTAATATACCTCTTGTATTCTTGGCGCCTCGTATGTAACATTAGTCGTTTGAAGATATTATGTTTTTCGCGATAATTAAAAAAAAAAAACCAATAAACGACGAGTGCGTAAAGTCCCGAGTCTTGCTGAATGGCACTTCCCGACGACCGCCCGGAACCCGCGCAGAAAAATGTCGTAAACTCAAAACGGGCGAGTGACGTACGTGTTGGGTTGTAACACGCTCGACTCCCCTCGAGAAACGCCTACGTTTGAGATAGACGGCGCGGGCGGAGATGCGGAGGGGGGGGGAGTAGAAGACGGCAACACGCGACAAAATCAACAGTCTTTCGCCGTTTGGCCGCGGAGAGCGTTTGGTAGTTTCGCTGGAAATTTTCGGCGCCGAAAAGCCTTGGAGAGCAGTGGGTCGAAAAGAAGAGAGAAGTAAAAAATACACAACGACGCGATAATAATAAAAATATAAGAGAAAAGACTCCCGGCGCTGAAATATTATTATTGTCGTACACCTAGTAGTTATTTTGTTTTTGTTGTTGTTGTTGTTGTTGTTGCCGCGGCGCCCCGCAAATAGGAATATTTCGGAATCCCTCGCGCCTCCGTCCGAACGCGTGTAGAATAACATTTTTCGGTCGTATACATTATTGTTTATTTTCATACCGACGTCGTGCGCCCACCGAAAACCCAAAGTAAATGGATTCGATGTTATTTCCGTCCCCCCCCCCCGCGACGGCGGCAATTCGGTCCGACGGCCCCGTACGTTATTTTACGGCGGGGCGGGACGAAAAATATCGCGCGCGGCACAAACCGCGGATGTCGAGACGAGGGCTTTTGCCGCGGGAAGAATAACGTACCCGTTACAACAAAAGACCTTTTTTGAAATGTGCGCTGGTCGGGCCGAAAAAAATGTTCGTCACGAATAAATCGTAAAATCTCCAGAATTTGTTCACGTCTAGAAAATTATTATAACACGAATATTCAACGAAAATCTCGGGTTTCCGCAGTGTTTCGTGTTAAACACCTAATACAACAAACGACGAAATAGAACGGTTTCCATTCCAATTATAAATCGTAACGAAATCTCTAGTAAAAATAAAAATTGTTCACTGACAGAATAAAAGTACACAACATAGTGAAACTTATAGCATTACTCACTGCGCTCAGAATCCAAAAAATGTATAGAACCGTCATACATTCATTCGCAGAGCTTATACGTTTTGTATAGAAAAGATGTATAATATTTTCTAGACTACCGGTGGGATATTTCGTTTTTTTTTCTTTAGGTACATCTCGTCGGTTCACACGTTTTTACTTCAGTACAAGTAACGCCGCCGTCTTTTTTTTAATAACGACGCGCGATATTTTCACAAGTTATAAATTATTCATTATACCGCCTGGAATATCCACCCGAAATAAAACGTTATACAAATGAGGTCAAAATTATTTTTATTTCAAATTTATTTATTCACCATTTATTTGCCTTACACGATTTACATTACGATCAGTGACATACAGTAGACAAAGCTACAATATAGTAAACTGCCTCTCGATTTCATCAAACTAATGTCACAGACAACTTTATTTTTAGTATTTCATTCTTTTTTAACCTGAAGAACCGGATTTTCCTCATTATCTAAAATATTAATGAGAATTTTGAAAAACGACCTCTTTACGGTACCATTCGAAAAACATTTCCTTTTAGTAAAGGTGCTATACTTGATGAGCCGAGGAGTAAATTTTCTGGTAGGAGAGTGTTCACATAAAAAAAAAAAATGTTTTTAAACAAATAAACATCTTTGCAAATTCAATATATTCTTCGCTAAACTTAGAATCTAAAAATACAATTTTATTATAATACTAATAATATATTATTGTTTTATTAGATACCCGAAATTTGAGGAGTTCCGAGTAAACAATCTAAACAAATCATGTTTTTCACACGATTAGATGCTAAAAGTATAATTTTAATTTATATACAACGAGAAGTACAGAAACGTATTTCCGGGGATAAGAGGGTTAAAAAGGCGGCTACCGTCCGTTTTAAGGAGTTCCGTATAGGCAACTTTTTAACACAATAACGTTCAAATACATATTTTACAATTGGTAGTTCTATGTTATTATAACAAATATTTTATGTAATCGTGATATTAACAAAAATGTTTCAAACGGACACTTAATAATTATGAATACAAATGTTTGACATAAAAAAGCTCGTTTAGTTATTCGATATTAATATTACGGAAATAGTTATTCGAGTTAGAAAAAACATTAAATTATCATATTTTAGAACAAAAATAACTTTTTTTTTAGTGGTATCGAAAAATGAAAATCAACGTAACGCAATACAAGTTTACCTTTTTATGATGTAAATTTGGTTTCTTTATTAGTTAACATATAAGTCGAGATGTTTTTTTCCGCGTAAAATAGGTTTCACAGTCAAATTGCAGGTCATAGTACGCCGTCTTAAGATTACCTATACGATCGCAAAACAACGAAGCTAGAAATCACAACATTGTCGCTCACATAATATTGTATTATTTATCCACCACAATGACGGAAATCGCTTATTTATGACGGTTAGTCGATTTATAAAATGTCCTAAAATTTCAGGTGGAAATTAAAAACCCTAACCCCTCTAGATTATCTATTAAAACTACGTCTAATCGTAGGCGATAAATCAGTACGTAATGGCATTTCAAGAATTTATTGAATTTCAGAAATAATCATGAAAATTTCGCAGTGAAGTATATATTCAACCAAACATTGTATGGTGTCCCTTAAAACATTAAAAAATAAAAGACACGTACGTTTATATACGTACGTATATTTTGTTGCCTATACTCGTTGGTCGCATAATCTTTGTTAAGAGGACGCTCTACCTGCACGACGTGCTATCTCAGTCCGTCTAACGGTCAACATACTCGCTTGATTTTGGTTTTAGAGTAAAACCATACATAATGAAATCGAAAGAGCACAATATTCCGGAGGGCGGCAAGACGATACGTTTATTTATTTTAAATTAATTTTTTTGAAATGTTACGGTCATTTAAAAACGATTAATTGGTTTTTATTTTTAAACAATGTATTGAACGTAACATCCGGAATTACAACTAAAGCAATAGGGAAAACGCATCGTCTTGCTCTCCGGAATATTGTCTTCTTTTAATTTCATAATAGGTGATTTCACTCTAAAACCAAAATTAAGCGCTAGTTCTATACAGTCTGCGTAAGTTAGATTTTGCCCGTTAGTTGGATTGAGACAGCACATACGGGTATAGGGTCCTCTTAAGAAGATTGGTGGGCGAATTATATGTTACATAGGACATCCATTCACGCCACCTCCGATTTATATTCTGCGATCAGTGGCGGCTTGAACGGGGTAAATTTGAATCTATGATTCACAAAAACCGTGTGGACGCGTCATGGATGTTCATAAATATAACAATAATTATTATGTTTGATTATGTTTTTACGAAAATCATTAAAGAATTTCAGACTGCGGGAATTCGATACATTTGCAGTATGGGGGGTATTTTCCGGGTTGGAGTTGGTGGGTGGCCGAGTAAAATTGTATCGGTGATTCAAAGCAAACACACTTCGAGCCGCCACTGTCTGCGGTTTTTATATCGCGTTACAATAGCTTAAATATTATTATCGTCCGTTATTGTTTGTGAACAAAACGACGGTGACCGGCGTTCGTATTAAGCGCGTCGTACACGATGATTGTTTTGGTGCTGGGTCGCCAGCTGGGAGTGGTGATGAAAACCGAGAACTTGAACTTGAGATAGTTGCCGGTTTTCCTCTTCGGACAACCGTATATTACCGATAACTCATCACTGAAATATTGCTACGCGACAGCACGCCGATTGGCCCAAGATCAAATCCGTCCAGGAATCGGGCGAGTACTCCGGGTAAATAGAGTAATTAGAGTTCTATCGCGAAATCCGGCACGCGAAACACACCGGAACAAACGTCGCGGCAAGGCGTGCTCTAGCCATGTCTGTATAATACGTCTGCGTTTAGGTTACGCTGTTCGTCGGTAATAACATAAATATAATCGGACGAATAATCGGTTTAATAATATATTTATATGTTTCGTGAAATTATTGTTTGTGTAACACCGGCAAATATGTATTACACCGTTATTATGCAACACAGTTGCATTTTGTGATAAATCATTATGCGTCAGCGCAAAACCGATTGTTTTACTATTAAATATTCCGCCGTGTTCGCGCGATAGGCGACAGGTACATTTGTACCCGGTTGTTTTCGTGTTCAGTAATACTATCGCGACAACGCGATCGTAATCTAATTATCTACTCTGTGACATCAGAGACGATAAAGCGGTCGCGAGTCGGTAATTAAATTAGCAATTACTCTACAAAATATTGTTCTGAAATTAATTTTTACACGTAGATGATTTTGTACATACGATATGGGTATTTCGGGGCCGTGGGGACCGACCGAACGCCGAAAAATTCAGGGACGGCGGCCGCTGCCTAATAAGCCTGCAGTGTACGCCACTGGATTTACAAGGAGTTATACGAGTTGGATTGCGAAAAAAAGAGGCGCAACGGACTACGTAGCGGACCGATCAAAAAAAAAAAATAATAATACTAATATTAAGACGCATCTGGGGTTCGTTTCTGTTTTATAAATGACAGCTGAAATATCAATACGAACAGCAATAGGTACCTACCAACGATAAGACGTAAAATCTTTCGTAAATTATGCGTCCGCCACCGTTTAATGACAACGAATTGACTAACATTCGTGTTGGGTACAACGATTGGGATTATGGTAAACATCGGTAATAATATTATTAATAACGATTCGTCTCACACGGATTGATCGATTGCGTTTAATCCCGCGGCGTAATATTATAATCAAGATAAACTCGAGTAATTTTAATAACTGAGGGATTACGTTATTACGATTTCGGTTTAATTCCGAAATTCGAACTCGTTCTATCGATATAACAATTATACTCAAAAAAAATACGGACATATTTCGCACGATAGATGGGCCACTGTTTTAGTCGACGATTAATCTTTGCTAACGAAAAACGATTCTGAGCGTGCCCATATATGTTTTGAAAGGTCATAGAATTTACGGGATGAAAATAATACATTTTTCCGTTTTTCCAGCTCATTATTAAAACACCTGGGAAAATAAAGATACTCCTTAAAGTACCGTCCCGATCAAATTTCTTTTCAGAAAATGTGCTACACTCTAAAATCAGAGCAAACTTTCTGGTAGAAAAGTAGTTCACAGAAGAAAAAAAAGAAACATCGTTGTAAAACTAATACATTCCTCGTCCGCTTAGAATCTAAAAGTGGCTAACACCACGATTTGAAAACTTGCCAAATGACTTTTGATGTCAGGCGGTGGATAGCTGGGCTAGTTAAACATTTTCGTTTCAAAGCCTATACTAACGGTAATTTAAAAAGCAATGCAATGTGCAAAATGTATCTTTTAACTTATCGAATTCTGACAAACTTTCTAACGCTTAACACGTTGTTTTAGATACGTATTCTAATCTACAACACGAGAAAAAGTCACGAACTGTAGACATTTTTTTTCGAATAGGTAAATAATAATACGGATGATTTTGCGGTAAGCTGTAAAAAATAAAAACGTTAAATAAATATTTTACGAAGTGAAAGAAACAGTTGTCGCTGTGTTACGTGTTATTAGAGACTTCATTTAATTTCAACAATAATTTTATTTAAATTGATCGGTTTTTAGGTCATCGCCATTGAAAAAAAAAAAAATAGGTCATTATTTTAACTGTATAACTTCTGACATAGAAAGTTGGATGAGTTTAAAAAATAACTTTAAATAACTTTCGATCTACTCGTAAGTTTGTTTTTAAGTTAGAAATATTGAGTAACTTGCTCCGACGTTATATCCGTTTTGTAAATTTCCGAAATAGCAATGTCGGCCCGTCAATGGCTTTTAATTAATTTTACTCAAACGTGCGTTTTGAAATTTTTTTTGTTTTAATGCTCCAATATGCTCCGTTTAATTGGTGTTAACTTTGAAAGGAAAAAAAACAAATTTCAATGTATCGGTAGAATTTTGTGCATTTCTGAGTTACCCGGACTGTGCATATACAACGGGAAAACCACGACTAATACTATTTCGCTCAAACCGGGTTTTTTGATTGCAATGATTTATGATTGTCGCTTTCGTCGGTAAACAAATAAAATATGCCAGAATTACCTTTCAAACTTCCCAAATTTCTGCGTCGATACGTGCATATACACACGGAACATTGACAATAATTGTTAATTGAAAACTAATTTTTCCAATTGTATATCATTAAACCACCTACATGGAAACGAGTGGTTTCGCGAGTGCAGACGCTGTGTAGACAGCGATAGTTGAACAATTGGTTTTGTTTCAGCGTGGGCACGAGAAACTTTTTCGAATAACGGCGGAAAACTCGAAATATTATAGAGTTATAAAAGTTTCGGTATAAACCGAGTTGGATTCCGGTCGTTTCGTATACAAACTATATTATAATATGCGATTATTTCGATATTTTTTTTTTTTTTTTTTTTATGGGAAAATCTATTGCATATGGCGCCACTCGATGTTGGTTTTATTACGCGACGGCGGCAATATTATTTCACTAATCAATAATAATAATATATATTGTATTAAAACACACCGAATTTTCCGTACGATAAGTAAATTACGGTAAGTATACACGCTCGACCCGCCTAACGAAATAAATAGCGTGGAAATATAAAGTTGTTGTTTATTACACGAGTGCAATAATATCGGATAAAATAAACATTAAAAAAAAAAAAAAAAAAATAATAAAGTAAAAAAAAATAGCTGTCCTAGGGATATTGGGGACAGATGCAGCCACTGTTATGGGTAATTTAATTTAAAAACGATTCTGAGCGGAATTCAATTGACAGTGATGCTTTGTCAACAATATATGTGTCATAATATGGTAAAATAAATAAACAGGCATTGTATATTATTTTTAGATAATATTTGTTTAATATTGTACCGATTTTCCTGGTTCTTTCTACGTTTTTACCGGTTTCCCGTATTTTTCCTATTTTTCGAGAAAACCCCTAGAAAAATCAAAAAGTAACCTTCTCAGTCAGATTTCTTTTTAGAAAAACACTTTTTGATAGCACTCTATCATTGTAAATAGGAGCGAAATTACTGGTAGACAAGTAGTTCACGGATAAAAAAAAAAAAAAAAAAACAATTTTATAAAACCATATTAAGCTTCTTCGCTCACCTCAGAATCTACAAATCCAAGCCTCGGCTGGCGGTTTTTTATACCGTTATTCCAGCACGTTGCTCATAGACGATATATATTGTTGTGGTATAAATGTACCGGTCACTGTTGCAGGCGGGAAGTTGGGAAGTCGGGCGAGGTGTCAACGCGTAATTTTAATTTACACAATAAACAGCGCGCAACGTAAGATCGTCGCGAACCGAATTCCGAGCAGTGTTCGATCGACGTTTATTGATAAGTCGAAATCGAACGTTTCGAATAATATTTGTAGCCAGACCTACTATGTAAATCGGGACTGTTCGCGTTTCAATATTTTTAGAAAATGACGACGTTGCGCAGACATTTTCGTCCTCCTCAATGTACAATTTGTGTCGACTTTCCGAATATTTTTAAGGCGCGAAATTCGCATAAAACGGAACAAGAAAAAAAAATCGTCAAGTAGCTAAAAATAACTAGGAAAATATTTTGATCTAATAAGGTATTCTGTAAAAAACGTCAGATATCTACGATCATTTTTAGCCAAAAAAAAAAATCTAAGTAAAAAATAAATAAACCGTTATTACCGTAAAATGGTTTGTGTTGCAATGAAAAAAAAAAAAAAAAAATTGTTTCACAGTGTATCGTAAAACATAAATAACGTATTCTAAATTTATTGCCACGATAAAAAATTGTCAATTTTAACGTTTTGGTTTTTTCGTTAATAATTATTTAATAAAATTCCTAAATGTTTGCATTGCGTATAAAATGGGTTACACTACCGACGGGACTTTTGAGTTTGGATTAAAAAAGAACGTAGAACCAGAACAACGTATACAAATATTATATTTACTGCACGCGCGTCACGTTGCAGTTTAATAGGCGTAAGCGAACATTCCACGTGTACCGCGAGGCTGACGCGTTACTAAATTTTCGCGATTGGCGGTGATCTTTCCCCCCCCACTTTCGCGCCGGTAACGGAAACTGCTTTACAGAAATATTGATTATATCTAACGCGGTCTATGATAATGGTGATGCGACCGCGCCCGGTAGGCCGTTAAAGATTTACGGTTTAAACGACGTTTACCGCCCCCCCTCCCCCACACCCATGTAAAACGGTTGTACGACTCCACGACGACGCGGCGTTACCGGATTTCGTATGTGCGACTAAACATTCGTATTTGCCCGCAGCGCAATAACGGTTACCGAAGGGGAGGGGGGGGGAGAAGTGCAAATGCCCAGAGACGCTCGGAGGTTTGGTGCTCGGAGAGGCGGCAAATCGTTGCGAACGAACATAACGAACAGGGTTCAAGACCTATGCGTTTCCATTTTTTTTTTTTTTTTAGAGAGATATTAGAGATATTCATGTGGATTACAAATTTGTTTGACGAAATCACGAAAACAAGAAAGTTTGTATTGCATATTTAAGCGCTACTTTGTTTTTTTCGTGAGTTCGCCGATATTTCAATAACGCAGGCTCCAAAATTAATTTGAACACTCTTGAACGTACATACACAATGTGTTTATTCGTTTCTATTAGCGTCCGCCGCACCGCAGTAAGACAATATCATATCAGACCAGATCATAGCGCATAAGATCATATCGACAAGGAACCCCTATAATTGTAACACGTGCATTAGTATTATTTTATTTTTTATAGTTTTTATTCCGGTGTTATTATGTTATTATCATATTTTGCATATTTTATCATTTTTAGTGCTCATATTTAAACGCGTGCCCGTTTTAGAGATACAAGTAATAAATCCTGGACTAATAAACCAAAGATCGCCCAATGAACGCACTACAGTTATCAAATTATATTAACGGATAATGGTATACGATAAGACCTCGTTATAGTCTGACATAAATGGGGCCAGGGTTTGTTGAATTATTGAGGGTTCGACCGACAGAAAAATAAACAACGTATCTACTATATTAATGCAATTTTTTTTTACCTATTTTTAAATTTATAATTTCAGATTTAAAGTGAAACGAGAGCTTTACTATGGTGCTATTTTTATTTTATTTTTTTATAGTGTGTACAAGAATTCTACCAGAAATGTTGCTTAGACGTATCAAGTTTAGCACCTTTTCTGATTTTAAATTTTATCTTGCTGATGATTGAAGAAGTAAATTTTTAATTTTTCCAAGAAGTTTTCATAATAATTGGGGAAAACGTAGGAAAAACGGGACAATTTACGAAAATAATGCTGTAATTATTTTAAATTTTATTTTTTTGCTGTAAATCAGTCAAAAATATTTCTAGGGACTTAAAATTCGGACAAACAGCTAATATTTCTAGACGTGGTAAAATTTTCAAAATATTTGAGCTATTTCCATACTCTTCATAAACATTTGAATTTTGTGAGTTTTTCACGTAATTTCTATTATTTGCTAGGTATTCTATGGATAAAATCGTTTGACTAAACAGAAATTATTATTAATTAACCGGGAGTTTCATTATAAGTTGTACTTAATAGTCAATGTAAAAACGTTGAGTTTTATGTAAATTTTCATAAGAATTTTAGTACCTATTAAATTTTGACGAAAATCGTAAAACTTACTGACATTTATAACAAATATAACCGAACTCCTTTCAAAATCCTTTTTTAGCAAAGATTAACCGTTGCGTACAGATACACCCCAAATTCCCCTCTATATCCTACCTTATTAACTTCTCACCTATAGCAGTGGCCCCACCCGTCGTACGAAGTATGTCATTTTTTTAAAAAATAAAACAGTAAAAAAAGTGCAATACACGTAACGATAATAATTTATTTTTTATTTTAACAAATGTGGATATTACAACGAACGTACGTAATAAACCGACAGTAAATTTAACCGACGACAATATTAATTAAGAACTGACGAGCGACTAGAGTATTAAATTGCGTTTAGTTGTTAAATCTTATCGGATATACAGGGCGATTCACTAAGCTTGGACAGCGTAAACATTTGAGGGGCATCCTGCGGGTGATACGAACTTATTGATTTTTCAAACAAGAACGTATATTAAAAATTTTATACATAGACTGCGGAGTATTACTTTAAATACATTTTGGTGTCAAAATTTTCGATTTCCGTCAACCCGTTAACGAGATATTTCGTTTTTAAGTTTAGATAGGGGGTGAGTATAGTGGAGCACTAATAAAACGGCGCGTGCCGCCGTGCCGCCACACAAAATATGATGATACTCCACTATACTCTCCTCGTTTGAAAAACCAAAGTCGGTATCGCCATAGGATACTCCGTGAAGGTACTCCGAAAAATCCAAGTACTCGAAAACGTCGGCTTTCACTACACACTTTAAAGTTCCGAAAATTCGAATACATGCAAAATTTAATCAGAAAAAATTGGCCGACCGCGCTTATCGAATCGCCCTGTATATTGCGCGTTTCCAAACCATATCGCACGCGAATCTGTTTGGCGAGCCCATTGCCTTTTCAAAGAAATAATAAAATTGAAATACGCATCGGGCATGCCGTATATTTTGTCGGATTTACAAATGACACTTCTCGCGTACGACCGTATAATAGGAAAGGGAAAAAAGTGTCGGATTACTCGAGATCGTCAGACCGGCGAGGTCTCGCCGTAATAAAAATATCATCGTTATTCTAGGACGTAACAATAGACACCGAAAACATCGCTCTGTTTGTGCAAGAGGGTCGTACCTTTTTGAATTTTACAGTCCCCGAATTCGTTTTTCATTTAAATACTTTTAAAGCGTGCTCACGGATTTTCAAGTGTAATTATAAAGTCGACATTTATGAATGTCCACTGCCTTTACGGAGTATCCTGTGGCGATCCAACTTTGGTTTTTCAAACGAGAACCTATATGTTAGTAATTTCAAAAAACAGACGGAATATTTTCGTTTATAAACGTTTTTGTTTTTGATTTCCGTCAACCCGCTGACCAGATATTCCGCTTTAAGATTCGGGTAATCGGAGACAGCCCTATTTCTAGACGCGGTCAAACTTTCAACACGCTCTATCGATTTGTTAGCTATTTACAGACGTTCGACACGTTTTCTATTTGGTCGTTTCGATTTTATACGGATAAAATTGTTTCGGACGATAATAATAATTATGATCGGCTTGATAGGTGGCAGTGTAAACACCTATAAAACAGTGGCACACGCCGTCAATTTCGTGTTCTGAACGAGAGCCGATCCCGGACTAGCCGTTTCAGTCGACTTTATTCGTCTCGGTATGCTTAGTTCTGCGCACTGATATCGAATCATCAACAGTGGCAACACACTTTGCAAAATATACTCGTCGTAGTTCGCGAAATCGATAAAATTAATTTCAACGTTCGGAGGTAAAAATAGACGCGATCGTATACGGATACGGTCCAAAAAAAAAAAAGCTGTCCTAGAGTAATGGGGAAGGGTGCATTCAATAGGTAATTTAATATATCTATATCCGTAAACAACAGATAACCGTTGTTAACGAAAAACGATTCTGAGCAGGGTTCGGTTGAAAGTGTTACCGAGTAAACAATAGACATATATGTCATATTATAGGAAAATAATTGCATACGCATTTGCATAATATATTTTTTTTGATATTATTTGTTTAATATTGTACTTATGTTTCTGATTTTCTCATTTATTGAGAAAACTCCTGGGAAAATCAAAAACTATCCTCCCTAAAGTACTTCTCCTGTTCGATTTCCTTTTAGAAAAAGTGCTATCGCTGAAGATCGGAACGAAATTGTTGGTAGAAAAGTTGTCCGCGAAAAAGAAAAATAATAATAATAAATAAACATCATTAAAAAACCTCGTCCCGATCAGAATCTAAAACGAACGAATTTTTTACCGGAATGTAGGAAAACGGCGCCGTCCGAACGTTTCGGGACCCCGACTTCGAACCGTCCGAACGGCGTTTTCGTTTTCCGGTTTTTACCCGCGACGCCAACGAATCGACGGGACAGGTCCCGAACACTTTTTTCGCATTCCGAATCGCCGGCGTTTTTCGGCATTTCGTTATTTCCCGCGGTTTGTGTTTTACCGACGGCCGCGGAATTTTTTACGGAAACCAAACAACAAAAAAGGTGTACGAGAACTGCACCTGGTGGAGGGAGAGGGGGGGGGAAACGATTGAATTATTCGCGGGAACCGCGGCCCGGGCGGGCGAAAGCTCGCGCGGCTAACGAACGGTCCGAGGGGGTGTGGCACCGACGGGGATGACTCACGGCCCGCATTGGCCGCCAAAGCACGTGACGCACCGGCGGAGCGCCGACGTCCGCGGCCCACGCGCGCCCCGTACGGCCCGGCGGCGCCCGGAGACCGCCGCTATAAAAACCGGCGCCCCGGCCCCGGCGCCCGAACTCTCGTCCCGATCGCGCGGTCATTCGGCGGTGTTTCCCGGTCTTTCCAGAATAATTCTCGTCTCGCTGCATTCTCCGCCGTATTCTCGTCGCGCTATCACACGCCCGGCCGGTAATCAGCACTCGCGCGATATTGCCCGCCCGACACGATACCCACACGTCACGTATCCCCGGTTCCGTTTGAGATTGTTTCGTGAAAAAAAAATATAATAAAATAATTACAAAAAAAAAAATTAAATAAATAATAACTAAAGTACACGTCGCCGTTTCGTTCGCCTATTTTTCGCCGTTTTTACACGTTTCCGGGTGGGTAGGACCCCGCTACCGACGGGCGATTTCGAACGTTTGACAACATTTTGCCTTTTTTTTTTCCAGACTTTCGAGGACCACTACGATGACTTCAGGCAAACTTCCCGTCGTGTTGCTGATGGCCGTCGCCGTTGCCGTGTTGCCGTACTTGCCGGCCGAGGCCCGATACTTGCCCACCAGAGGAAACGACGACCGGTTGACCAGATTGAAAGAGCTACTCACGGACGTAAGTTTCGGTTATTCTTTTATTTTTTTTTTTTTTTTTTTTTTTGTTTTTGTAAACCGCTGTAACCGCGGCCCATTTGGACACGAACTCGGTCCGGATTTTTCCACGTCTATCGGAACCGTTACCGCGAGAAATTCGGTCGATTTTCTTTTTTCTTTTTTTACGCTTTAGCGCCGGATTTTCCGCTCGGCTGTGCTTTTTATCAGACGATTTTTTTTTTTGGAATTATTCCCAATATTTTTTCCAAAATATCATTATTATTATTTTTTTTTAGTGACTGAACTTTTCCGATTTTTCACGCAGTGCCGTAATTAATGCGTACGTTATTATGTCTTTTTATTCCCGGCACCTTTTGCATTGTCGGCGTAAAACGTCGTGATTTATTTTTATTTTTCGAGATTTGTTTGCAAAAACTCCCGGTTTTACGACATTTTTCAATTTGGGTTTGTTGTTATAGGGAAAAAAATCGAATTGGAAATACCCGAATTAAAAATAAAATGTAAGAAAGATCGTTTAATATTCATATCTGTACACCATCGCTAACAGAAACGATTCTGACCAGAATATTATCAGTCGTGTTTTCTCTCATATTGCCTATAAGTAACCCAGAAATCAACGAGTATTGTAATACAAACTATTGCGAGATTTTTTTCCCATTTATTAAGAAAACTACAAAAAAAAATGATCTACCTACACAATGCGCCGACTAGATTAAAAACACTACAACTTTAGGGGACTTTCCCCAAAACAGGTTTTGACTAAAGTTAAATTTCTAGTAGAAAAATAAATTGTTTGACAAAAAAAAAAAATACACACACACACTTATCATATAGTAACAAAACCAATTGTAACATCGCTCGGAATCTGAAAATTGAAAACCGTTGCACCATCGTACAAAATTGTGTTCTATTGATAAAATAATTCGATTATTAAAAACATTAAACAATTGAATAGGTCGTGTGGTAAATTTTCCCGCGAAAGTGTTTTTTTTTTTTTTTTAATTTACATGTAGCACAAAATGTCGATCACTACGTGAACGGAAAAACGTTCACGATCACGTTAAAAACCATGAGCGTTTTCGTGTAAGAAAAATTAAAAAAAAAAAAAATTGTATTTTTTTTATTGGCCGATCTGATCAATAGTAATGAACAATAAATAAAAAAAAAAAATGTTTATCCGAACGATTGAGTGATTGAGTCATACGCGAGGGAACGAAATCGTCGCGAAAATATTAATTTTGTTCTATCGTTTTTTCACGCCGGTCGGAACGATAATGTTTGCAAGTTTACAATATTATTGTTTTAATAACTCGTACGGAGTTTTCACCGGTTTTCCATACCAGTAATCCAACAAAGTACAACGGTGTTATTTGAATGACATTATTTGTTGCTCGTACAGTACATAACGCGTTACATTACGCCGTTCGGTTTTTTTTTCCTTTTCTCGGTATATTTTGTATATTTTGGGACGTCCGGGAATCGCAGGGCTACAACGAACCTTATTTCAATAAGGTATACTGAAATTTTACATTTATAACAGGTATACCCGGTTATTGGGACACATTTTTAAACGATTTTTTTTATTATCGAATCCGATAATTGGGCCACCATAACACATTTTAGATTTGACAAAAGGCAAACCTCTATTTTTTAACATCACCTATTTTCAATCAAACTATTTTAAACCATATTATTATTTTTTTCCGCGATTATAAATTTAAATTTCTTACGTTCGTTACGATCGATTTATGTTGATGGCACTTTCGAATACTGTGCAAAGCAATCTGTATCACATTATTTATAAAACAAATTAATAACTATTTGACTAATTTTATATTATGTGTTTTAATATATGTAAAAATCACATGTTTTTGTGTTATACATTTTGTGGCCCAATCTCCGGGTACCCTTTAAAAATGTACCTTTTATTTGTGGCCTAGTATCCGGGCAATAAAATTTACAAAAATATTGTTCACGAAACAGATAGATAAAATTTGGCCCGATTGCTGACCGCCCTATATTTTGTTCCGGTCGTTCGCGATATTCAAACGGCAAGACGGTTCGGGCGATTCAGACTCAAAAAATAAAACAGTTAAAATATTGAAACCAGTATATTATTACGGCGTAAGGAATAAGACTATGTATAGATCTATTTATGCGCATGACTAGTTGAGACGAGAAAAACATTAATAAAATACAACAAATTAAATAATATAAACGGACAACTAACTAAACAAGTAACTAAAAAATAATATATATGGATAGGGCTGTCGTAAGCTTTTTTTCTGCTCTCAATTTCAATCGAAAAATCAATTTCGTGTACACTACACGAAATATAATGTTACAGCATAGTAATAGAATAATGATTATGATATACTATATTCGTATGTATTGTCTACGCGTTTGATTAAAGATAATTCAGGAGATAGCGAATAACGATGAAGACAATAGATATTATGAATTGTGATTAGATGAGAGATAAAAAAACGTTTCTAGACTATCGCACTCGGTTGATTTTGCCTAGATAATCCCAACGCTGACGATGTATACACTTCGTAAATTTGTGTGCACGTAATGGCCGAGATTCGCTTTTGAATTTTAATATTAAAAGCGAATACGATTGTTTTTGAGTGAATGAATTCAAAAAAAAAAAAAAAAGTAATTTCAAAAAAATCATTTGACCAAACAACAATTACGTCATCATTATAATATATAGTCTTTGGTTCTGTGTGCGATTACAGCTCGATATTAATTTTATGTAAATTCAGAAACAAGGCTAAAACTGCTGATAGGCGTCCTTCTGTTTTAGAAGAGAAGTTGTAAGAGAGAATTTCTAACGGAAAACGATTCAAAGCGTAATATTAACAGTGGCATTTTTTTCTCTTATTGCCGATTATGGATAATCCAGAAACCAACAAGAATTGCGAGTTTTTCTTGTTCGTTAAAAAAAAAAAAGAAACAACACAATAAAATCAATTCATTTCTCGATTATCTCGGAATCAAAAATAATATCAATAGCAATATAATATTCTAGCAAATTATTGAGCGCGACCGACATGACGTTTCGGGCACATGGCAATCTACGAAATTGTGATTTCATTTTTTATTAATATTTAAATGTTCGCCATCGTTTGTTACGTTTTTATAACGTCATAAATTATGACTTTGGAACATAAATCCGTAAACGTATTCGGTATATATTAATCCCGACTGTCGATTTGCTGTGTAAAATGCGATTTTTTCCCCTCAGTTTTGTATGACTTTTTGCCGAAAACTATGTTCGAAATAGTTAATATAACGCGAAATGCGTAGAACGTCACGACATTATAATTTGTCATATTTTAAAAGCGATTCAGAGTGAGTGCGGACGACTATTCCGAGCAGACGATCGGTCGCTCGTTTGCGATATTTTTCGACGAATATTCGGTTTTCGCGATTTTTTCGACGCGTCCCGTCGATTATTTTCATTTCGTAACTCGGTGCAAATTTCCACTCGTTATAATTTAATAATACGGACTTTTGATTAATCGACGTATTTGATTATAATTAATAAAATCGCAGTGTTTCAAAAAAAAAAACAAAAAGTTATTATTATATTTATCCCGACGGCAGTGGCGCCGACGATGGACTCGCATTGTGTTCCGAACAAAGCTTCGGGGGGTTTCACTCCTTCACTCCCAGTGATAAAAAAAAAAAAAAAAATCTCAGACGACCCACAATTATAATAATAATAAACACCCTAACCCATTTTCAGGTGAACTTTATTTCAAAACAATATATAGTTTATCTTTTAGGTATGCGTTTATACGATACGGGAACTTGGGAGGAGAGGTTAACTCCCGACCACATCATGATAACTATACTATCGTGTCTGACGACGGTGTATATAATATAATATTACGGTGAAAGACGGCTAAAATAGCCGGGCGTAATATACGACGACGGTGGTTTATTAAAAACAAAATCACGGGACGGTAGAAATAATAACAGGTCAGGATATAGGTAGGTGACATTATATTTTTTTTTTTAGCGGTCGAACAGATTTAATAAACCGACGACAACGACAGTGATAGCGAAGTCGTTCGAGAGTTCGCGAAATTAAAATATATCGCCGTTGTTGAAACAACAGTATACTCACTCACCCCGTGTCTACGAAAAAATACCAAAAATGAGTTATTCACGTTGAATTTATAGGGCGAAAAAAATACCGTGTGAATTTCGCTACGTCCAACGAGAATATTATAAACGTTGAGACATTATCGCGTATACACAGTACACGGTCGTAGAAAACACGATACTGAGTTATGAAACGCGTTCGCTTTCGTATTTTCCGACTTCGAACAGTGATTTTGACAATTTTGAGTTTAGGAACTAAAATGGTTTTCTTGATTTTCAATAACTGCGAACTTATGTGCTTGAAAATTACATTCGTAACACTATACGATTTTGCTATATACCTACACCAACGAACAATAAAACCAACGTCGAAACCGAAACGAAAACGAATTTGTTCTGGCCGTAATTATTGTAAACCGCAATCAGTATCTGAAATATCGATGAAATGGTTAAGGAATACTTGAATAGTTGAACCACGGTTTAGTTTGAGCGGGCACTTCAAGCAAAGTTGGCGAATATTGGTGTTGGTGCGATAAAAAATAATTTTAAGAAATCCTTAATCTCTGGTTAAATTTTAAGTGCAACTGGAGCGAAATGGAAAAATTAAAATCGGTTTTATCAACTATTTCAATCGAGTTCTGTGACCAAGATCTACTAATATAGATCTTGTATTTCAATAGCGCGACGAGCGTAGCTTTTTGTTTATTTTTCGGTTAAGTAGAAAAATCATTAGTGATCATAATCTATTAAAATAATATAATAATGATTATATTGCTATGTATTTACAATTATGGATTGTAAGACATTAATGAATTAAACACATTTTTTCGAATGTGTTGACAATAATGTGAAACGTCTGAACAAAACCGCAATTGAGGCGCTCGTCGAACGAAAAGTGGTAAAAGTGTCGACTAAAATTTCAAAACAGAGCAGATGATAGTCCTGACCTCGTTTTCCAAGACCGGGCGATCGCGTATCGCGTATCCAACACGGATATTACCGTCAAAACGCCTCGTATTTCCCTCCGGGTTCGCGTTTTGCGTAGCAGAAAAGTATAAAATACAAAAGCGTTACGAAACCATGACAACCGTTGTCTATCCGCGTTACCCCGGTACCGGCATTTAATTTCGTAATTGGTTTTTCGCGTACCGTGAAAAAAAGAAAACACTTTTCGCAGATACAATAATGCGGGTACTGTTTTGACAGCGACAACGGGTAATATTTTCGGCAAACCAAACTGCGTGAGCGTACGGCGAGTTGCATCGAGTCGCGGCGATGATACTTTGAGTGGGACGAAGGAAAAACAATATTCGTACTTAAATAATTGAACGGCCGGTACACCGATATTTTACGGCTTTTACGCGACAACAACCGTCGGACCGTTGTTGCTATAGGAATGTTTTTGTTAGGTTTGTCGAACGGCGGTCTCGACGACGACTCGTTCGCCTTTCAGTGGCTTTAGATATTATGTTTTATTAAGAGGGGTGGTCGTCATCCACTCCGATATTAATCAAGAGGTTTCAAGAGACGGTTTTAACGTACAGTGTGTTCAGTCACTCTGCGAGTCAAATTTCCCTCAGACTGTTTTTGTATTATAGATACATTTCTTTGTAAAACAATATGAATAACCGAATACCATCATAATAATTCCGGAAGGAAAAAAAGATAAAACTACCCGGGAGAAGCTAATTGTCTCTTTCACTAGAGTCAAATTTTCCCCCAATAGATTTGTTAACGTTACAATATTTCATTTTTTTTTTTTTTATTTATTTTATTGATTAAAATATTACTCAATTACGGTTGTCTCAGCGTCTTACAACATTACATTGAACTGTTTACAATTTTGTTTGGTTTTTAACGTTCGAGCGGACAACAGACTGGTGGTAAGAGTTGAAACCTTCTAAAAGCACGGCTACGCAAATTACTTTGATGTCGGATAGGGTATTTAAAAGCCGGTGTTTGCTGCACAAACATGAAACTTGACCTTAATAGACACTAGTGGTAAGGATGGGGATTGAAAATTGAAACTGCCGAAATGCACATCCTTGATACCAACACCATTCAAGAACGATATTTTATCCCATGAGTTCATTCAGAGAGTGTGCAGGAATTTGGAAAGCTGTACAAAAATATACTCTTTCCGAGGCAGCACGGTGTAATTCATAGGGGAAATAATTAAACTTGATCATATCAAACCACCCATTATAAAAAAAAAAAAAACTCTAATTCCCGAGTTTGAACCGATTCGGTCTGATTGGTCCGGAAGCATTTTTATTGTGTAATCGTAAAATTTCAATAGTATCGAACTCATATAAAATATACGGATTACAATCAAAAATAAATGCACAACATTTTTAATTTACAATATTAATATAATTGCCTCTGTGACTGAGCGTTTTTATTTTATTTTTTTTCGAACCCTAATCAATTTTACATGTTAAGCATTTGAAAAAAAAAAAACACATAAATTCGTGATCGGGTCATCACAATGATTTTGTGAAAGCACTACGTTACTCATACAATTGCCTTCTATTATGTGGAAAAAATAAAACGTTTGAATCTCTGGAACGGTTATAGATCTCATAAAATGTGTTCGCGTAAAAATCGTATTTACACTCAATGTGTGCATATCTGGCGTCCTTTTAAGAGAACTTATACCACCCGGCTATTATAATATAATAAATACACTATGTTTATTTTTCTCCTATCACACTTGATACCTGGTTGCATGAAAGCAATTCTATAAACTATTGGTTTCATGATCGGTTCTGTAAAATTACGGTTATTGAACAGGTTGCGCTTTGTGAAAGAATTGTATTACTTTGGATGTCCGTGTACATAATCTACGGTTACAACCATTTACATTGTCATCGGCCGTGGTCATTAGTTTAACAAAATTATAATTATATGATAATGAATAGCCTGCGTTTTACATCCATCAAATTTTACAGAACTGAATACACTTCAACAATTTATCGATTCGACAGCCGAGTGTTTGATGATATTCTTTCTTTTTTTTTTCGATTAACAGAACGGTTTCTAATCTTACTGAACCAATAACCAGTTAAATCGGTTCTAAAAAGTTGTATACGACCAATCATCGGCAGTGGTATCGGTCTAAAACAGAATTTTGTCAAAAATCCACATCCAATACACCGTTTGTAAGCCGCATAACAATGAATATTGTGATTTTTGTTTTCCGTTTATTTCTGTGTGTACCATGCAAATTGTTAGTCGGCGTGTCGTTTGTGTGACGGTACTTTTATTGAAGGGGCGCGATTAATCCGAACAATAGTCTGTCGTAAATATTGATCGTGGGAATAAAAACATTACGTGCCGTTTTTTCCCCTTTTTTCATAAACTATTTTCGATTCCTCGTAAGTGGTAAGGCTGGACAATGGACATTACTCACTGAAGTAAAGTTAATTGAAAACGAATCGAAGGGTTAATGTATTTACGCGTTTATTGGTTCATTAATATTAAACAAAATGGGTTAAAAGTAAATTTGAACATTTAATTAACTTATATTGACTTGAATAATTTAATTTTTTTTTTATAATCTAGATAATTAAAGTTACAACGATATTTAGTATTCATTTCTGGGATAACTCTAAAAAATACGATTATAGTTGTACTCTGTTCAGAATCTTTTTCCGTTAGCAATGGCAAGATATCGTTACGTACAGACATAAATGTAATTACTCTGTCAATCCTACCAACAAAATGTCCTCCTAAAATGATTGTAAATCCATTAGCATTTATTTAAAAAAAAAAAAAAAAAAAAACCAGTAAAGTTCGAAGTTACCTGCAATAAAGTAACTATTATATAGTATTATGTTACTCGACTTTAAATTTTTTATCCGATCGCCACTCACGGTATTGAAAATTTGCCAAGTTGCACAGACATAAAATATTATCGCGACAAAACGCGCGTTGAATTTTTAGTTTCGTTCACATTTTTAAACGAAATTTGTTATAATATTTATTATCGGGCTGCGGCGGCGTATTGTCGCGATCCGGACGAAATAACGATAAAATAAAATCCAAGTGTTCCGTTACAGAGTAAATATAGCGAATAAAAAAAAAAAATAATGAAAATAATATTTACACATATATATAGCCGTAAATTGTAGCCACGAGGGAATGGTTAACAAATAATAATATTATCCGTCCGATCGAAACGGACCGGCGTAATATTTTATACGATAAAAACCGTAAACGTATTTATATCGGGGGGGAGGGCAGAATGGATATCGATTTTTCAACGGTAACGTACAAATATTGGTTTTCAATTATATTATTATTAACGCCGCTGCGACGGATTACGTTCGACTACGTTCGATTACGCCAATTGGTTTTAATACACGGCGGGTACAGTGTCGGGGAACTAGCTGGAATTTTTACACGTTTTACGCGGTTTCCCCTCCCCCCTAAGCCCTCTTTAGACCCCCCAACTCGGTATTCGTTCCATCACCGAGTCATAATCGTTATTTGTATAAGGCGAATCACTTATTGACTATTTCCGTGGCTAATCCCTCCTGCAGACGCCGAACAATTAAATTAAATCCAAGTACGAGTAAGTATCGAGACTGATAATATCACTCGGAAACCGAGCGTCGAAGAGCATAACCCTGGCTTCTGCGACTTCTTCTGAGCACGTCTATTCTTGTAGAATTTCCATAAACTTTTCCGTTTTGAACTAACGATATTTTTTTAGAATATGTTTTTTGTGTTTGGCGATTTTGTAATGAATCCAAAAGAATAGAAACTTGCTTCCGTCCGACGGCGCATCTGCAGTTTTTCAATTAAAATCGAGATTGAGCATATCAAATTCGAAACATAGATATCTAGTTGAAACTCCAATCCTGATACTGGGTTTCGATTTCCAAAATGTAAACCTTTAACCTAAAACCTTTAGTAGTTAAAAAACCACATCGGGTGTAAAACAGTGGAAAGGTAAACGCCAATGGCCGCATCGGATAAATTACATTTCGAGGAAGAAAAGTCATTATAATCTCGTCTATTGTCTATTTTGATCCGGTGTCGTTAAATTGGTACCGACAATAATAAAATACAATTTGAAGCTTACGTTTTTTATCACCCGGGGATAAGTTATATTTGCTGATTTGATATTACAATAGGCGCCGAAATAAGATCAAATTTCCTTCGGGTGACCGGGAGGAGAGGACCAACATTATTACAAAATAATATTAAAACGGTTTTTTTCATGTCGCTCTTGTACAAAATTATGATGGAAAAAAAAAGCGCGCGTTTCGTAATTCGATTCTTGCGAACGAATTATTACATTGTATTTCTAGTGCAAATAAAAGCGTCTGCCCTGGCGTGAAAGTTATACTCGTTATGTTTTCACACAATTGATTAAATTAGTGTTTAAAACTCTACACCCGGATAATTGGACAGACAATATCCGGATGAAAATTGCACCGTAAGGAGTATATAGTTACTCATACTCGGGCACGTGAGAAAATCGTTTATAACAAGTCTATGCGCTCGCACACAGGCATAATATTAATTAGACGACCGAAACAATATAAAAACGGTTTGGCGTTGATTTTGCGGGCATGGACTTTACTTTTGGTAAATTTTAACGAACGCTGCACCGGAAACGGCGCGGATTAAGTGCGGTGAGTCGTAAAATCGAGAAAAAAGTTGCGATTCGCAGGTCAAGAACGGAAAATTCACTTATATAGGTACACGCGGCTGAAACCGCCGAGTCCGCGGTGTTCGATGAGATCGTTTACCGTCTCGGAACTCGACTAACAATAGCAAAACGCCGTTTGGATTGAATTAATAGTTGGAGTTTAAACACGGATCGCGTAAAACATATTAAAGAAGATAAAAATTTTCGGAAAAAGTGCAGAGTAGTTATTTTTCCGAAAATAACGCCGTACGCAAATGTCACGGCTGTTAAAAAAACAAAATCTAACATGGCCACGTAAATATTATTCGGTATTACGCTGTGAGGTACGGAGAACGTCCGGCTTTTATTTTGCGTGCGCGTGTTCCGTAAACAGCCACTAATGCAGATTAAAATGTTCGGTCTTTTTCCGCCGGTGGTATTCGGAGAAAGTTTTTCTCCCCGACCCGATGTACGGCTGGCAAAATAACGAGAGAAAAAAATTACAGGCCTCAAGGCGCGATTCAATTTTTCTGTACGTCCAAAAAATGAAATACATTGTATAAAACAATGTCAGATTCGTACGTCGACGCACGTCGTATTCGTCAACTCGACGTAAAAATAATATTATAATACGTATACGAATTTGCATGCGATTTTACGGTTCGCGCTGCGACGGTCGAGATAACAATATGTGAACAGTTTATTAACGTAAACAGTGTCTGGTAATAAGAAAACTTTCGGCTCGTCACTTGTCGCCCGTATCCCGCGTACGAAAACGTCAAAAACTTTAATTCGCGATATTTATATTAATTCGGTCGGCCGTTTATTTTGGGCTCGCCGTCGGCTGTACTCGTACGTGCACGGTATTCGAACGAAAAAAAAACGCCAATATCCGTATGGATATACGTGATTTTCGATCGGTAATGATGACGGAAATATACAACATTTAAATATACCGCGGTGTAACAGACAAATCTCGCCCCCGGGATATTCTTACCGGGAGGTGAGATTTACCCGCAGCAAAACATATGTTTGGATAATACTACGTTGACAAGTATACTATTATCAAACGGCTAAAATTCAGACATTGGCGATCACCAAAACTTTAACCATTACTTGTAGGTGTGTTCCATTAGCGTAGCCGAAAATAAACACCCCCCACGGTACAACATTATTGGGAAATTCTTACCGGGAGGTAATATAGAAAATATAGAAAATCTTACCTCTTCTCGGTATAATAACCCTAGGATAATATTACCTGCCTCCCGGTAACATTAAACGGGGATACGATTTGACGATTATACCGGTACATACGAATGATAAATACGGATTTATTAATATTTACCGAGGGCATCAGGAAGGGAACGGGAAAGGCTGATGCTGCTAACGGGTGTTTTTTAGGAGGGAAGCTGAAAGGGAGATGTAGAAAATAGAATACTTTGATTTATATCTGTAGGTGACGATAAACCAACGCTTACGGAAAACGATTCTGAACCGTGCATTATTGGTCGTATTTTTTTTCGCTGTGGCCGAGGTAATCGTACAGAAAATTGCCCGTTTATCCAGTTATTTACTAGGACGACTACAAAGAAAATTTAAAAATATACGGATATATTTCACACGATTGGCGTACACACCACATTGGTCACTGTTGTAGGTGTGAAGTTGAGAAGGTTAGGATACAGAGAGGAATTTAATGTATATTATCTTTATAGATTAAGAATAATCTTTGCTAACGATTCTGACCGGAATTCGGTTATACATGTTTTGAAAGGCCGTAATATTTATCATTTTCAAAATCATATACATTTCGTAAATTTCCCCGTTTTTCCTATTTATTATGAAAACCCCTGAGATAATCAAAATATGGCCTCTTTAAAGTACCACCACAATTGCAGTCAGAAAATGTGCTATACTTGAAAGTGTGAGCAAAATGGCTGGTTGAAAAATTTGTCCGCAGAAAAACTTGTTCCGCTCAGAATCTAAAACGACCTGACCGGAACAATGAAGTTCACAAGAAAACTCTTATAAAGTGTGCATATCGTAAATATTTGTATGGTTCTAATATTATAAATAAATGGAAATTGAGTTTACGATCGGAACACGATTTCTGGTTGAAAAATGATTAGCTTCGAACGTAATATTTGCAGTATACACAGTGCGATTGCTACAAACATCTCACGGTTTATCGGAAAGTATTGAGTTTTTTTTTTTTTTTTTTTCGGAATTTTCTGTTCAGACGATATAAAATACGTCAGTTCGAACGCGTGTTACGCGCAGCCCTTATTTTTTTATTCACCCTCGTATTTTATTTTTTTTATTTTTTTTATTATTATTCACGCCGAGTATGCGATTCCGTGACTGGCGCGTAAAGTGTCGGTATACAAAACCACACGAAACGGCCGCGTTTCCCAGGCGCGTTTCCCCTCGGCTTTCACTCGCGATGAAAACCGCACAACGTTCTTGAAGACGTAATCGCACCGCCCGCGGATTACTATAATATGTGTTCCGTAATACGCGCGTGCTTCTCGATGAAAATATACAATCGCGTGATGTCCATAATAACAATAATAATAATAATAACAACAACAACAACAATTACACCGTTCGAATCTCCGGGTTCACTTTCTTCCGTGCACACGATGTGCAGCACGATAATACAACACCAGAGCTCTACAGCTTCCTTTCGCAGCGGGACAATCGAACTTTACACGCGAATGTTAACAAACTGCTCGCGTAGTACGTTTTCCGCGTTACTCCCTCTCACCCACCTCGCCGAAAAAAAAAAAACACCAAACCGAAGCGGGACGAAAATTCGATAATGCTCGTTTTTTTTCCTAATTGTTTCGATAACGCGTTGGCGTCGGGGTACCCGATGCATTTAACAACCACGTAGGTAGTATAAAACGTACTCCGTACGATTCGACGCGTGGAGACCTCGAAAAACGAAAATTCAATACCGTTTTACCTCGTATATTAAATTAATACATGAAGTTATTTTTTATTTTTTAAATTTTACCTTCGGAATAAAATTGGATCCCATCGAATTACGCAAATGATCGTTTCGGATGTGAAATTCGGGTTTTGTACACAACGAGCGCAAATTTCACGTTTTTTCTGTTCAATCCTTAGATTGGTTGAATGACTTCGATGCATCTCCACTCGTCCCTATCCATCGCAGCTACTTTCAGTTCTTCGTAACTGGTTTTTCCTATGTCTTCTATGATGCGTTTCAAAAACGGTGTTCTTGGTCTACCTCCCCCAGAGTTTTCTTCTATTATTGTCCGTGGTCCATTGATTGTTTCTCATTATATGTCCAATTCACTTTTTCCTCCTTTCTCTGATTGTTTTTCATATCGCTTTTTCTTTGGTCATTCTTAGGTAAACTTCTTTATTTTTAACTTTCTCTGTCCCAAGAATTTTCAGTGTTCTTCTCCAACACCATGTTTCAAATGCTTCAATCCGTTTTCTTTCCGCTTTGAGTATCGTCCATGTGTCTCCCCCTAGAGAGCTATACTCCACACAAAACTTTTTATAAGAGTTTATCTGGTATTTGGACTAACAGTGGTCGCCTTGAATAGGTGCTTCTTCTTGCAAAATGCCTGTTTCGCTTCTGCTATTCTGCTCTTTATGTCCATCTCGCATTTCCCATCATATGTTACTTTGCTTCCTAAATATGTAAAACGTTGAACAGTTTCCAGCTTTTCATTTTAAATTATTACATTCGAAATCAATGCTTACTCGTTGCATATTAATATTGTATATGTTAAATTGACGATTTAGTTCCTGTTGAATGGACATTTCGTTATCGAAAACATTTTGGTGGACGACATTGACGATATTCTGATACTATATTGTGATGGCATATATTTCTCGTCAATTCGTCAGCCACCGTTGCAAGTATGCAACAGTGTCGCCAAAAGTTTACACTTTTAAGACCGCCGACTAATAGGTGGCCACCTGATTGACAAACAGTTGTAACCGAATTATTAATTAAGACAAGTTTTTTTTTTTTTTTTTTCCCCGGTGTTTTTCAGTAAATAATTTTAATACGAAGTCAGCAGTTGTTAAGTTGTTATTTGGCGTTTCCTGCTTTAAATAATTTCCAAACTCTTCAGCGGCGGATATAGTTATAATTGACATTATGGAGACTATTGTACAGGTATTATACGTACGCGTAATATAATTTCGCCAGCAACGGGAACCAAAACAGATCAATCTCCACGGTCTAATAAAAATATCGATTTAATTCACGTTTTTTTTTTTTTTTTTTCCACTAAAATCTACATGTTCGAAGCTAGGTCGACGAACAGTATATGCATGAACAGATCG
>CABPRJ010000543.1:0-76271 GCA_902439185.1 Cinara cedri | reverse complement strand
TGACAAACAGTTGTAACCGAATTATTAATTAAGACAAGTGTTTTTTTTTTTTTTTTTTTCCACTAAAATCTACATGTTCGAAGCTAGGTCGACGAACAGTATATGCATGAACAGATCGCATTTTCCCCTTGATCTTTCTGTTTTCGGTTCAAATGTTTAGCGGCACCCTTTTCGTCTTGTAATTAGTGAATTATAATTATTTAATTATTATATAAAAATGATACATACTGCCAGACAATAGTAATAGTGTTTGTTATACACGTACGCAAATGCATAATAATAATTGTGGGTCACTGTCGTTGGTAAAAAGTTGGGACGGTAGAGGGGAAATTGAATGTATATCTGTACGCAACGATTAACCGTTGCTAACGAAAAACGGTTCTGAGCGGAGTTCGGTTAATAGTGTTACTTTGTCAACAATTTATGTATATATATATATGTCATAATAATATGGTGAAATAATATGCGTTATATATTTTCTTATATTTGTTCGATATTGTTTTCTAATAATATTTTCTCGGTTTTTCCCGTTTAAACAGCTGAGAAAATCAAAAAAAAAAATGATCTCCTTTTGGGTACCGACCTAGTCAGAAAATTTGCTACGATTGAGAATCGCTGGTAGAAAATTTGTTCGCGGGTTAGAAAAAAAAAAAAAAAAAAAAGTTAAAGCGGTTAAAACGAAAATTATCGGCACGGATATAAATCGCGCGTGCCGGTGTAAAACGCGTACGGGGATTCGGTTTCGATAGACGCCAAAGCCTCCCGTATTCCCCGTGACGACGACCGCAAACTTTGGACGTTGCGCCGAGCGTGTTCGCAGTGTTTGAAAAGAAAGAAGAGGAAAAAAAAAAACAATTTTTCGGGAAAAACAAACGACGCTATTATACGGTAGGTACGGACCTCGCCGCCGCCGTCGTCGTCGTGTCGACAATATTCGCGTAACGGAAAACGGCGGCAGCGGCGACGACGACGACGACGACGACGCGGTTTTCGGCCGACAGCGACGACCGGGACTTGTTGCCGCCACGGGAACGTAACTCGATCGTCGTGACGTAACTCGCGGCGGCGGGCCTTGAGAAAAATTCGCGACGTTTGGCCGGTGCCCGGGGGGGAAACACAATAGCCACGCGCGCTGCACACAATATTATTATCCTCGGGACGACGACGTCGTGGCGCCGGATTATCGGTCCGCTTTCCTCCCCCCCCCACCACCCGCGCCCCGTTTTTCCCGCTGTGTGCGGAGGCGACTCCGGGACGTCCCCGGGGCACTACCCCATCGGGCCCGAATTATTTAAAAAAAAAAAAAAAAAAAACACACATTATTATATTTACATAGAAAATATTCGTGAATCTTTCCGTATCGAGATCGGTCCCGGACGTTTTTCTCGAAATACCGTTTCCGGTCCGAGCGCGATTCCGCCTTAACCGCGGTTCGGGTTACCGGCTTGGACGAACGGCTCTGGCGGAATATCCGACCGCGAACGCGCGTGTTTGTTGGTTAATGTTTTGTTTTAGAGGTTTAGGAGTCGCGTGAGGATTGTACAGCGCGGGGAGCGAATAATCTGGTCGCCTCTGTCGGAACGTAAAGCGCGAATTTCAATTGCATATGCGTAGGGTGTCCCACGAAGATAATAATGTACCCGTCGTAATATCACCGGAGATGACAAACAGACAATCGAATTCGGTTTTCTTTGTACTACTCGCCAGGATTAGGACTGCGAATATTTATATTTCAATGTTGCTGGTGAGAAGTTAGACAGGTAAGGTGTAGAGGGGAAATTAATTTGTATACGTAAACAACGATAAACCATGGCTTATTAAAATCAATTCTGGGCGGAGTTCAGTTGATAGTGATGCTTTGTGAACAATATACGTGCCACATTATGGTAAATTAATTAAATAGGTATTATATATTTTCTTTAATAATATTTGTTTAATATTGTGCCGATTTTCATCCGTTTTCCCCGGTTTTTCTTATTTATTGGGAAAACTCATGGGAAAATCAAAAAATGATTCCCTTTAAGTGCCACTCCAAGAAAAATCCCTTTCAAAAAAAGGTCTACATCGTTTACATCGGAGTAAGCTTTCCGGTAGAAAAAGAGTTCACATAAAAAAACATATTGGTAAAACCAATAAATTCTTCTTGCAGTCTGCTACATAATGATAGGAACCTATTTTTATTTGAAAACCAGACGATTTTTTGTGGAAACGTTGACGTTATGAAAATCGAAATTTGAACGTAAAGTTTCTGAGTTATTCTACTTTGAATACTAAGTATAACAAATTTACACATCAACATTTTACAAATTATTACTCGAACACAAAAGCGGAATATCTCGTCAAAGGGTCGACGAAAATCACAAACGTCAAAAACCGACATTTTATTCTAATTCTAATATTCCACCTGTTTGTGGAATTTCTAATATTTATAGACATTAAGATTATTTTATAATTTTGAGGCATTTTCTTTTTTGTTTGGAAATTTTACGCATATTAAATAAATTGCTTTGGCCAAGTAAAATTCATCTCAAAATTGATGCAGGGTTTATTAAAAAAAAAAAATTAAATAACGACACTACCAATGTGTGTGTCACAGTTGTAGATGAGTAGTTGGGACACATAAAGTTATTCATTTTTATATCGGTAAACAAAAAGATAAACCATTGAAATTAAATAAAATATTGAGCGAATTTCGATTAAATATGCTTTGATTCCGTGATTTTTGTCAAAATTTAAACTCTAAACGCGTATAAAAAAAAACCTACATTAATCACGATAATTGTATTTTTTGAACACTAAGCATAACTAAGCATAGTGAACCTCGAGTAAAATCATCACATACTTTTGCTCTCTCAAAAACCTAAGTATTCGAAATTATCTTAATATTTAACAACACTTTAAAAAATTCCAAAAAATCTTAATTTCAACGTGTATGCAAAATTTAACCACGCAAATAGGGGCGAGCATGCAGGGTCGAGTCACATTTTGTCGGACCTTTTTTTTTTTTGTGTGTGTGTGTGTGTACAGTGATGATGTATCGTTACTTACTGCGGTAATACGGGGGTAATATAAATCACCACTGTATAATATATGTGGCCCACCCGCGATGCGAATTAAGTCTCTCTCTCTCTCTTTTTTTTTTCGTTTGTTATTAATGCGTTTTCGCGGCGGCGCGAGTGCGAGTTTAAAAAAAAAACAGTATAGGTCTAAAATGATGTGTATGTTACACCTATTATTTTTTTTTTTATTGTTTCGCTATCATGTTCTGGTGAGTCGACAGATTACAACGAAAACGAATTCATATACTGTAGTGTCGATGCGGTTCTCATGATTAATATTTATGTATTAATATTTCTGCGGCGGTAAAATTGCGGACGATATTTCACTTCGATCGAGTTAAAAACCCAACGCCCCTTCCGCCCCCCCCACCGTACTCTTATTTGGTTTTAATATCCGAAAATAATTTCAAATTCGAATTGCAATATTATTATCGATGATGTCGTTCGCGTTGTATGTATTAAACTTCATATGTCTGTAGGGGTTTTTTTCTCCACGTCTGTATTTAATTGTTACAATTTGAATACGACTGTCAAAAAAAAAAAACAGGACAGGCCTACCATAAATTTAAAAAAAAAAAAAAAAAACCAGATTTATAAAGCTGTAATAATATATTACGATACTTTTTCGGACGCGTTTTAATCCGACGTCAAGTTGTTTTTTTTTTTTCAACTCACGAACACAAAAATATATTAAACGGGATACAAATTCAACTGCTTTTACTGTTCCAATAATTTTGTTAGGTTTTTATGAATCGCAACAACTGTATTCTAGTCAGACCGCACTACTTTTAAATAATTTTACTATTTTTACACGGACAATAGATTTCGACATAATCGTAAATGGTTTTTTATTCGAATTATTTATATAAATTTTACGAAATATACTTCGTGGAAAAAAGTAGGAAACGTTTTGAACGTTTCTGAGGATTTAAGTGAGCTATATATAACTGCACTCAAGAACAATCCTATTCAACGTATCGTCGCGGTTAACTAGCGAAAATTCGTAAGTGAATTATAACAAATTTTAGAAAACTGTTATTTAGAGAACTACAATAAGGAAATCAAAAATGTACATCTTGAATAGGAAATAGTTTTGGTTATGCTATATGATGCGTGAGATTTTTTTCTTTTTTTAATTTATTTTGTCTGAACATCTTTTCTTCCAGAAATCTTGCTCCGATCAAAAAAAAAAAAAAAACCCCGAGAAAAAATTATTGCAGTGTTATCGACCTTTTTGGTACGTCAAAGCAGTTTTTTAATAGTTCAGAAAAACGCAGAAAAAGTTTACGACAATAACGGTCTCATTATTTTCGATTTTATGTTTTTGTATTGGAATTCGGTTAAAACAATCGTACATATCTGAAACGCTTAATGAACAAAAGGCGTAATTACATTTTAAAAACATTTTGACGATTATTGTGCTATTTATAGACATTAGAAATCTTCGAGTTTTTGTATAAATCTATTTGGTTTTATGCGGCTAAATTATTTTTTGCCGATCAGAAATATTTGAGAATTTAACACGAGAGTATCGTCATAAGTTGAACTTGGTCGTGACGCAATAAGCCGAACGTAGTAGTTTTTTTAAAGCTTTTTAAACTTCAAATATCGACGAAAAACGTAAACATTGCGGCATTTCGACCGAACTATACACTCAGAATCCTATTTCGTTAACAATGATTTATTTAATCGCGTACAGATAAATTCCCGTCTATATCCTCCCATCCCGACTTTTCGCCTATAATAGAGGCTCACCAGCCGTGCGAAATATGTTTGCCTTTTTTGTTTAGATTGGCAAGGAATATATTGGTTATACAATGATGTTTATTTTTTATTTTATTTTTTTTCTGTGAATAACCGTTCCACCAGAAATTTTGCTCCGATTTACAATGATAGAACTTTTTCTGAAAGGAAATCTGACTGGGAAGGTACTTTACGCAGGGAATTTTTTGATTTTCCTAGGAGTTTTCCCAATAAATGGGAAAAACGGCGAAAAAACGTGGAAAACCCGAGAATAACGTAGGGAAAATATTAAATAAATATCAAAGAAAATAGATAATGCGTATGTAAATATTTTACCGTAATATGTATTACATATATTGTTGAAAAAGCAATACTATCGACCGAACTCCGCTCAGAATCGCTTTTTCGTTAGCAAAGGTTAGCTTGCAGACATATATTAAATTTCCCCTCTACTACTTTCCCGACTTCTCACCTACAACAGTGGCTACACCAGTAAGTTTATTTTTTTTTTCGTCGAATCTTATGTACGAAGGACTCCAAATTATTGTAACGGTCGGTTTCTCGAAATTCGGCCCTATTACGACGATGACGCCAATACGGCAACAATAGGAATAACGTATTATTTTTTTTTTGGTCCGTTTTAATTAATCGTATCAAAAACCGACCGGCCGACGAGACTGTATACATGCATAGGTATGTGTAGCACGTTTCGACTTTCACCGAACGTTTTACAAATCCGAATGGCATGCGTTTGTGAGCCCTCTCCGCTCCCGTCCGCCCATTCCGACCGCAAACGCGCAAAAACTATGCGGCTCCCGGTCAGGTACAGAAGAAAACTTTTTCGTTGTTGATATTTTTTTTTTTTTTTTCACAATCGCTCGTAATAATTAGTATTCCGTACGTCCGAAACGCGCTTGACAATATTATTATTGTCGCGGCGGAATTTCGTTTCGCGAACTCGCGTTTTTTTTTTTTTAAAATTTGTTTTATTATTTTAATTTCACCGTTTTGCCGTGTCGCTCGAATATTTCCGTCCGTACATGTAAACGTCGTTTTCGCTAATACTCTGCGGCGGCGTAGCGCGTCGATATTTACGACGTTCCGATATTAATGGCCGTCGTTACGGTAGGGGTAACGTTACGACCAATATTAGACCGCGACAGAGGAGTTCCTCTGCAAAATAATTCAAAGTAAAAACGGTTTTTTGTTCTTGTTTGTTTTTCCGAGTAATTAATATTTTCCGATTAAACATTCGCGTAACGGCGGCGACCCCGCGGCGGTTTTAATCGCCTTAGGAGAACGTACACTAAATCGGGGGCGATTAAACCACCTTTATTATACCGTTTTATAAATTTAATAATTATTATTGTTATTATTACATATTAGGCTGCGCGGGGGAAGGAGGGGGACGGCCGTTTATACGTCTAAAAACGGATTATGTTTTATCGCCGAAACGACCGGCGTCGTCGAGTAGGTTCGGAAATTTAAATATAAATGACATTAATGCAACGTTTACAATTATTACTCTAAATTTTAATCGGTTATTATACGATTTACAATGTTAATATTGTTCGTCTAGAGAAGAAATTAAAAAATTAAACAATTATCGGATATACTGCTGACGACTGCCGCTGTTGGCCCGATTGTCGGGGCGAATATAAGTTCCTGCACGAGACTTGGCAGGTGAAAAAAATACATTTGTTGGTTCCTACACGAATATAAATATGAGAATATGTGCAAGTTCCTACATGGTAAAATAAAGTACCTACGTATGTGTTAGTCCCCCTATACGGCGGAACAAATTACATAATATGTAAGTTCCTACGTCGCATAATGCCTACGTTGCATAGGTAGATAAGTATAATGATAATACAAAATAATGTAAATCCTATACGAACATTAAGATTACACAATAAACAAAATCAATCAATACGATTATAATAAATTTTTAAATTTCAGAAATAAACCTCGTCAAATTTAAAATAATTTTTTTTTTTTTTCAAGACTTAATGATTTTGTAAAGCGATTACAAACTCAATCCAGTTAATGATTTTTCGATAAATTTAAATTGAAAACTTTAATAATTCGTAACTAACTACAAAACAAATTGTAATTTATTCGCAATTTTAACGAATTTAACCATATAACCTAAAACGATTATAAATATAAATTACAAAATGTTTTTCTGCGTAAAACCCGAATAAAAACTAAAAACGCTCGATGATTTCAAATAGCTTTATACAATAAATAACTCGAAAAGGTCATATTATATTATTATGATAACGTTTTGAAAATATTATATACCATCACGTCTGGAAAACGCCTAGAAAATATCTAGAAAAAGTGAAATCGCGATCAGAATTTGAAAGCAGGCGTTATAATATAGTATAGCGCAGGCCATTTCTTGTCCAGAGCATTTAATTTGATCCAATCAAAGATTTGACGTTTAAACTATACAAATATAATAATATTACGTATTGTTGTAGAAACCGGGCGCCACGACCAAAAATACGTTCGCGTTATTATACTCTCTCGATTTATATTTTGCATTTTGTCGTTACAGAATGTAAATTGGTGTTAATGCGTGTAAAAAAAAAAAAAAAAATTAAAATTAAAAAAAAACTCGTTCGGTTACGTTCGGTACGGTAAAATAACTGTCACGTCGGATGCGCTGCGAAAAACCCGATGAATTATCATTTGTATTTTGTAAGCTCGTGTTTGGGTGTGCTGCGAGGACGTGCAGTCCAATAACAAAATTGCAAAAACTGCGAACCGCTGCAGGTGTTGCGCCGCCGACGCTGAAGAAATGTTATTACATTAAAATCGAAATACTGCTAACGGCTGTTGCGGCGGCTGCGTAATTTCCCGAATTTCCATTAGCGTTTTTGTACGGGAAAAAAACGAAAACAAAAAATTAATCCTAACCATTTTGCCCGTCAACGCAGTAGTAATGATAATAATTAACATTTAATCGCAATTTCCGAACGGACATTAATATCGCCCGGACGTGTCCGTGTCGCCCGTAGAGCAGGCAGAAAAAAAAACAAAAAACGAGAGGCGGAAAATGATCATTTTCACGTGGGGGGGAGGTAGTGACGGGATTCGAAAAGACGTATCCCGGAAAACGCGCGCGATTTCCAACGTGCTGCGCTGCCGAACCAAGAGAAAACACGATGACTAAACGGGGGAGAAAAAAAAAACCTCGCGATCTCACCGTCAAATAGGTTCAACGCGGAAAGACTGAAACAAAAAATAAATATTATTTATGAGGGGAAGAATATCGAAAGAAAAGGGGCCCCCGCCGGGAATATTATAAATATTACAAAAGCGTTATAGGTACCTACATAAATATTTTAACAATACTCGTGTTTGCCTCACTGGATTTTGGGTAGGTACCTACAATTCGTACAGACTGTCAACCATTCTGTATTAATGACTCGGTCGACTTATTTGTCTGTCAGAGAGTGTGTGCGCGAAAAAAAAAATGCATTTCGAACACTCGTAATTAGATTCACGTGCATCGGTCACAGACGGTTTAAAAGTAAAACTTGTATTTTTAACTTTTCGCCGATTTTCCACTGTTGGGAGTTTTTTTTTTTTTTTTATAAAAAAAAGATATTTTCAACGTACTTTTCTGTGAGTTCGTTTCGTCGTTTATTGATCGGCTGATTTTGCGTATTACGATGTGCCGGGGACTTATCGTTACGATAGCGATCGTAACTGGATAAATTTTAATTCGGCCGCGCGGCGTTTCGAATGGAGTACCCGCCGAAATCCTCAGCCGATTATAAATACAATGTTAACGGCCGCTGCGACCGAAAAGGTCGTACCTCAGTGGTGGTCTCGACTCAGCTTACATAATCACTTTGAACAAGTCCTGTGGTCGACGCTCCAAAAAGGACGTGGCCTTAAATTTACGACCTGAATCGAGATTACGGCCATTTTCGTTGCGGCGGGTGAATTATAATGGGATATAGTTCAATAACTATTCGGTCGAGCTTGCCGGCTTTATAGCTCAGGACATTCGCCGTTTACGCGAATCACTAATCATTTCATCTCTTTTTTTTTTTTTTTGCATTTATCTAAATAAACCCATATTGTTTCGCGTACGAATATAGCTAGTCCGTCAAACCGTCATACGGAAACATCTAACGCCGCTAACGTTAGCGTTTGGTGCAGAAACGAGACTAGTCCGTCCGGGACACATGTCTGTATTTCGCACCTCCTGTGGAATTCGGTTTCACGGACGTACATAATGTCATACGATCTCTGCGATTAGCGATTCACGTATACCGCTCGCATTATTTTTCCGTCACGACGGTGATATTACGTAAGAAAATGTAATTTTCCCGCCACTCGGTTAAGCGTACGCATCAGCGGCGCGACTGGGGGGCGCTAGGGGGGGGGTCTTTAGCACCCCCCCGAGTGTAAAATCAGAAACCCTGAACAAAACACCCGATCGGCTTATTCGCAGTAACGGCTAAATATTTCGTCCGCGCGTTTTCGTAATGCTTACGACGATCGGAAGAACAATATACGGATTTCCCACAGCCGACAACAAACGTTAAAATCAGCTGCGGTAAAATCGTACGCGCGAAATCGTAAACGAAACGTCTAGCGGACTGTCGCGACAGCCGATGCGAGGCGGATTGTCGTTGACGTGCCCCCGGCACGGTTTCAGCGCCCCCGAAGTCGGCGGTTCGGTTGCGCGAATGCGACGTAATAATTTCGGATTCCCGCCGACGGGGACGTGCATAATTATAACGGCGGGCGAGACTATTGTCCCGGGAAACCGTACGCGACAAACGGATTAACATTAGACAATGACACGGCGCGGACGTCCACGACGAGACGGATACGGCGAAACTCGGCGACACAATAATTAACAAAACGGCCTCGCCGCCTGCGACGGTCGAGTTACGCCGTGTTTCGGTTTTCGCCCTCTCAGACGCGGCCCATTGTGAAAGTCTGAACGCCGTCGCCGCGCGCGAAACGTCAACGGCCGGGCGCGATTCGCGCGTACGTCGCGCCGCGGAGTTCGTACGGGGATGCGGGCGGCGAACCGTCGCGGTTGATGTTGGCCGTTTGGGTTTTATTATTATTATTTTTTTGTTCATACCGCAGGTTATTCGGACGTCGCGGAATTTCAAAACCGACAAGTAACCGTCGTATTTCGCGGTCAGTTTTTGTTCCCTCGGAAACTCTTTGGAAAAACTGTCGACAGACGCTAGGAACGCGTTTCCAAACAATGTACCGCCTGGAAAACCTCATCTCGTTTTTACAGACCGAAAAAGTGTTTTACGAGATTAAAATCGTCTCGATAAAAACTCGCTACACTCGGGATCTAATACGCCTAAAGACGAAATAGAGTTGAAATGAATTACACGGTTATAGAGATCGATTTTACTCTACAAGTAATATTGGTTACGTGTCTGGATGATTATCAGGTGTGCGTTTTGAAATATCTTATATATTGTATGTACAGGGTGATTTTTTTCTTTGAACGTGACCCGAACAATTTTGAGTAAATCTTGGTTTACGCCTACAGTTGTTAACGAATCGTTTAATGATCGAATTAACAATACTGTTGTCGAAATTACATCACAACAAAATGATAGCGTCGCATAAACACGTATCAACATTGGATTTTCAAACAGTGTTCCACCCATTCATCCTTTCAACACAGATTCGAAAAACTAGTGCTTTTTTAAACAGTTTGCATCACCCCGTAAATTATTGGTAGGTATAACATTATACCAGGTATATTTTTAAAAAAAAAAATAAAAAATTTATTTTCCATAGTCACTTTCGCAATTTAAAAGAACCGTAGGTATCAAAAATGAAAAAATAAAAACTAATATATATATATATATATATTTTTTTTTTTGTTGGAAACGTACACTTTCGCGTGTTAAAAATAATATTGTTTCACGATCGTCTGCTATAATGCAATTTTCCGCGCAAAGTTTATTCGAAAAACAAAAACTATATATTTCAATATAATATTCAACTCAATCATAAACTTGTTTTTTTTAACGGGAAAAAAAAAATCACATCCGTTTTTAAAAATAAAGCAATTAATATTCATCTAAATCCGCAAAGGGTATTATTCCACTCTTATTTGTAATAATAATATTTGTATTATGTCTCATCATAAAACGGTTCTTGCAAATTTTCTCCTACTTTTTAAATTTGAAAACATTTTCAATGACCAACGCCTTATGGATAAGTCTTTCCCATTGATCTACAATCCGATATCCATTAAATGGGGAAGCGCTACGAAATGGGACAAATATTACGTTTTAGACCAAAGTTGTGGGCCTTATGGGATTGCGTTTGACGGATTTCAATTTAAAAAAACGTTTTGTGCATAACGTGTTATGTAGCTTTGCGTTCTTAACTTAGTACCTAGATAAGGGGTTACGTTCGTCATAAATAATTAAAACGCTGATGTAAAGAAATTAAATTCGAAAACTTTGTTCATTCTTTGACATTTGAAACACAGAAATGGTTTTCTAGTGATAACAAACGGTATCTGTATTTAGTTTTTAATGATACCACCACGGAAGAGAAGCTTTTTTCCATAGATGTGACGAATGGAACCGATACATGTTTTCAATGCCTTTGTTGTTAGTCACCTAAATTAATTTCACAGAGAAAAGCAAGAATTATTGAAATTGTAGTCGTATTGTTTTTTTCAGTTGATAATTCTAAAAGTTGACTGTGAATCTCAACTATATTAATATTTGGCAACTGCAACGATGTTTTCATCAAATGGATTAAGGAACCTTTTTTTTTTTTTTTCGAGAAGTCACTTGAGAAATATTACAGTAACCGAATTTTCAATTCTCTCAAATTTATATTTTAATAGTGACCTAACCCCGATCGAGGTACGGACTTTTAAGTTTACATTTTTACCAATTTAATTTGAAATGAAATCGAAATAATCGAATGCATCAAAATTTCGTTTTTCGAAGCAAATGATCCAGATACTACATTTTTTTGGTAAAAAAATTAACTTTTTCTACCATTATTAAAAATTATTTGAGTGTAATAGTATAATAATATATTCCGTTAATGGTTAATGATATAATGTATTTTGTAACTGATAAAAGAAATTATTAGGCTCAAATTATTTTTTACTATAAGGAGGTGATGAGGTAACTGCCGAAAAAGTTTAAAAAGAACCCATTTTACTAGAATACGTTGGATTTATATTTTAAATTTAAATTCTCTATATTATATTACGGGAAAAGTAAAATACATTAAGTTCGTTTTTGAAAAATGTACAAAAGAACAATCGATACATTTCTTTTTTTTTTTAAGCGAAATAATAACATTTCTATTTCCAACACACCCCAGTAAAGAACATAAAACGTCATGATCCGTTTTCGGGATTGAAATCCGTCGAACAGCGTTTCTGCGGGTCTGCCTGGCCTTGAGGTCTAAATCCACTAGAATATTCGCCTCCGCCGCCGGTCCCCTCAAACGATACAAATCACAACTGTTATGCACGCGAGATTTTTTTTTTTCTTTTTTTTTTCACTTTTACATTAATTTCCGTACAAAACCGTAAACGTTGGTTTTCTTATACGTACGTACGTGTGTGTGTGTGTGTACGAACAAAACGCTCAACCGCCCGACGGGACGGCCCGGCAACACGTTTATTTGTTCGTCTGTTGTTCGTTGAATTACTTTTATCGCGGACGTGACACGATTATATTATTACATTCGTCCGACAATGTCGAGGAAAGTGGTCGGTAGGTAGGTACGCACACGAAAAGCCGAGCCATTATGTATAGAGTACGCGTCTTTATAATTGACGCGTCGTAATGACTAAAACGGTTTTTGAACGGCGCGACGGTCCATAAATTACGAGGTGTTTGTTCGTCAATCACCGGACCCGAACTGTTAAAAAGACGGTCGGGGAAAAAATAAAACGCCGGAACACGAAAAGCCGGACGTACTTCATACCGCGGATAGGCGGCCGTTGTATAAGCGGTGGATGGCGTAGCGGGAAGCTGTAGGATAGGTTGGGTAATTACGCCGTGTATACCGAAAGCAACGATAAATCATCGCAATCAAAAAACGACTAGTAACCCGATAAATGGGTAAGGTGAAATAACTACAGGTTATCGGTACCGTACACGCATACCAGTCGTGTTTGTTTCTCGCGTGGTCAAATGCGGTCACACCAAAAACAACGGAAATAAATTCCGATCTATTGTAGAGTTCAGTTTTTTTTTTTTTTCGAATAAAACTGTTGGTAATCTCGAACAAATTTCCCAATAAAGTATAGCCGAGTGGAAATTCCGCGTCTCTTCATCCGCGTGAAAATATCTGAGCATTTTACTCGCCGACATTTTGTTTACCGAGAGTAAAAAAAAAAACACATTAATAGTACAAAACCGTCGATTTTATATTATTATACAGACGAACCGTCCTATTGTTGGAAACGAAGTGTTTTTCCGGCCGTCGAGAGGGATCGAACCGCTTGGTTTTAACAATAGTATCAGTCATTATTGATTATACGTGTATGATAAAATCAATGGTAAAACCAATCACACACTCTTCGCTATAGAATATTGTTTACATTTTGATTAGGTATTTCTATCACTTAGTATCGGATTTGTCGTTTTTGTAGGTCATTTACGTACTATATACGATACAGTTAATGACTAGATTTTAGAGTGGAAGAAATTCGCTTAGAATAGTTTTTCGTTAACAATGGTTTATCGTTGCTCACAAGATATAAATTAAATTAATGCGTGTATCCTTCCTTCAAAACTTTTCAGCTACAACAATGGTGCACCCACCGTCCCCCGTATCAAATTTTTTTTTTTTTTTCTTTTACTAAGATATATTTTTTTCTCGGTAAACACTTTTGGTTAGTGAAAATGTCCTGAAACTGTCATACGCCGGATACATCGTTTCGGATTCGTTTCGACCGACAGTCCTTTATTTTTAAACATTTTTTTTTTTTTTTTTTTTTTTGAGATTCCATAACATTTCATCGGTTTCACAATCGAACAATTTTGGGCTTTGAATTGAAACATTGTGTTTTTTTTTTTTCTTCTTATCGATTACTAGTCCTTTTCGGTTACATGGGTAAAATTGTATTTTTTTTTTAAATTACTGTTATCACTGACATACAGTCAATAATTTTATATCGATGATCATGTTTTAACAATAATAAAAACTCAATATTTTCAGTTTTCACTCTATTATATTATGTAATATTTTTGTCCCGTTCGGCGTTGCCCGTGCCAGTTGAATGCCTACCCCACTTTTGTTGACCAATTAAAAATAAAATGTTTAAAAATACTTTCAATCCTGGAAATCGATGAGAAAATTAAACTCGAAACTACGAATCTCCCGATAACATCAACCGTTCTAAAAAGGCTATTTGGCCGTAAAAGCCAAATTAACAAATAATAGGTAAGTATATTTTTGTTTCGTCTGTGCTGCCACGGTAACACAAAAATCAACAAACATAATTAGATTTTTATTCCGAAAAACTATGTGTCGGGCAGGGAGCAAAGATTTAATTCCGGGAATCCGGCTTCGAAGTGTACACGATTTATTGCTATACATAGTAGCGAACTTATTAGCCGATTTAATAACTTATTGGCCATCCAATTGACCGTAACATCGAGCGAGTTCGTCATTGTCACAATATACAGGGTGTCTTACGGTGTTTTTCTAGAGCTGGGAGTATTAAATTTCTTTCTTTTTTTTTTTTTTTCTATTTTCATTTGTTCAATCTACAATTCTTTGAGGGAAAAGAGACATTATTTCCTTCCCTCAATCACTAAAACAAAACGACGTTATCTATTCACTTGACAACATTTTCAAAATTGCCATTTTGTAAAAGATATTATTATCCGTTCAATAGATTTTTAGTGACGGAGGTTAAAATTTCTAAAACTGTCAATTGTAAACACAATAAATTGAGTTAGTTCCTGTCTCGTTACGCGGTAGTCTCGTTTTTCACTTTTCTTTAGATATAAAAACGGCTGTTACTATAAGAAACTATTTATCAGATATGTATGTATGGTTTATAACAAACTTTAGGATAGTGTATTTTAGAAAATGGCTATTTTGATAATTTTGTAAACTGAAAAATAATGTTATGATTATAATTGTTTTTTTTCTTTTTTAATTAGGAAATGAAAATAAAAATTTAATTTTTTTCAAAAGATAAACATTTATGGAATGAATTCGCTGAAATAAATTAAACAAATATATTATAATAATAATTTTTTTGTTTCGAACCGTTTTTCAATACTATCATCTAGTCGTTATAAAAACGCATACAAAATCGAATAAAACACTTGTAGTATTACAATAATATAGATTGAAATTTCGGTGATAAATTCGATATGCAACAGTTGGATTTAAATCTAAATTTTCTGTTTCTGCAAAACCTGAAAATCAAATATAACCAAACTGCGACGGTTATTCCGGTTATGTTTAATAGAACTAGTGATTCGCTCATCCTGGTATAGGATAGTGTTAAAAGGCCACATGCTGTAAGTGGAAAATCGGGAAAGTTTAGGGTGTAAGGCAATTTAATTTATATAATGAAAGCAACGATAAATCAATTAAAACGATTCTGTGCGGAGTATTGTTAGCAATATTTGTCGTGTTTTAATAATCCCGTAAAGCCGAGGTCACGAAGAAATCGACAAAAATAATAACGACGTGTAGTCATATAATATTGTGGACAGTTCTTTAAATTGTACAGAACAACTGTTGGAAATCTAAAAATTTGTTTCGAATAGAACACCGCCGGGCGAAAATTCCGCATCCATTATGGATACTGCGTGAAAAATCGGAGCGTTTTACTCATCAAAAACGAATTTTCAAAAAAAAAAAGAAAAACTCAATCTTTTGAATGTTTTTAAAATGCTACACTCGTGGATTCGCGTTGTCCCGTATCCGGCGATGACCGACACTACAAGCAAAAAAACCTACCGAACGAAACAAAGTATACGCGTTCGATAATGAAATACAAAGGCGAAATTATGCGTGAAAACCGCGGGAGGGGGGGGATCTGGGTTTTTGACACCGCAGGCTCACGTATTCATAAAGTAGAAAATATGCGCACAGAAAAAAAAAACAACGAATGGAAAACATTTTTATTATTATTATTTTTTATTTCAACTATCGGAATAAACAAAACGAAAACGCGCTTTCAAATTTCGTATTTAAACTCGCTGTAAACACCGCGAGAATATTATCGTTGTGCGCAGTCGGATTTAACGGACGGGTCGAAAAAAAAAATAAAATTTAGCAAACGGTCACGAGTCCCCGACAATTATTGCAGTATCGTTTATTGTTTACACGTAAATTATAGCGGTTCGATTTCGCGTCGCCCGAGTTTCAAATAATGATATAAAAAAAAAAAAATGACAACTAACGCATATTCCGGGCGCACAATAGACAATACGATTTTACTCTAGGTAAAAAAAAAAAAAAATTACATATATTTTACAATATATTATCGAAAATACCGTTATTTTTATTAATTTTCGATATCGTGTTATATGATAACCGTTGACCGTCGTCACTCGGACGATTTCACAACAATAACAATAATGCTGCGAATCGATCGCGATTTTACGCCGAGGAATCGCGATAAATTCGCCGTGTAAACGCACGTCGCCGCGATATTACTCGCGCGAATCGCTCCCCCCCCGTTAACACAATAAAAACGACAATATTCACTCGTCATTATACCAATACCGGGCTCATTCTCACACGTCCGTTTCGCCCGCGAAAAAACGTCATTACAATGATAATACGACGAGAAAAAACAAAAAAAAAACAAAAACAAACAAACCGATATAACCGCCGCGTTCGTACATGTCTGCAGTGTTATCGGTAAACGGGCGGACGCGTAGAAATCGGCACAGAAACTTCGCGGGAGGTCGGGTTGGGTTCGCAGAGTTTAAAATCAGCATTCCCATGAAAAAAAAAAACCTCCCAAAAAAGGTTTTTTTCCTCGTAACGGCTAAATATTTTATCCGCGTATTTCAAAATATCAACAAAATACCGATTTTCTAGCAACAAGCAACGCGCGTGTGTGTGTTAAAAAAAATGTTCAAAAGGTTACGGTTTGGTTACGTTTATGGATAAACAAAATTCAACATGAAACGTCGCCTTGTTATAAGTGTCGTGTAAAGGGGATTTTCGAAGCATAGCCCCCGCGAGTTTTCGATGTGGCCGCGGTTTTAGCACCCCCAAAGTTAGTAGTCTAGTTGAGCTTATAGTTGTCGTGTGTGTTATCGCGCACAATTGCTGCCCATTGAAGTACTGCGGAAACTCGCCGGTGTGTAAACAATAAACTGCGTACGCGCGCCCCCTCCCCTCCTCCTCCTCCTCGAGATTATAACGATTGTTATTATGCAAGTCGTACAGGGTGTTCAGCACAAAGGCGATAATTCACCCAGTGATGTCTCCTGAGACAACGGAGATTGTCCGCAAATTAATGGCGCTTTTCCTGCTCGATTTATGCGGGGAAAAATAACTTTTTATTTTATCATTTTTGAAAAATTCTAAGACGACCATTTCATATTTTTTTACAAACGCGGTAAATCGTAATGTTTTATGACATCGCGCAAAAATGTGTTTTCGATGTCGAGACCGGTGAATTCCGGCCCGGCAAACCTTTTCACTGTAGGTCAGTGACGGCCCGAGAAGCCATTTTCATCCAGAAACTCTATCGTTGAAATAGTTACATTACATTTAGTTATACGTACTAGTTATTAAATATCGTATTAGTCTATAATTTTGTCGGCGATTTGTCCGTAGTTCGGTCCGAAACTTGTATACGATTCGGAATAGCAATGGATTAAAAACGAAGAGCACGTGTGGAAAAAACGCTCTTTTCTGCGGGGTAACGTTAATAGTACGGGCGCGAAGTGATAATATTATTACCCGGCAATTCGCCGATATGGGAAGCGCCCGCGACTGCGACAACGCGTTTCCAAAATATGAATATTAACGATATTATAATCGCCGCACGCTTAACAAGCCGTAATCTGTTTTGCGCGTCGAAACCGTTTCGAAATACACGCAATAGTATCGTACGCGATTAAACATTCGCGCCTGTATATTAAAATAATATATTGTGTTTCGGTAATAATGATAACAATACGAAATTGTCCAACGCACGAATATCAGTAACGATGTAAATTGCGGTATAATTGCCCGCGGGTCGATAATAATTAAGTCGTGCGGTTATGTTAAACGCGCGTCGTAAAGTCGACCGAAAATGAAAAAAAAAAAAAAAAGAAAGTAATGTTACATTTTACGCCGGAAAAAATTATGTCGTTAAGCCGTTTTTTTTTTTTTTTTCTCGTCGTTAACAATCGCAAAAGAATTGATAAAATTATTACGTAAACGCAGAGTCGTGTTTTATTCGTATCGACCGACGACGGAACTGGGAAAAAAAAAAATGGAAAAAAGATTAATTGATATAATATTATTGAAAACGTATTACAGTTGGTGGCGACAAAAACGATAATTATCGTCCGGACAGAATACGACGTACGGTAATGACACGTCATAACGACAAGAAAATTGTTAGAAAGTTAACGATTTTTTAATAAAAAAAAAAAATGTCAAATAATTATTTTTGGATTTTTCGCGCCGAGACACTTGTTCCGTCGGGTAAAATACTCAGAATCGTTCACGTCGTACGTTATTTGAACGTTGTCGGTTTTTTTCCCCCTACAAAGATTTTCTAACTGTTTTTCTCGGACGTTATAACAAAACCGATAGCAAACAACGATACGTCGGTGTTGATTTTTGGGTTATCTATAAGGCGGGGGGGAGAGATAGGGAAATACAAATAACACTGTATTCACAGGTATTCGTGTACAATACTTCACCGGTATATCGATTTCCACTCGGAATCGTTGTTTGATTGCGATGATTCGTCGTTGTTTTCAGTACCCGGTGTATAAACTAAATTACTACAAGTGTGTCTGAACATTGTTGGATATGTTTTGGAAAGTTCTGCTAACAATGTGATGTCAACTTGACACCCCTCATGAAATATCCTCCGAGTACCACACGCAAACGACTTTCCACCAAAAACAGTTTGGTTATTTTCCTATTTTTGTTTGGTTCGAACGCGATATTGATAGATGTACACGTTCGAAATTCGTACAAAGGGTGTGTGCACTCGCTCTAGCGTCTTTTTAAAATGTACCAAGCGAATTGACTGCAACAGGTATTATCGCAGATGTGCGCAATAAATTTCTCGGCAAACCGCTAAAATGAATCCAATCGTAATAATAAACGATTTAACTTGTGTAAAATCAAATGATATTTCGGATAAAATATTAGAACTATTTGAAAAACGTCCACAATTTTATTATACGCGCGGCGGAAATGTGTACTGCGCGCAGTCACGAAATTGTAGGCCAACGCGTTACGCACACGCAAAAAAAAAAAACAAAAAAAAAAAAAACACCCCGCCTCGAATGTGTTCTACTCGAATTTCTATAAACAAATCTGTATAGCAACAAACGGACCGTGCACCGCGATTCTTAAATGGTTCTTTTAGAGGTCCGTTTGTTTGTTTGGCAAAATGCCGAAATGCTAAACGCGTATCCAAAGTGGAAAAACAAAAACAATTGTTAAGAGAGAGGAAGGAAGACGCACTGTACTCGTAAATCTTTTCTCCGGACACTAAACACTAAATTGTTCGTTTCGTATACAATGCTGCAGAAACATCGCCCGGGGACAAGAAGTCATTAACGGACGACATTTTAAAAACGCATATTCACGTTTCGTAGGTTCGTTCATACCCTTAACGATCTTTTATTTGTACGTTTTTAACTCTCGGAAACGGAACTAACGTCTGGCACCGACCGCATTACAATAGCGTTAACTCCGGAAACGCGCTCGTTTATCCGGATCGTTTGATTTTTGTATTTCGTATCAATGGCGCAGGGTGATTTTTTTAAATTTTTTCTTCTCAACGAGAGCCAGCGGTTTTCCCGTGGGATTTTAAGCGCGTGTGATTTCTGGTTATCATTCTAAACACGTTACGAATGCGGCGCGACGGTCTCCGTTTACGGAAAAAAAAATAACAATCACGGCCGCATACAATCGTGTATACGGTCGAAACGCGCGTCCGCGCGGGCGTAGACGCGCGCCGCTCAGAATCCGATAAAATACGACACGGGACGACGCGGTGACGTATCTGTCGGCGGCGGTTGCGCGGACAATACGGACACGATCATATCATCAACCCCCGGTTCCGGCGGTCCGAACACGGCCCGACGAAACGCGCGCGCGTAACGATCAGGAGGGGGACTGGGAGGGGGGGGGCGATTGAAATCGACGTTTCCGCAAAGCCGAGATAACCGAGTCGACGCGCGTCACGTTCGCGTACCGTTACGGCGCGCGCACGCGTGCCTGTCCGCGGGCGCGAGAAACGCGGCGCGATTCCCGTTCGACCGGGCCGACACGATAATAATAATAATATTATCGTCGCCGTTCGTTCGTCCGTCCGTCCGTCGTTAGGAACACGGACGTCGCGCGGGTGTTTTCGGGCGCGCGCACTCGTGTCGTCCGCCGGACGGCGAGCGGCGCGGCGCGCGAGGTACGGCACCCTACCGGTGCGTGACGCGAGCGAACGGACGCGGACGTGAGCGCGCGGACGAAACGCGGCGCGCCCGTCCGACACACGCGTGGAAGAAAATCCGCGTGACGCGCGTCGCGTGTGTACAACGATTTCCTTTTCGCGTGCGGCGGCGGCGGCGGCGGCGGCGGCACGGAGCTGTAGCGGACGCGTAACAATGGGAGACACGCGATTTGATTTTTTTTTTTCTCTCTCTCTCTATCTCTCCGAAGATCCCGGTGAAAGGAAAAACGGACCGTAATGTTTATATACGTATGTATGTATGTAGCGTTATTATTATTATATTATCGCAGTTACATACGCGCGCGTTTGACGGGCCGCATATCGTCTCGGGAAACGCGTACGCGTTTCAACTACAGCGCGCGTGCGTGCGTGTATAGATACTGTCCGCGTTATGTCTCGGAAAGGAAGGAAACGGGAGGGAAAAAAAAAAAAAACGTTAATAAAATAAAACGTAAATCGTAGTCGAAAAATCGACACGTGCACGCGTCATACGTTCCGATTCCCGCCGTCGACGGGTCTATCGCGAAACACGACAACACCACGAATACTTGTCATGTTTTCCCCGTGTGAAGACACGGTGGGCGTAACAACGCGATAACAAGCCCGTCCGAACACGAGGGGGTTTTTTTTTTTTTCTATTTCTATTCACTATCGATCGTTAGCTGTCGGATTCATTCGTAGCTAAACGCTAAACGCTAAACGGACAAATCTCGCAAAGAAAAAAAAAATATATCGCATAATAGTGAAATGGTATTAAAAAAAAAAAAAAAACGCTGAACGCGCTTCGCGGCGTAATACCGATATCCGAGACCGTACTGAGTATTTTGGACAAATTTAGTTCATATCGTAATCGAAAAATTGTTCCGAGCGGAGTTCGGTTGACCGGTAACGTAAGATTGTGGTCGTGTAGGTGGCGTCTCCTTTCGCTTGTACGGTCATAAAGTACCGCGGAAATCAACAAAAATATATGTATCCAACGCGTTATTTTTTATTTTTTTTTTTTTTTTTCGTGTACATCAAACCTGTTGGAATTATAACGATTTTACGAATTAAAGAACCACCGGATGAAGAAATCGGAATAGTTTTACGAACTGAAATACGAGATTTCCTAAGGAAAATACATATCATAGGTAGGAAAACGCTCGCTAAACTCGAAATCCAATCAATTCAATAATGTTCTCGTCATTAAAATACTACAATTATTATTACCTACTCGATTAAATGCGTAATAAATGTACACTTGGTTTAAATTAAAAACCATACGAAAAGTCGCTTAAATGCATTGCTTTAAGGTACTATAATACAGGGAAACTGCTGACCTGGGTATGCATTTTCCTTACCAGATAACTGTTAAAGATTAGTATCTGAATTTTTTTTTTTTATTTTTTTTATGGATTCGATCCCATTTATTTATTTCACGCGACTTTCGTCGTATCGACTTGAATACTTCTTGTTCCAGACCGATTGGTGAATTTTATTATACCAGTCACTATAAATATGTGTGATTTTTCTCAGTTTCACGTAATCCGTATAGTTTCAAAAAACATTCCGTGATTCCGGCGGTAACATATTAATAATGTTGACTTTGTCTTGCGAAGTCGTAATATTTCAAAACCACTTCCAACTCTACGACGAGTACCATTTAAGCGATATTCACCTATTTATCATCGCGTCCTACTGTAATTCGTAGTTCGCACGCATACTGCAGAATGATTCTTGTAAACGTTTAGTTTTTTACCCAGCATTCATTTCAAAAATTATCAATTGCTATTAATATAATAATCGCTGGTACTTAAAAAACAATAAGTTTCGACGATTATTGAGTACGTTAATTGCCGTGGTGTTTCATTTGCCCTAGTCCAAAAATGATATTCACACCGATTTGTAATGGACGTGATCGAACATTACGCAATGCGCGTAATGTACATTACATTATAATATTGTAAAATTTCGTTTTACACAACGCGACGTGTATTTTTTTTTTTGCGATCGGTTTCCATAAACAAATGACCGAAACCAGCGTCGTGGCCAGGAATTTTCAATGGGAATAAACGCAGTAAACGTTAACCACGGTTCGTGAATATATCGCAGAATCTCTTTATATTTTTTGTACCTAACTCGACAACGAGAATTTAATAACTTGGTCCGAAAGAGTAAAAATGTTTATTCGATAAATCAAACTATTTACCTTGTAACACGACTGAAACATATAATTTCGAAATAAAATTACTAAATAAATGGCCGGTCTATTGAATAATTTTGTCGGAAATTTTATGACTGATCGTTTGGCGGCACCAAATCCTGTCTATCCTAAAAGTCTGTAGTACGCATTATTCGTGTTTTTTTTTTTTTTTTTTTCTTTTGGCTCGAAAAACTAACGATTTGTTAAATGTGTTCATATATTACAACGACGGGTCGGTGTTGTAAATTACGATACTTTATATCGATTATACCCGAACTGTTTTCTTCGACGGGCCACTCCGGTAAACAATTATTATCCTCGAGTGGACAACCGAACATAAAAGTACGGATAATAGCAATTAGGTATATCGTTCCAATTTCGTTTAACGTATATAACCGGAACACAAAGTACCGATATAATTCTGTTGTACATAGTAGATAGGTGTGCACATACCGGACTTGTTTTATTAACTTTTATTGAATATAGAAAAGAATACGGATTTAGGTAAACATTATAGTTTGATCAGCGTACGCTCTTTTAAGTGCACGGGCGATGTCAAAATTAAATCGGAAAATTTTCATTTTTAAAATTTTCTTCGAAACTTTCACGCGTAAAAAGATTTCTCTGCCTTCGAGACATTACGATGGAAATGGCAACTGTATTTGGCTCGACGAACAAACATTTTCACGAGCAAAACAAACAATAATATCAGTTCATATAATAGACCGCGTCTTATGGATAAACACCTTCATTCAGATTTTCCGTTATTTTCCGACACACAAACTCAAATTTCACATTAAAATGTAAAACATATTTATACGTCTTAGACACTGAGCGTAGCGAGGAATGTATTGGTTTTACAGTGATGTTTATTTTTTTGTATCTATGTACAACTTTTCTACCAGCAATTTCGCTCCGATTTTCATTTGTAGCGCACTTTCTGGTATTTTAAAGTGGTGATTTTTTTGATTTTTCCAGCTTTTTTCATAAAAAAAAAAAAAAAAAACTGGGAAAAACGGTAAAATAGGTACAATATTAAACAAATATTATTAAAGAAAATATATAGGTGATACGCATATTGTGCAATTATTTTACCATAATATGATATACGTTGTATATTGTTGACAAAGCAACACTGGCAACACCGAACTCCGCTCAGAGTCGTTTTTCGTTAACAACGGTTAACCGTCCCGTACGGATATTTAATTTCATTTCCCCTCCACTGCCTTTCCAGCTTCGCGCCCACGACAACGGCCCCCCACCCGGACGTCCGTCCGTCTTTTACGGGAACGTGTATTATTTAAAAAAAAAAAAAAAAAATCATATTTTACATTGCGTTTTACATTTTATTCCGGACGTTTGGTTTTGTTTTAAACGTTCCGCGCCGGGCCGCGCAGAAAACGTTCGCCGCGGTTTGGGCACCACTGTTCCCCGTACGCGTACCGTGATTTTATTGTTCGTGCGCGCCTTGCTCGTCATTATAATATGTGTGCGGGCAATATTGGTGGCGGGACGTTAACGCAGGTATAATCGTTCCGCGCGGGCCGGATGCGCCGTACGGCGGACGCGCGTCGTGAATACGATCGGAATTCGAAAACCACGACGGTCGTTACGGACGCACGACGCGTCGGGTAGTACGCCGGCACCATTATCATCGACAATCGTGTCAATACGCTCCTCGCGGACGATTCACGCGGCGTTTTACTGTCGGGGGAAACACGACGGAATGTATTGTAATGCCGTCGCGGAGCCACGAATTATTTATTATTCGATACGGCCATAACAATTACGCATTTAATGTCCGACGGATGTTCGTAATGGTCTTCGGGTACGCGGGTAGTCTAAGGGTATGAATAACGATCGCGTTCACCGCGGGATCCGTCGATTTTCTCACGACAAGTCGAATAACACGTCCGTCCGTCCCCCCTCGGTTGTCGACATATTTCGGATTCCGACACGAAACGTAGAAAACGTACCCGGTGGCGCCGCACTTACATACCTAACATCGGTAGTCCAGTGTAAAACACACATCGTGCGTTCTACAATCAATAGAATGCAGCGGTAGACATAATACCACAAATAACGCGAACTGGTCTACCCCTGGACTGCCGCAGCGTGTTCGGGGGGTCTCATTAGTAAAAGCGGACAACTACAATTCAATTATAACTGCTTAATGGTTTTACGGCGAATAGCCAATTTTACCGGACAAACGTCTAAATCCACAACGGCGGCTTCGGCTAGTTCACGGGGTTGTGCGCGGACCGTACAGAGTGAAAACGTGCGCGTAACACGTTTTGCTCGCGGTTTAATGCACGAGACTTTATCGTCCGAGTGTTTGCCGATCGGTTATGCGACAAACGCGCGAACGGTGTGCGGTTTCGATTAAGAGGTTTGGCGGATGGTAAATAATTCGCTATCGAGCTATACGCTAAAGTCTCGGTGGAATTTCGTAAACTATTCGGCCGTGTTGCGATCATCGCATCCTGTCCCGTATAGTCGGTACTATTGTAGTATGATTAATGCGATGTCCTTTATTATCCAATATTCTTGTTGTATTATCTTCACTTCGATGTATAAAGGGCGCTTTTAATGAAAATACACGGTAAATTCGGAATTTCGTATACACGAGTGTCCCTTTTGCATTATTTACGTCTCATTTCCATATTAATACCATACCTACCGCACGTCGCCAAAATCATAAATTAAAAAAAAACCGCATAATATTTAAATATCAATACGGCGCGCTATCTATTATACGCGTAGTAATATGGTTTTTTTTGGCGGGGTAAGGGTTATTTCATATACGATACGGTTATATAGTACCATTAGGTTTGGTTGACAAAAACAGAATTTATTACGCACTTATTAATACGTTTCACCGTGTAGAATGTATATCGATGTGGCCGTTTTCTTGTTCTGATTTCTGGCGTATGTTTATACGTGTGTGGCTTATATTCATGGTGTGCGCATGACGTTTATTTTAAAATAAATTATTAAAAAAGCCAGAAAGCCACGCGCAACTACGCTCCTCGTGTGCAGGATAGCCAGTAATCCACTGCAGTTTTATAAAATACAAGTACACGGACGAATTTAGTTTGTACGCTGCAACGATAAATAAATCGAATTAAAATACGGTCGTGGGCAGAAAAAAAAACCCCTGTCGACAATCTAGAAAAGTGTTTCAAACAACGGCATCCAAAATTCGGAGTATTTTCGTTACCGGAAGAAAAAAAAACATTTAAAACACGACCTACATTTGCAGTCCGTAACCTGAATACAAAATACGAACACTATTACTTTTTAGATTTTGAACGAACGAGGAATGTATTGGTTTTGCTAAAATGTGTTTTTTTTTTTTATTTTTTTTTTTTTTTTCCTTTGTCGCTATAAGCAATTTTTCTTTCGGAAATATTATTACGATTTTCATCTTTTTTTTCTTCTATCAAATTTTTTCTAGTTGTCGCATTAAGAAGTTCTTTTTTTCGATTTTTCTTGCGGGTTTTTTTTATTAAAATAACTGAGAAAATCTGACAGTTTTTTCGTTTACCTTTTTGTCGATTTCCGGGTAACCTGAGTAAACGTACTGTGCTCAGAATCGTTCATCGTTAACAATGGTTTATCGTCGCGGACGGATATAAACATTACTCATCAATGTATCATATACCCTCCCGAATTCCCGCGAACAACAGCAGCACACCACTCAGCTCTTTTTCGTAATTTTTGTTTTACGGCCTAAATCTACAATAATAGATTCTGTTTTATAATTTTGATTTGTTATTAAACGCACGCGTTATCGAATCGTTAGCTATTATGTCATTGTTATACAACAAATCTGCGGCCGGTCACCGGGCAGAACGGCACAACAATAATAATACACTTGCGTGTTACGTTGCACACGTATACCAATAAAATTTGCATTATTCATCGCGGACAAAACGCCTCGGACCGATTCGAAGTAACATTTTTATTTTTTTACGAGTTTTTTTTTATTTTGTAAAAATACTACACGTAGACATTCCGTTGATTTATGTGAGTAAAATACCTACACGACGTCGCATCAATTTCGAGCAAAAATAAAACCGACAACGACGCTCGTTCAGTCGCGTCGCATGTAGTCACTGTAGCAGTTATATTTCACAGCGCCGATAGACGTAAGATTTAAATAACATTTTCAGTGGAATATGCTGAGCGTTTTTCGACAAAATGCGGCCAAGTAGGTCGGTCAGAAAAAAAAACAATCACGCAGGGAAAACAATAAACGTCCAAAAAAATACGGTTGTGCCGACCATTGTGTCGTATACTGACGAAAAAGCGATAAAATCCATGTACCGGCAATTTATTGCTGTTGTCAAGTTTCTAAATTGCACACAAGAAAAACTGTTGAGAGTCTAAACCTATTTTATAAAATTAAGGATTACCGCCCGAAAAATCCGCTTCTGTTAAAGCATGATGCGAATAATCTGGACCATTTTTATCAACCACACAAATATTAACTTTAGGAAAAAATGAACATAGAGGGTAAACTTTTGAACGTTTTAAAAAGTTTTTCAAATAAAGTACCGCAAGGCGGAAATGCCGCATCTTTACAGATAGAGCGTGAAAAAATCGAAGAATTTTAGAGCGTATATAATTTTTTTTTTTTTTAAATTTACGTACGATTTGAAAAAAAAATTCACAAATTTTAAGGTATACTCCAGCACGAAAAAACGGTTGTTATTTTTATTAATCTAAAATTAGCGTTTTCCGAATTCGAAAATCGCGCCTTAGTAAAAGGGGTAAAAGGCTTGTGCGCCATACATTCGGAATCTAAACTACAGCATCATTTGTGCGGGGCCTCCTTCGATTCGCGCCGCGGGCTTACGCGACTAGTTAGCGTTTTTTTATTTTTTTATTTCGTTCTGCACTATAAAACAATTACGATCTATATTCTTTATGTTAATATCATCATTTAAAATATTTTCACACCGATGTAGGCCATTTTCCGAATTTTTTTCTCGAAATATTCGTTATTATAGCTGACCCTACCTTCCCAACTTCCCATCTACAACAGTGGCCCACCAATCGTGCGAAATACGTCCGTCTTTATTTTTTCTTTAAATAATCATTATTTTAGTATCCTCGGGAACACGTCCATACATATTATACTGTATTTCTATCTACTTTGTAAAGTACCATTTTTATTATGACAAAATCACTATATGGCAGTAATAATAAAACGTCTCCTTATCCTTAGCTTTCATCCCGGCTGTTTAAGGTCGGCCATTCTCGTCTTAAACTCCCGCCAGACCCAATCCTCCTCCGCTTTCAATATAGGTACCTATTCATTAATTCATCGACAAATGGTTATTTATTCGAATAGCGTTTCCCCCCCCCCTTTAATTATAATACATAACGCGTGTGATATTTTGTTATGCTTATGACCTACTGGTTACTGTGGGCTTATGCAACGACATATTGTTATTATTCGCTGATATTATAGGAAATGTGAATATTTCAGTGCCGGGACACCGTCGATTCTGTACAAGAGTAAACAATAAACACTGTATACAAAAGTGAAAAAAAAACATCATTGTAGACCACGAGCAGTTGTCGCTATTCGACACGACTCCCGAAATGAAATGGGGCCGCGCAAAACGTGATGCGGTTGTTTTCGACAACAACCTGCACAATGAAATGTGCAATTTGTTTTTATTTCTATTTAGATTCTGAGCGAAACACGATTGGTTTTACTTACTAGAATGTGTGTTTTTCTGAATTTTTCTTTTGAGAAGTGGGGAGGAATTAGAATCCGAGCTAAGCGAGAAATGCTTGAACGCGAATTTTATCTATAAAGTCGGAACGTTGCAGGATAGGTAAATGTTTTAATTCTCCTGCAGTTTTCTCAAATAATATTGGGAAAAACCGAGAAAAAATATAGGAAAATAAAAAAAAAAAACATCGTGTATATGTATCTGTTACTTAATATTGTAATAAATCGTGTTACATAAATCGCATGTACTATATGTGTACGAGAGTGTGAATTACCTTGCCTGCCTATAATTATAACAACGTGTTGGATAATAATTTATCGGGTATATTTTTTCCGGACGCGGTACCTTTCGCCCAAAAATGACCTTCCACTTTTGGACACCTTGTATTTTACGTAACCTTCTGACCGATTATATACCGCGGTAATAGATACCGACGTATTGTACACAAATATAATTCGACGGCAATCACCACCGTATAATTATTATTAGATATATTTTCTCGGCAATTGTTTTGTCTAAAAACCGTTTGTTTTTATACGCGTTGGCCCGCGAGGAACCTAATCTGCCCATCTCCTCCCCGGATCGGTCGTAATCTGTAGAAAAATGTTATTTTTTTCATCGAACATTGGATTCTCCGTCCGGGAAAACCACTGTCGACCATTTTTCTTGACAGTTCTGCGATAATATCATCCGGGAAACATCTTGACGGACACGCGATTCGAATTTTACAATATTTTTGGATATACGGTCTGTGGATCGGACAGTGGCGTAGATACAAACCAAAACAACCCGAGACAAAACAAATGTTTCGTCTCTATAATAGAAAATAAAAATCACACTTTTTGTCGCCAAAACAATGCTGTGACTGTATTTTTTACTAAAAAAAATATGCTTTTTTTCTTGGACAAGATGAGCTTTTTCGTACGTTATCACATTAAAACTACCGTTTTAATTTTAAATCAATTCATATTATACTTACACTATATGTATACTTATACAGGCATACTAATTATATATGTATTTTGTATTAATGGTATGGTTAAAATACTATCAGTTTTATCATTTTTTCATCGCAAAAGACGCGTAAATCGCCGTCAGTTAAATCTGCGCGAACAACTATCTATTCGGTCCGCTTCACGTTTATATTTTTTGAATTTTAACCATAATTTACATACCAAAAACTGTAACCTACCCGTCATACGCGTAAGCTCACAAAAATGTGTAAGTTCCGAGGTGACTGCCTCGGTTGCCCTGCGATAATTATTCCGCTGGGATCGGAAGGGAATAAAACTCTTGAAAATGCCATCGAATAAGAACACAAGTTAGGAACCTAGTGTATAATGCCGGAAATGCACGGCGCCACTAAAGTTTCAATACTATACCGTCGGTCGGTTTGTTTAACAGCCGCGTCGTTCATGTTGTTAATTTGGTTTTTTTTCCCGTGAAATCCGAATGTTTGAAATAATTTCTCGGCCTACGCGTTGTCGAATATAATTCCAATCCATAGTCCGAAGATATGTTTTATAAGGTATGCGTGCGTGTCATCACTATTGCCCGTAATCAGATAATATTACAATAAATTACAAACTCGGGTATAATATAGATTTATTTGAGTTCGGGAATGTTCTTTGCGGACGGGATTTTCTACACCTACGTTCTGCACACTTGGACAAGATAATATATTGCTCTCGAAGAGCTTTGCGTTTACACGAAACAGAATAGTGTATAACTTATACATATAGAGTTACCTAATACGTATTATCTATAGATGTATACTTGCGATCTGAACGCTTTCGGTCGCGATCGGAAGTGCCGATTATGTGTATTCAGTATTACCTATCCAACGATCCCATACTTGAAAAGGTGTTTTAAACTTAAGGAAAAGTTGCCGAGAAATTTTTCATGACGTGTTTTATAATTTTAAATACGTTTACTTTGTAATTTGTTACGTTCACTTTATTTATTTGCTTTTTTGATGGGATTTTGTCCGTGGAGTTTTGTCCAGGCAGAATTGAACACTTGTTCACTTGAAATGAGCTACGGGCCCGCATATAGATTACGATGCCTGTTTGATTACTGTTATCACAACGAAAACACCATGATTTCAACGATGAAAATAATAAACGTATTCTACTCGGTTAGGTTAGGTTAGATTAGGTAACCTAACCTCGGTACAAACACTCACTATTCCGGGGAAGTTAGTGTTCTAAATACAGTTAACCTAAAGCCCACAACTATATAATGTAGACAATGAAAAAGCACCGCAGGTTTAGATATAACCGGGAAAAGAGGAACAAAAAAAATAAAAAAACAACAAAAAACTGGGTCTCTAATTGTGAGATTCGAATATAACAGTCCTTTGTGACGAGGTATAACGTTTACCGCCGTATCCGGGCCAATTAGAGAATTCCATATGCAGATGTGGCTCGTTTAGAGTAAATAACGTTAATACTAGCGTGCCGAAATTTCGATGTCCGGCACGTTTTCGAACAGATTTTTCATTCGTTTTCATTTTTTTCTACAAAAATCGACTATTCAAGGGTATAATATTTACTAATTTTTTTTTTTTTTTTTTTTTTTTATCAATTTTCGTCGCCCGGTTTAACAAAACAGTTAAACCGGAGTCGATTATTCGAATACGATTTTCGCCAACACGCGGCTTACGTAACATATACGTATATCTTCGCTCCCGAGTTTTCTCTTTTCGTTACGCGCATCTGCTGCACCCATATGCCGAAACACACCGTCCGCACAACATTTAAACGCCGTCTTTGTTACGATAAAAATATTCCGTTTGTAACGATTTATTCGCCATTGTGGACCTACCCGACCGTAAAAACGATATCGCAGTCCGTTCCTAAAAAAAATATTATAATAATAAAAGTAAAACCCAAGTGTTCAGTACTTATTTGAGGGAGTGTGCAAATCCGAACTGAATTTGTCACGATTTTACGTCAGCTATCGAGTCCAAATTAGATGATTGCATAATAAGTACCACGGAAAATAATCGTCTTAATGAAAAGTACATAATTGATCCCTTTGCCAACCAAAGGTTCGCAATCGTGGAAATGCCGAATGTCTTTGTTGTTGTAAACCGCGCGAGACAGAGATAACTAACTTCAATGACGAGACACCCTTTTCAATACGTTTAAAGCTGCAGTGGTTCCTAATTTATTTAATTCTACGCCTCTTTTATAGATTTTCAAAAATCAAAATTTTTAAAACAAAAAGGTCATCGACAAGAAGATATAATATAATAGTCATATAAAGGCCAATAAGCAAACAAACCTAGGTACCAAATAACCGGTCGTTATTAATTTTTAATTTTTCCCCTACATCGCAATATCAAAATAATTTCTTGAATACAAATTTTACTTCATGATGACTGCTTACGCCTCCCTAGCAATATGCCCACGCCCTCCAAGTTGGGAAACACAGATTTAAAGTTTTCTCGTAATTTAAAATACTAAACGTACGCTGTAAGTGTTAACTCTGTGCCCAATTGTGTTCGTGTTAAGTTGTTGTAAGCGGTAGGTATTTGGTTGTATGATGACTAAATCAAAAACGATCGTACGAAAAATGCCAATTTAAATCATTTAGTTCAAAATATCGAATTTTTGTCACTGCCATTTTAGATTCTGAGCGGAGCGGGGATTGGTTTTACATTGATGTTTCTTTATTTTGTTTTTCAACTTTTTTACCATAAATTTTACTACGATTTTCAATGATAGCACTTTTCCTGAAAGAAAATCGGACTCGTGAGGTACTTTAAGGAGGTCATTTTTTTTATTTACTGGGGAGTTTTCTCAACAGATAAGAAAAACCAGAAAAAACCTGAGGAATAATGGGGAAATGTACGAAAAATATGTACAATAATAAACAAATATTATTAAAGAAAATATATAATGCACATGCAATTATTTTATCATAATATGAGGAGTATATTGTTGACAAAGCTATTAATGACTGTTAAACGAACTCTGCTCAGAATCGTATTTTCGTTAGCAATGATTAATCGTTGCTTATAGATATACACTAGATTACCTACAACGGTGGCTGCACCCGTCCCCATTATCTTAGGACAGCTTTCTTCATTCGGCTGTATAGTTTCCTGTGGCCATAATATTCCTCTTACCGTTCCGGTGTATGGACATTTTTACCGCGGCCACGCCATCGCCTGTAGTATAGACTCATGGCGAGCACGCGGACGTTCCGCTATCGTTTATTTGACCGGGACACGATCGAGAAAAACCGTTTCACGCGCACGCGAGTTTTCGCTTTCGTCGCGCACAAATCCGAAAAGATCCGCCGAGAAGATTTTCTCGACGTGATACATTCATTGACGCGACGGACGGCCGCGGTCCGGGCAGTCCGGTTTTTTCCCCGCGCGCAGTTAATATTTCGCGTTTTATACTCGTAATATATCATATACCTGCACGTAACAATGTACTCGCTGCACTCAGTCGGACATCGGAAAACCTACGGCGTGTTCCGGGCCGTTATCGCCGCGTTAGGATTTGCGAGTGTCCGACGGACGCTAAACGGGAATGTGTCTCCTTTCACGTTAGGACCGCGAAAACACCGACTGCGAGAATAATATGATGCCGGAAAAGGGGTAATAATAATAATAATAATAATAATAGAAATGTGCGTGAGCACTGCCCGCGGTTTCGTCGATTGTACCGAACGGACGTCTATCGGCACGCCCGCAGTACGAACCGGCGGCGTCCCGGAAAGAAATCCGTACGTCCGTCACACAAATAATAGCGACGTTAAGATATAAAACTAGGGCGGCGTAGATCTAGGTGGGGGAGGGGGCGATAGGGACGATTGCCCCTCTCACTCTCCGATATACTGTTATCTGCATTTATACTCTAGCTTAATTCATCATTGAACTCGTCATAAACGCGTGTCTTTTATGCATTTTCAAAATCGCCTCCCCCTCCCCAGTTATCTTGTCCTGGAATCCCCTCTGACAGTATGTATTCGTAGCGAACTTTAAATATTCGATAAAACGTCCCGTAGATAGATCCGGTGGCGTATTTGAGGGAGCTGCTCCGAGGTCAGATCCGCTCTCATGCAACAACCGTGCGGATTTAATATAGTGTAAAATGCGCGGTCGCCGTGGTAAAATATTCGCGTCTTATCAGTTGATAATATTGTATTACCGTCATATAGTGGTAGCGTGGAGCTCGTACCTATGATGGTAAAAAAAAAATCCCAGACAAATGATTTTATCAAAACTGTACAATGACGCGGGCCGTGGGCGCACACACGCCGGAGAGAGGGAGGGAGGCAGGAGGGGAGAGAGACAAAAGTAAAAGAAGAAAATAAAAAATCAAATTGTATCGTCAAGGAAAATTCGACGACATCGTAACGGCGATAAATTACAAATTGGCTAAACCGCGCGAGACTTATTATTATATACATACATCTTTTTGTGTTCCGGGTGTGTGACAAATGGATACGAATAATATTATAGTTACGTAAAATATTATATGTTGTGCATGCATCATCACGGCATGGTGGACAATATATAAAAAAAAAAAAAAAAATAGGTCCTTATCCGTTGTCGTTATATTACTTATATAATGGTACGACGTGTATAGGAAATAGTGCGTAAAAAATCGTATCATCCGTAAAATAAATAGGTATATATGAAAACAGGTAGGTAGGTAATAAATAGTAGTTTTAACCTAATTCGATTTTAATATGTGCCGATTCCGTCGGCCGCGAGGATTCGATTCGAACACAAACCGATTAACCGTTGAAAAAAAAAAAAAAAAAAAACGAAAAAGAGAAATCCGAATAACCTGTACATTTACGTTGCGCTGTACAGTATACAATAATTAAATAACCAAACATTTTACTATGGTTTTTAACCGTTCAGAGTGTGCAACATTTTCCGTGATTTTAAAACTCTGAACTTAACCACTACTTTCTTAGCCGCTATGTACAACTTATATATGAACTTAAATTTTCGAACGATTCTGCACGGCCGTTCAACAAGTTTGTTCGTGTAAAACACAATAAAAAAAAAAAAAAAAAAAAAAAAACACGAAAACGTCAAATAGCTCAATCGGAATGTTTTGTTTTCTGAAAAGGCTAATGCAAGATGTGTTATTTGAAAAATGTCAGGCGTCTTATACGGACCTAACCGATTTACAACAACGACAAAAAAACGAAATCGAAAATAACGGAAACCTTTATCGAGTAAATCCTTCCAGTTTTCGCCGATTCTATACATGTAGAAAACTACGGGTCAATCGAAAAACGAGACCGACTGGACGCGCGGACCGGACGAAAATACTGAAAAGAGTCTTCCGAAAAGAGTGCTTCGAGTGAAGCATTCGAAAATCGCGGCTCGAAATCCGACGGATTGTACGGAAAAAAGGAAAAAAAAAAAAAAAGAAGCGCACTGCTCGCGTCGATTACGTCGTCTCGTATATTTCGATCGCGTAAAACGTTCGGTCGGACGGTCCTCGCGACAAAAAAAAAACGCGCTTGCACGTCGTACGAGCGTTTTTCGGCGATTTCAATTAGCGAAACCGAAATTCAAAAACAAAAACCACCCGAACAAATAAATAATTTACATAGCGATGGGCGGCGGCGGCCGTAAATACCGTAATTGGTCGGACACTTTTTGCATTATACAATAACACCACAATGTACAAATGCTCTGCTCAACGCGGAGGATGGTTTTAATTAAAACCGCGTGTTCGTATTGATATTTATAGGCGCGCCCGGCGAATTTATAGCCGCTGCGGTACACCGGGTGTAGAAAAATATTAAAAAAAAAAAAAAAAAAAAAGCATTTGCTATTATACGCACGCGATCGCGGACGAAAATGCCTCGGGGCGGGCGGACGGAAACGAATTCGTTAGTTAAATCCGACCGGATGCGTTTTCGCAAATGTACAACAATAACGTTGTTCAAGCGCCGTCGTTGCCGATGTCGGGCGATTGGGGAAAAAAAAAAAAAAAAAAACCCCTGCCGAATTTCGATATTCAAAATGTAAATCGTATTATTATACGCACGACGGCTATAACATTATGGCAAGTAATCGACGCAATTTCGTAGCAGTAATGGAAGCGGTAACCGGGGTCGGAGATTGGCGAAGGGGAGGGGAAGGGGTGAGTGCGCGGGGATGTAAACTGTCGAGTCGGCGATTCGACAGTAATTTTAATATTTTTAGAACCGACAGTATAAAATTAATGGTTTCTTTTTTACTCTCTATAAAGAACTTTTCAGCCGAAAATCTCACGTACTTTACACCGCCCCACCCACCACACCATCAAACGTTAGATATAACTATACAAACGTCGATCGAAAAACAAAATTAATATTTTTAAAATATTACTCGACAGCGTACCTGTAAAGTATTTAATTTTCCATCCGAATTGAATATTTAGAACCTAAAATAATTGAAATTTCTAACTATAGGTAGAGTTAGAATATTATTCCGAACTATTTACCTTTACGACAAATAATTCGCCGTTTGAATTTTAATATAGTAACAAAAATGACTGTCATTTACTGTCCATTTCAAAAATATTTCGCACAAATCTAATCCGAAAATGAAATAATCGCAAGTCGCTAATTATTACGTTTATGTTCTGTCACAAACTGTCAATTCAATAATAAACCCATAACAAAATATTGTCATAAATTGAAAATAATAATAATCAACAGTACTATTTCGGTTATTAAGGTGATGGGAAGTATATATAAAAAAAAAAAAAATTGAAAAATGGACGTGTATTTACAGACCGTAACCGAGTTGGTTTTAGGAATTCCTGGAGGAAATTTGAACAAGTACCGCCGCTTTTTCCCTATCCACACTTAAAAGGAGTATGTCTCGTCGACTGATTTAATTGTTAAATTAATTTAAACTAATACTTCGAATGCAGTTTTTAATATTATAGGAAAATCAAAAGTAGAAATTAGTAGTTTCACCGTCAAAATAATGGTAACGTAACGTTTTAGAGGTGTTTTTTTTTTTTTTTAAATTACAAAAATAAATGAATAAATATATTTTGAAAAAAAATTCGGACGTAGTTCGCACGACGAGTGGGACCACTGAAGTTGGCTAGGTACGGTTTAGAGGCTACGGTTTAGGCAACGATTGATCTATGCTAACGAAAAACGATTCCGAGCGGTGTTCAGTTATGGTACGGTTTTATTTACGATTTGAAAACAATACATTTCGTATATTTTTCCTGTTTATTACGATAACCCAATAATGAAAAAATCAAAAAAAATGACTCGCCCAAAGTATCACCCCCAATCAGATTCCGGAGCGAAACTTATGGTAGAAAAGTTGTTCGCGGAAAAAAAAAATAAGCGTGATTGTGTAAAACCAATACATTCCGCGGTCCGATCAGAATCTAAAACAGTAGACACTTTTTTTGGAAACGACGACGAGTGTTCGTGAAACGGATGGCCCCGTACGCATTACACGCGGCTACGCGCAATCGCCGCGGTCGTTGGATTTTTTTTTTTTCTGTTTTTTTTCTCCGTTTTCAAACCGAGTTTTTAATCGAAAAATCTCGTTTTCGCTATGTTTCAGTTGTTGGAGTCGGGCGCACAGCCCGCCTTCGAGATGGAAAGACCGTACGCGGACTCGATTGGTGCGGTCGCGGGCGACTACAACAGCAGACCGTCGCTGAGACCGCGGGACTACACCGGCATCTCCGAAAAGTCTATAATGGAACTGTTCAACCTGACGTCGGTGCACCGCAGTCAAAGGCCCAGGTCTTAATGGTCGACGCCCGCGATTTAAAACGAAAATTAAATTATGTATACATTGTCATAATACACACTATATACATAATAATAATAATAATAATAACAATAATAACGATGGCACTGTCTTTCAAGCCCGTGTTTATCCGTCAAAGTATATTACACTCGTATTGTATTATGATATTATTATTGTTCCGTCGCTTTTAGAATGAAATAAAATAAATTGAAAAAAAAAAAAAAAATATCGCAAATGTTATTGTACGATTGACGTTTTCTCCGTCGCTATACTTATTATAATAATATGATATTATTAACAATATTTAACCCTAGTCGGCACATGCAACCAATCTAGGCGGCAATTAGCGTTGTATTGTACACCTTTACTTTACTATTATATTATATTATAACAATATAATCTGTTTTCCTCTTCGAAAAAAAAAAAATTAAATAAATATTACGTGTTAACTAAAATAGTGAATAAACTAAATAATGATACTATTAATTACGTGTGTTGATTTTCGTCCGTGTTTTTGAACCGTTCCAATATTGTATTATTGTCATTATCATTGCGATTAACACAACGGAGGAATAGGGGAAGATGGGGGGAGAAATTAAAATAAACAAACGTATGGTAAAACAATTACCGTCGGAGTTTCGTACCTATCCATTGCGTTCATTGCAATTAACGAACAATAGTTTTAACGTTGAAATTTATTTACAAATATTATAACATCGGCGGAAGGTCGGGAGGGGTAGAATGCATCGTAATGGAGTTATTCGCGGTTTATATCTGTACGCGACGATAAATCATTGTTAACGAAACACGATTCTGAGCGTAATTCGATTAAACGTATATATTGTGTTTTTGAAATTCCGTGCATTTTACGATTTTCGGTAATTATTTCAACTTAAAACTCGTGGTAAAAATAACTACCGCCGTAACGCTGACCTCCTGTTTTTTATTATTATTTTTTTTTAATCATTAAAAATATAACTACTCGAAAATATCGTCAAATTGATACTAATAGCCACAATGTTTTGGACATTTCTCCGCGTTTAGAAACGGCTAATATAAATATTCTTTGAGGATGTCGGGTCTCCGCGATTTTTTTTGACCGAATTATAGGGAAATAAAAAAAAAAAATTGTATTTCTAAATTAACAGAAACCGTGTTACCGGGTAAGTTCTCCTGTTTTTTTCTCCAATTATCAAGAAAATTACAAGACAAATAAATAAAATAACGGATATATTTCGAACGTGGGTGCAGCCACTCTTGTAGGTGAGAAGTTGGGAAGGCAGAATACAGACAGGAATTTAATGTGTACCTATAAGCAATGATAAACGAAAAAACGATTCTGAGCGGAGTTTAATTGACAGTGCTGCTTTGTCAACTATAGATGTATCATATTATAGTAAAACGATTACAGCAATGTGCGTTTTCATGACAACAATGATTGTTTGAAAAAGATTAAAAAAATAAAAACCTAATAACAAAAAATAAATAAAAACGCTTGCCACTGACAACATTATTTTTAATCTTTCAGCCTTTTTTAACCTAAAAAATCGGGTTTTCCTCATTATCTCGAATGTTAATGAGAATTTCAAAAAATTACCTCTTTAAAGTACCACCCAGAGAACAGTTGTTTTCAGGAAAGTTGCTACATTTGATAATCGGACTAAGCTTTCTGGTGGGAAACGTGTTCACATAAAAAATACATCATTGTAAAACCAATGCATTCCTCGCTCCACTCAGAATCTAAAATGTATGTATCGGCACCGATTGAATAATCGTTTCTTTCGGTAAAAAAAACAGCTACACTTGAAAATCGTCGTACGATATCCAATACAAAAGTTATACTCGGACGGGGGAAGAAAAAAAAACAACTACGATAATAGCGTAACGTACGGAGCAGACTGTCGAAGGCCGAAAGTTCAGCTGCACCGTACTGCGACGAATTTATAAAGTTCGGACGTGTTCGCCGCCAGTAATGTTACTGCAGTGTTATACCGCCGACGCTGCAGTTTTCCAATCATAAATTCCGTCATAAATTTCACCGAATAAACAACTCGATAGAAAGCAATACAATATATTATGTTTTCGGTATTAAACAGTATATTATATCAAAATGCTCGAGGAAAAAAAAAAATAAAAACATGTATACACGTATGTAAGTAATATAATTTTAGTACTATCGGTTCCGTGGAACGGCGCGATTGCAATTTTATCGGTTCTGAGAGACTTTCACGAAAACGTAATGTACGGCGACATAATAATATACAAACGACGACGACGGGACACTACCGATTCGCACTCGGATTGTCGAAATGATAACGTACATAAACACGCAAAATGCTGCCGTACAATAAAGTCCGACGAGACTCCGACGGTGTGATAACAACAATGTTTACAGGGTGTTTACTAGATCTGATGATATTCGATTTTTTCGGTTTTGTTTTCTTCGAGGGAGACGTCTGTTTAGAGAAAAATTGAAATTTTATTCGCGTATCCGAAAAATTAAAAGCAAAAAAACAACTTTATTTATTCACTTTGAAACATTTTCAAATTTCGTTTCGGCCATTTTGTAACGCGTACATTCGTATCCGATCGGTAGTGTTTAAGTAACGGCCGTTTTAATTTCTAACGTTTTCAACGCACAGCACGGTGAAATTGAGTTATTTCACGTCGCGTTAAGCGTTAGTCCCGTTTCTCACATCGCCTTTTCTCTGGAAATCAAAACGGCCGTTGCTAAGAAACCATTGATCATATAACTATGTGAACGTATTAAATCGTTTAATAATTTTTTTAGAAATCAATAGAAATTTACACAAAACTATAACTTTTATCTAAACAAATATTCAACGAGTAGATAACGATTAAAACGGAATTGAATACTAACAGTTCCGGGAAATCCAGCTACAGTACGGCGGGACGAGGCAGGACACTCTGTATCCGAATCATTTATAACAATTAAATATTCTATTAAACCCATTATACACGCAGACATTATGTGTTTCGAACGGACCGCTTTGGGAATAAAATCCAATTCCGGCACTCTGAAAACACGCTGAATAGGTTAAAACGAATTCAATATTTCAATATTTATACAAGCGTTTAATGTACCGGACGGTCGTTTTATGTTTACCGGTCAACATACATTCGTAAATCAAATTACCGATATTCGTCTATGCGTATAATAACCGCACGTTTTCGTGTTTGATTATGATTTCCAGCCGAAATGGATATATTCGCTCGCTTTATTAGTATTATCGGGGATGAGCAGTTATAGGACGTGAAATCGGTAAAATACGGATCAAAAAAAAAAATTGAACACAAAAAACCGAAATCACATCGTGTGAAATAATTTATTTTCAAAATTGACTATTTACAATGGGTGTATAATATTTACCGTGGCGAAAAATACATTTAATTTAATCGAAATTTCAACGTACGCAAATTCAATATAATTTATTCATTTTACCAACAACGTTTTGTTATGTTTTTTCGCCAAACAAAAGCGACTTAAGATTGTATAATAATAACATTTCGGTATAACATAAAATACATTAAAATATGCCGCGATTGCGTTCACTCGTATGCGATTCAGACGAAAAAAATTGTCATAATACACAACGATTAGAAAAAAATCGATTCGAGCCCTATTCTACCGTGTTAAACACGCCATTCGAGTAAAACAACATCATATCGGTTCCCGCGGTATTCAATTCGCGGTCAATCCGCACATACTGCGGTACACATCACTTCTTATATCTACCGGGTTCTACAGCAATATACATAAGGGTCTACGAATGCGCGTTTGTCCCTCGTCCGCGAACGACCAACAAGTACTCGCGCCAGGGGGCGAACGAACGGCGCTATCGTGATTATTGTTACTACTTTTTTACCGTTTCGTACCGAAAACGTGTTCCGGTGTCGTTGAACCCGGCGTAGCGGCAGGAACGAATCGCAACGCGCCGGCGACGATTCCGTACGAAATAAGATCTCTCTGTACGCGGACGCTCGTCAATCACTATCGCCGACTATTATACGTTATTATGATACGCGGTTCCGGTCGAATATCGCGGCGTGTGGATTCGATTTGACCGGTCGGTCGGCGTACGGGTGCTGCGGGGAATCATATCCGTAACGAGAAGAAGACGGACCGGGTGTTTTATTTGAGCATCCGAATAGATTAGAATGTAATGCGAGGCGAGGCGAGGGCGCAATCGAATGATCCGGAATGATAAACCGATTTGGACGTGTGTGTGTGTGTGTGTGTGTGTGTGTCGTCAGAATCGTTGCGATACCCAGACAAACGTGGACAAGACGTCTTGACCGAACAAAAAGCTATCCCGGGATAATGGCACCCGCCCGATCGGATTTCCTTTCAAACGAATTATTGCTACCGCGGTAAGTCGGAGCAAGATCGCCCGGTAGAAAAGTTGTCCGCGGAAAAAATAACAATAATAAACACCGTCGTAAAATATTATTAATACGAACGATAACTCGAACTCGAACTTAATTAGCCGTTCATTGACAACGGCAAAAGTCGTAACGAAATCGTACACAAATATCGTCTGCGAGACGGAGGACAACGGTGGACGGCCTCCGCCGATCGTAATAATATGGCACGTACAATTGATATCAAAACAAACGAAAAATGCTTGTCGCGCCGCGGTCGCTTCGTGCGCGACAAAAGCTCGCTCCGCTCAGAATCGAAAAAAGAACGGGGGAAGGAGGGGAAAAAAAACTATGAAAACGTGTAAAAATCTGAACGGCCATCGTTCGCGCGCACGGTTGAATACCGCCGAACAATATTTATGAAACGAAAATGATAATAACGATCCGCCGTAGATACGCTACCGCGCCGTATCGGGCGCGCGGCTGTTTTTACCATCCCGTTTTGGTTTTGTTTTTTTTTTTCACGTACTAATTCCGAACGAAATTATCGCGCGACACTAGTGATTTTATTATTTATAGCGCAGTATAGGTTTCCGCGCGGTGTCCCGACATGCGCGACGCCCGCTCCGTAAACGTTTTCCCCGAAGAAAAACATAATAATATCGGTAGAAAAATCGCCCGCGCTTGAGCACTGCAATGCGCTCGTGTTGCAAATGCTCTCAGTGTAAGACGTGTTCGGCGGTCTTTGCGACTTTACGCCGTCGCGTTAAAGCGAATCAACGCCAAACACCTAATTGATGTACAAAACCGTACGGCACAGCGTCAGTCAATCAGTCACTCAATAAAACAATCGGAAAGCGTTAACTTTTTTTCGGAAATTTGCATTATTATTATTCTTATATTTTGGAAAATTACGAAACAAGCGGCGGCCGTGAAACGTACGTTATTATGTTTCGCCGTGTTGGGGTGAAACGGCTAACCGATTTTCGGCGTCCAAATGGCCAACCTGTGCGACATTTTCGAACGGCGTCTCGGAGAGCCGACCGGGCGAGGGGGGAGGGGGGAAACCCCGACGCTTTTCGGGACGACGACGATCGACGAACGCCGGCCCGCGCGAACCCGACCGGATCGCCCAGCCCGATCGACGATTTCTTCGGCGCGGAAACCAATTGTGTCCGCGCGGCCCGTCCGGCAGACGTCCCCCCCGTCGTCGTAATCGTAATGCGGCGTCAGCGCGGCGTTTTGCCCGCCCCGAGTCGAACGGGGAATCCGTTGACACGGCCGTCACTGCGCCGGGCGGAACGATTGGCGGGCGGGCCGCGTCGCCGAGCCACGGCAACGGGACGACAACGTGCCGTCGTATAACCTGCGCCGTTGCGTTCGACGCGTGTAACGGGAACGCAATACGTTTGTGCGGGCCGACCCGCCCGCGGGTACAGCACTGCGGACAGTCCGATATTATTGCGCAACGGCGCGCGTGAGACGTTACGCAACGGCCGCGAGAAACGCGCCGCGGCGAGCCGATTTAATGTTGCCCGACAAAACCGCGTTTGAAAACGCGCGACGACGAAAAATCCGGGTCACGGTTGCCGGCGGGCCGAAAACTGCGCCGCGGCCCCCGCCCGGTTTTCGGCGGCGCAACAAACAATAACGAATAATAACGATATAAGGATAGCGGATTTTTTCGACGATGTATTATTATTATTATTATTTTCTACGTACGAATGAAAAAAAAAAAACCACGGCAATAACAATAATAACACAGTGTTGTGTTAATTAGATCGACAAACGCAGCTGACCCAAACGCGCGGGGAGCCGGGAGAATTCGTTTTTATTGAAACATTTCGCGTGTCTGTAGGTACCTGACAGCCGCGACGCCGAAAAAATTTTGTGTTACAATAACGGTATTGCCGTACGACGACAACGCACGAAAACGCTAAAAATCTGATTAGAAAAAGAAAAAAAAGAAAAAAAATATAATTATATATTGGAAAAATCAAGCCCGACCGACACGTACCAAAACGAACAAAAAAAGTAGAAAACAATCGAAAACATCAAATTAAAATCCCTCCTCCAGAGAGAAAAATGGCCACGTTTAAATTGTTGTACAAACCAATTAACCTAATGTTGTAATCAACACGAATGTGTACTATAATTGTTTAATAATTGCATGTTAAATAGAATGCGCGATATTACGCAATATCAATACGAAATGTTTAATAAATTAACATTAAATTTGCATTCGATTAATTCAATCAATTCCGCATTAAAATTGTCGAGCATAAATAGGAAAATACATGTATACATATATATCTATGTATATTATTTGTTTTCGCGTGCGAATACTGCTCACGGGTAGGCCATTGTTGTAGATGGGGGGTCGGGAAGGCAGGGGTATCGATGCACATTAGTTCTGTTCGATTCGCGGGATACATATTATGTCCGGCGACAGATCATTGAAAACGAAAAGCGATCCTGAGCTAAGCATTTAACGGACGATTATTATCTGCCGGCGGGGTTTTTTTTTTTTTGTCGGTTTTTCCCAACAAATCGCCAACGGAAAACAATTGTCTGCCAGAAACCTCTTCGCCTCTAAAATTGATCATCGGAACGAAGCTGTTCACAGACGCGAGAAGGAAAAACACCACGCACCGTAGTAAAACGAATAGATTCCCCACCACGCTCAGCGCTCGGAATCTAAAATAATAATTATTGATTATGAATAAATTCAATATTTCTTTCGTCTTCAATACGTGTCCGATAAATTATTGCGCGAGTCCGTGAAGTATTCAAAGTGCAAAAATAACGTGCGTGTACATGCTCCGTTAGAATTTCGAGTTTATATTTAATTTCGGCTATAGTTTACAGGGTTTATTTTTTTCCATAAATCTTTATCCTTATATTCGTACGATAAAATCAACAATAAACAAACCGCTATGAAACTGAAAATCAATAGTTTTTAGGTATTTAAAAAAAAAAAAACACATAAATTCATACTCGACTGGATTATTGCGAGTTTTTTAAACCGCCAACATATATATATTTGTATAGTGGGGGCCCACGTTATGAATACAAAATAATATAATGCTGAAGTGAAATGAGGTGAAATTTAATTAAACTCGTAAGCAACTGTTCGATTGCAATGGACAAGGATATGGACAATTGGTAAGGATCAATACATACCAGAGAGTACAATTTCAATATCTCGAACTATTAAACGAGATTAAATAAACACCAGCAAGCACCAAAGTTCAGTCGCTAGAATCGAATTATCCACCGCCTATTCTGTATATTATCCGATGACATTTGATTGTAAAAACGGTAGGGGCAGAGTATAAAACTTGAACCCACCCTCCTCCCCCGAAAAGACATATACTACGACACTAGCCCGTGTACAAAATTACATCTGCCTAGCTCCGTTTGGGGAGTCTGTAAGGGTGTACAAAGCCAATAAAATCACCCATTCATAATTCATATTGAAACTTTAACCCAACTTTTGCCGTGACATGCTGATTTGGTTTTAATTTGTTCGAAATAGACGCACCTTATTCGAGATTGAAAAAAAAAACTAAAACTGTTAATGGCTGTGCCAATGTTGTAGGTGGAAAGTCAGAAAGCCTTATTACGGTATACTCGTCGTGCCTCGTATATTTATAACGAGTGTAATTTTAGGCCAACGTGGTAAAGAAATAATAAAAAGTGTTCACCGAAATTGTACATTTTTTTTAATAAAAAACTTAACAAAAAAAAAAAGGCGGTGCGCATAAAAAATGTGCGCTTCTAAAATGTACATAAACTAAATGTTTTTGAAGTATAAAACCGACACAGCAAGTTGCAACGGATTTCAAGGCAATCGGTCTAAAGCTGTAGTTAATTACAATAAATTATAATTATTGTAAAAAAAATTTAAAATTAACTAAAAGAGTTTTGTATTTGAATATAACATTTTTTTTTTTAGCGGCACAATTTATGTATACATTTTTAGTAAACATTGTTTAAGAAACAAGCAGATCTAAAATTTTACATTACCGATAATTTTAGTCGCCCTTCTTTTCAGGCGAAGAATAACTATAACCTAATAACCTATATTCAAATTTTCATACACTGTTGGAATATTAGTTTAAATAAATTTCGGTGTTGAAATTTTTGATTTCCGTCAAAAACCGTTCATGATATATTCTAACGCCGCCGCGATCCGTGCGATCAAATTATACTCGACTACTTTCCCCCTAGCAAAAACTTAAAAGTTGAGTACCGTGCAAACGGGTTGACGGAAATCAAAAAATTTCAAATTCAAATTTATTTAAACTAATACTCTATTATTTATGCATGGACATTTCAATGTAAATTAACATAGACTTGTAAACCCTAATTTGTCGGGCCGAAACGACCGGCTGCTTTTCATTTTCAAACGGCTACCTACATTAGAAACGCCTTAGACAGACGGAGTATCAGATAAAATAAAATGTCGGTGTTGAAACGTTCGATTTCCGTCGGTCCGTCAACGAGATGTTTCACTTTTAAGTTTCGGTCGGAGGAGAGTAGTGGTGCGTTATTGAAACATCGCGCGCCGTGCCGCTACGTGAAACGATGCGCCACGCTCTCACCCCGGTCCAAACTCAAAAGTGCAACGTCTCGGCGACAGATGGTACGGAAATCGAACATTTCAACGCCGAAATTCATTTCAACCAACACTCCGCGCGTCCGGGGAGTTTTAAATGCGGACGGCCGTTTGAAAATCAATTGCGGCCAGAACCCCCCCCCTCCACCCCACCCCCCGAAAATCGGGGCGACAAGAAACAACGCAAACGCAAAAACCGTAGGGCCGTTCGTTTATATCGAACTCTCTCCGCGGGACGGATTCCGAGCAAAGCCACAATGTTTTGACGACGAGTGTTTAACGATAGAAGAAACGCGCGGCTGCGGTGTACGTACGCGTACGACAATAAAACACGCGTGTAATGATCACGCGCGCCAATCGCGGGCGCCGGTATTCCGGGCGGTAATGGGGAAAAAAAAAAAAAACCGTTCGGAACGCCGGAGGTCCGGCCCTCGGAATGCGGCGCCGCGGCGGCCGTACGCGCGCGTCCATTACGATAACGTCGTCGAAACGGCCGTCGATAAAAGACCAGTTTCCGCGGGACAAGTCATTAGGCCCGAGTCGGGGAAGCCATTAGCGCCCGCCTTGTTATTGTAACGCCGCGCACAGGGGACACTCGCCGTTTGCCCGCGGATCCGCGGTCGCGTATAAATACACCCGGTCGCGCATCGTCGTCTCATTAACGGCGAAAAGGTCTCAACGGTCCCGCGACACAACGATTCTCTCCACGGCGCCCGTCGTACCCGTGCCACCGATACCGAACGAGTCGACGACGACGTTCCGGAACACCCGACGCGCAACAGCCAGACACCGCCACTTTTCGGGTGAGTAATGACGCCGCGGCGCGCTTAAGGCCCGCCGTGCTTTCGGCCGTTTAGGGGCCGAGTTTTTTTTTCGAATGGAGCGGCTCGTCCGAACGTTCGGCGACCGCGCCGACGGACCGGGCGCCGGTTTTTCAGCGTTTTCTCTCTCCGGTTTCGTTTAAATGTTTACGCGATTATTTTTAACATTTCGATTGCCGCCTTGAAAGGCAGCGTCCTTTCGACGGGTCCGCTGCCCGACGCTACCCGTTCGGGGCGAAGGTTGGGTAGGGCCGTTTGTGCCGACGATAATGACTTCGCGGAAATAATGACGATTCGATATTTTTTTTTTGCAAACAAATTTTCTTTATTGACAAACGTCGACGTTTTACAGGCCGCATTGAACTCCGATTTTTTTTCTTTTAATTCCGATTTCAAATAGCGGGAAAAAAATGGTAAAATAATATTTCTTTTAAAGACCGATTATAAACGTCGAGAAAAAAATATTGAAAAATGAAATTCATAACCGACTGTAGACTGTTTCCCTCAATTAATAATAATAATAAAAAAAATTTAATTTAATCGATTCTTCTGAACGGTATGACTGTTTCCGTAGAGTGTATTTTTGTGGGAAATACGAATTTGGCACGGGTGTCTTAAGTTTGAGAATTAGCTTTTAGGTACCGTTTTAAGACCGTTTTGAGGCTTTTTCACCTGTCTACCAACCCAGTATCCGCTCAAGGAAATGGGATGCGGTCGTTTTTACAGATTAAACCGACGAGCTAGGGGTAATTACTAATTAGACACGTGTCCCAATGTTCGATTTTAATTTTTTGAGTACTTATGGATTTGTTGACGATTTCTCTAGGTTTCTTGGAAAGTCGATTTTCGATTTGCAATTCGGTATGCCCAAAACAAACACAAACGTATTTGGTATTTTCATGGAATTCTCGAAATTAATGTCACAATTCTGGAGGTCTTCAAAACTGAATAATGAAAATCAACTTCCTTAGAAACTTAACAAATTTGACGATAAATGAAACAAAGTAAAAAAAATAAAAACATTTAATCAGAAATTGTGTCTAATTCCCCACCGCTTATCGATCTTAAACGTACAAAAACCGATTTCGATCCGACCCCCCTTCATAATAATAATTAAATTTTAATAACAATTTCAATTCGGAAAAAGTGATTATGTGAATTTTCGGCATTTGTAATGTTTTATAATTTCGTCTCTTATAATTCTTTCCGCTTTATAGTTTAATACGGTCTATATGCAACTGATCATTGCACGCGTAATAACTAATACAAACACGTGTTATAGTGTTTTTTTCTTTATTATTAAAATCTTAAAATTTAGCATGTCTACCTATAATTAGATATAATTTTACCTATAGTAAAAAAATAACATTCAATCGATAGATTTTTTGAAAAGAAGTGGTTACAACAATTTTAATCACTATGAACATATAACAACATTATAATGTTATTATTTATTATGATAAACTAAATGACTTATCAAGTTATATTTATATACAGGCCATATTTATTATACAATTTAGCCGTGATTATGCCATTTAATAATTTTCAACGGTTAATTTGATCGTGTTGAAAACAATACAAAATTGACTTTCCTGAAATTCGTTAATTTTAGATTCCGAGCGTAGCGAGGGAGCTATTGGTTTTACAATGCTATTTATTTCTTCTTTTCTTTTGTTCTTTGTTCTAGTCTGTGGACACGTTTTTTCATAGTAAACTTGCTCCGATGTATAAGTATAACATTTTTTCTGAAAGCTCAAGTTGTCTAGATGGTATCTTAAAGAGGTCATTTTTTAGGTTTCGACGCAATTTTTTAAATAAAAGCACCTAAGTGGGAAAAAACGTAGGAAAACTTACAATTTCACGATTGCTTTATTTTATAAAAACACAGACGAAGTTTCCTACCAGAAAAAATGATTAATTCGAAATATCATGAGATACTTTTTTTGTGGCCTTTTTGATTTACTTTCTTACGGTATCATCGCTAAAACTTTTGGTAGTTTTTTTGCTGTAATTCGGTTATAAATACATGTAGACTTGAAACTTGGTGATAATACTTATATTGGATTAACCTAGACATAGTCAAATTCATCGAACGGCTTCTTTTCCTTTTTTAATAAACGTTTTAAAATCAAATTTAAACGAAAACCACAAAACAAATTACGGCACTTCAAATTATGTATACTGGATCAGCTATTTTTTTTTATACTTGTAGACCACTTTTATCCTAGAAAACTTGCTCCTATGTATAAGTGTAGCACCTTTTCTGAAAATTAATTTTATCTGCTTGGTAAATACTTAGATCATTTGACTTGAAAAATAGACAGAATGCTCACATTTCGTAATCAAATTTAAATTTAAATCGTAAAAAAAAATTACGCCACTTCAAATTATGTACACCGAACTGCACTCGGAATCGTCTTTCGTCCGCAATGGTTTATCGTTGCTTACGGTTATGAAATGAAATAACCTTATGTATAATACCTTCCCAACTTCTCACCTACAACAGTGGCCATACCTATCCCCAGTATCAGCTCTTTTTAAAATCGTTATTCCTCAAATGAAACTATATAGTCACTTGTACCTACAGTTGTGTTATTTTGTTCGTTTGAAAATATCGTTTTTGGTTTAAATATTATTTCACATTACGATCGAATAATCGTAGATAAGCAGGTAGATAATAGAAATGCGGACATTGGTGAAATATTTACGATAAAAATGTATTTAAACCGGAATGAAAAAAAAAAACCTACTTATAATCCGAAAAATCGGTACAAAATCACGTGAAAAAACTGACGGACATGAGATACTTCGCTAAACGGTTGGGCCACTGTTGTAGGTGAAAAGTTGGCAAGGTAGAGGGGACTATTTAACTTGTACGCAAAGATTAATCACTGTTAACGAAAAACGATTCCGAGCGGAGTTCGGATGTTCTGAAAGGTCGTCTAATATTTATGATTTACAAATAATGAATTTCGTAAATTTTCCCGTTTATTATGAAAACTCTTGGGAAAAACAAAAAATGACCTCCTCAAAGTACCACCCCGTTCCAATTTCCTTTCAAAAAAAGTGCTATACTCGAAAACCAGAGCGAAATTTCTGTTAAAAACATTATTGTTAAAATAAAAAAAAATAAAAGCCATTGTTAAACCAATCCTCACTCCACTCAGAATCTAAAATCACAAATTGTCGTGATTTTCAAAACGAATGTCTGTTACATATTATATCGAACAGTTTTAAACATTTTCGAAGATATTTTAAAACGATTCTGGAAACCCATTGCACGTTACAAAACCCTTTGTTTTTCGACACGTTTCGGAATTTAACTCTTACTGATTTTATACGGGACGCTATAGTTTTACGAAAAAATAAAACATAAATTATCGGCCGGAAAAACACGGTATGCCCCGGGCCCCGCGTAATTAATGGCACGGCAAAATAAGCAATTACTAACAGTTAATTAATTCGTTTGAAATACAAACGCGTCCCTACGGATTTATTAATGAGCCATTAAACTATACAATACAGTAAAACTTCCGTTAACCGTCACCTCTAAAAGACGGACACCTCTAAATAGCGGTCATTATTTCCGATCCCTTCGGTGACCGAATTTTATGGAAGTTTTACTGTACATAACATAGGTAACGGCCGCAAATCTAAACGTTCGCTCGACGCTAATATCAAACGACTAATAACACACCGTGATTGCCGAAAAAAAAAACAAAATACCGAGTTAATGAATAACCGTTTAAAATCGGACAAACCTTTGACCAAAACTATACAATTGTTGTATTGTGTATTATACGGTTTAAATTCGTAGCGCCTTTGATTCACCTTATTCGAAATTAAATCAAACGCCATACTATAATTATTATTGGACGACTTAACAACGAAATTTCACTGTGTAAATAAGCGATTAATTGTAAATTCTCAACCAGGCTGCAGGGGACGGAGTGGACGGACGGATCTTTGAATCGGAGATTCGTCGGTTTCGAGAATGCGAAATTCCGCCATTTCCTTCGTAACAATACTATCGTAAAACACGAAATCCTCTCGGGACGTGTACCTACGAGTTAATAATAATTATACACTTTATATTATAATTATGTTCGTACTATCGTTATCCGCCAATAACGGTGGAAATTAATGAAAAACGTTCGAGCATCGGCACGCGCCGATGCGTACGTGTAAAAACAGTTTTAATATAATATTCTGTTATTACGAAACGATTGCTGATATTTAATAATTATATACATTATTTTACAATTATATATACGTTTTTTAAATGAATAAATATTTTTAATATGTTTTTTTTTTTCTTAATACGTAATTAGATTAAATTAAAAACTAAATTATCATATTCAGAGCGATGCGATGAATGGATCGTTATTACGTTAAATTACGTTATTTTTGGTTTTCTAGATATCTGTAAACTAATTTTCCACCAGAAATATCGCTGGAACCATAAGTTTATAGGAACTTTCTTGTAGCAGTTTTCATCTTGTCGTTACAAGGTGAAGTCATTTATCGACAATTTCCCTAGTTCAGTTGTCTTAATAAATCGGTGAAAACTCGCAATTTGTTGTATAATTTTTGTTGATTTCCGGGTTACCTTCTAGCAATAACGGGAAAAAAATACGATTACTAATACCCTGCTCAAAATAGTTTTTCGTTTAATGCGGGGAAAAGGTTCGGCCGTTTTCACGGACGAATAAGACGTTTTAGACAAAACTGTCTTGAATTTCGTTTGACGGATTTCGTTTTTGAGTTATATTCTTTACTGTGGGATTAAGGATACGTTGAAATTATTTTTTCGATTTGAATTCTCTTTGTTCTCTTTTGTTACGTAAAAGGCGATACTTTGAGCGCATTTTTCAAAAGTGCAATCAAATTTGTTTACGATTTACAGTAAACCAATTACATTTCTATTTCCAACCTAAAGAATCGTAGACAGATGGATGCGATTTCAATATTGAAATCCATCAAACTACACGATTTCTACAGTTTTGTCTGATGTTTGGGTCTGAACCACCAATACCTAGTGTATTGAAAGTTCTAGGGGAATTATGAGAAAAGAAATTACGCCAATTGTTTCGTAGTGTTTCGTACAGTAAGGTTAATTAAGTAGGTATAATTGTAATAATGTTTCGTTCAGTGAAAAAACATAAATTTCGTCATGTTAATATTTATTGTGTTATTATAACAGTTTTGCGATGTACCTATCTGAAGAAATTAATTAAACACCTAAAGCGAAACACGTCTCGCTCCGTTTACCGTCCCGTCGTCTGATAATTGTATAGTATTGCGTTTTATTGTTTAAAACATATTCAGAAGTGAATCGCGAACCGAAAACGATTTGTAGCTTAGAATAATTAAATTGGAGAGCCTACGCGCGATCTGTGTTTTGGTTCAAAACATAATTTTAAAAGAAAAAGTTTCATACTTAATAAATCGATTTCGTTTGTTTTTTTTTTTTTTTTTTGGAAAGATGAATATTTTTTATTTGGACTTGGATATTAAAAATTATATTTCTAAAGGTAATTCGAGTTTGAATGTGGCCAATTTTTTCAAATATTCTATTAACCGATTTATTTTATAGTTTTTGATTACATGACGGAAAATCGAAATCCATTACTCAATTAAAACTGATTGAATTATTTCCGTGACTACGGACAAATGGCATCAATGTCAAAAAATACAAATACCCACAAATTAGGTACGGTAATTATATGGACTCGACGTTAAATTTTTGAAAATAAATTTATTACTATTTTTAACGACAAATTTTCAATTTTCAATATAAGTTTTTTTTTTTTTTTTGACCTAAGCTCTTCTCGCGTCAAGCGATAGATTCGTTTATAATGTTGTCAAACGCTAACGACATCGTAAAACTCTACGAGTCTGGCCCTTAAAATATATTGCGATTTTCGCTTCGTTTTGCCAGCGATGTGCGTACAAACAGGACACCGTCTGCGAACGATAATTATAAAAAAAAAAAAAAAATCCCGTTTTAAAGTATCGTGTTTACCTATTAATAATAATAATAATAATAATAATATACTTCCACGGTTACTGTAATATCATGTTATACACGAGAAACTCTTTGAACAAGTTCACCGTCTCGGAAAATGTGTTTTTCGAGAAAAATAACACAATAACGCCGAAATTAAACAGGCTCAGAGTTCAAACGCTACACTCTCCCGTGCGTGTAGTATACGCGCAGGTGTAGATGTGGGTGTAGGTAGTGTATAAACCGAACAGTGTTTGGGATTTCGTTATAATATAATAGTTCCAAAATATTCCATAACAAAGTCCTGTCTACACAATTATAATAATTGGTGCTCGAAAAGTTATACATAATAATATGATAATTACATTTTTGAATGATATTATAGTATTGTATTACATTATTGTTTCTCAAAACTTATTGGACAGTGTTTTCGTATGATAATTACTGTTCGTTAGAAAGTGCCTATAACGAACCTAAAACCTAAAAAATTGGCAATGATAATATTGTATTTTATAATGTTTACGTGACATAATTTGCTATACGAAATACGTAACGTTATTAGATACGACTGTTTTGGCGCTTTTTTTTTATTATTATTATGGCCGTACGATTTTTAATTTCGAAGCTCTAAATTCCATTTAGACGGGTCGAATAATTGCGAAACTTATAATCGAAAATACAAATAAAGGCCATTCAATTACAGTATTATCACTATCGATTTTCTAATCGATTAAACGACACTGCATGTTATAACACAATGTCGTTTAAAGTTTAAATTAATCGGTGCGTATGGACGCGGACCATCAGTTTCGGTTACGCTCATGCGGTCGATTATGATTTCATTTCATTTTTCTACAACGTCAATAGGTAATAGAATATTATTTTTTATCGAATTCGTGCGACCGACGACGTTCTACACGTAATTCCTTCGGCGCATACATAGAAATAAAACGATGATTTTATAACGCAATATTTTCACCGCGTATACTAATCTCGGCGGTAACGTAATAACGCCGGCCCACAATATATTGTTATGTGTGTACGGGTGTAGTTGATAATACTGTCATTATTATACCGTATCCTAATACACTCCCCATTGTATATTACAATAATAATATTTTAGTCGGCGTTCGGTATCGTACGTTTGGGAGGGCGGTTGTTAACGCAATCGCGTGTTTCAACAATACGTATTTCACGTGGGTAGGTAAGTTGTACGTAAGTTTGTTTAATTAGGGAACAGCATAATAATAATAATAATAATAATCATCTTCATCATCATAATATTATTATTATTATTATTATTATATTACTTGACGCGGATGTCTGGCGGGATGCTGTTAATTTCTTTGCGCGCGGCGCATCGTCCGCGGGGCATCCCGAGCATAACCGTAATAATTGTTTCAACTCGCCCCGGGACGCCGGATACTCGAGACATTTAACCGAGCCAACGGACTGAAAATTATGAAAAAAAAAAAATGACTCGATATAATATAATATTTCGCGTTAACAACAAAGTTTTAGATCCTGAGCGGAACGAAGAAGCGTATGGTTTTAAAAAAATGTTTATTTATTTATTTCCTGTGAACAACTTTTCTACCAGCAATTTTGTTCCAATTTACAAATGTAGCACTTTTTCTGAAAGGAAATTGGACTGGGGAGATACTTTAAGGATGTCGGTTTTTGGTTTTTCCAGGAGTTTTCCCAGTAAATTGGAAAAAACATAAGAAGACCGGGAGAACGGAAAATAAGTACAATAATAAAAAATAATTATTACTAATAATATATCACTACCGATCGAACTCCACTCAGAATTGTTTTTTCGTTAGCAATAGTTAGTCGTTGCTTACAGATATACATTAAATTCCCGTCTATATACTACCTTCCCAACTTATCACCTAAAACAGTGGCAGCTGTACCCGTCCCCATTATCCTAGGACAACTTTTAGTGATATTTATTTCGCCCGGCACCCTGTACTAAGTATAGCTATTGGTAGCTAAAACGGTTTTTGTCATTCGAAACGCTGTTTTTCTTTCATTTTATAGTTTCATGACATATAATTTCACTCAAATATATAATATTTGGAAACTGTTAGAGCAGAGGTTCCCAAACTTTTTTTGATACGACCCATTTTGGAAATAATTTAAATGTTGACAACCCACAATAATACCAAGGACACTTTGTTTTTGGTTTATTTTTCATTTCTAGAAGATTCATGAGGTTTGTTCAGTTGCATACTCTCATTTGCAAATATAGAACAAATTTGCTGATGGAAAATTTGTATAACAGGAAAATAAAATAGGCCGTAATATTTTTCAACTAATACATACATTTTCTCGTTGTTCCGATTCATTGGGTAAACTGTTGAGAAAATCAAAAAACAACCTCTCTAGAATACCACCCCAGTCAGATTTTCTTTCAGAAAAAGTGGCATCATTGTAAATCAGAGCAAAATAACTGGTGAAAAAGCTATTCATAGGTAAAAAAAAAAACAACCAATAAACAAAACCAATAAATTCCTAGCTCCATTTAAATTCTAAAATATGTATTATTTAAAAATATAATGTGATCCATTAAAAAAATGATCGCGGCTCACTTTTGGGTCGTGACCCACATTTTGGGAACCTCTGTGTTAGAGTATTGATATCTAATCGAAATAAATACGATAAATCAAAAAAAAAATATTTTCTAAATTAGCTTTATTTCGAAATTGAATATCATAGTATACAGAATATGTTATGTATAATATATCCACCATTATATTACAATATTATTATTTTCGACAAAATTTAATATTCACTACTATTTTTGTAACAGTTAAAAAAAAATAATAACAATAGAAAATGTTTTCATAATTTAAGATTATTTTCACTACATTCATTCATTTCTATTAATGGTCACACGCTATCGAGCGTTTTATTATGTTACGTATGTAAAAAAACGCCCATTTGTTCATTAGAACAAAAAAAATAACTCATTTTAATTTAATTGATATTGTAATTTAAAATATTTCCATTTTTACATATAATATTAATGCAATTAACTGTTTGGAAGAAAAATAAAGTTTTATAAATTGCCTAATTTATTTTACATCAACTTAATCATTAAAATTAGATAGGTATTTCGTATGATATTTATTAAATAAGTACCTTTTTAAATTATTTATCATTGCCTGTCAAAGAATTTATTTTTATTTATTTATTTTTTTTTTTTTCTGTTTATTTAATCAGAATAATATTATACATATATAATTGACGTTAGAAAAACATGATTTGAAGACAACTTATCAAACATGATTATTTTTAATGCATTTGTATTGGGTACTGAAAATCTTAATTTCTATATATTTATTCTTCGTGTAATATTGTGTTACTTGGTCAACATTTTAAAATCACCTTATTCTATTTCAGGATGAATCCCATGCGGTTATTTATACTTCTGGCGTTCATTTTATATGAAACGCAATGTGCAGAGAGTTTCAAACATTTAAAATTTTTAAAATCGTTATTAGCCTCAAAGCTGTTAGCCACTGAACAATCAAATTTTGAGGAAGAAATACCATACATCGTAAATAAATGTGAGCTGACCGAAGGCGGTTGTAACGACGGTACAGTAGTTGAATTGAATAACCCATCGTACCCAACAAATGAAAATCCTATTTTAATCGAAAATCAATACACAGAAATGTCTAGTGGAAATCCCGAAGACTTTCCTGTGGAAAATTCTGGAAATCCCGAAGACTTTCCTGTGGAAAATTCTGGAAACTCCGAAGCAAATCCGGAAAAAGAATATGAAAATGTTTATGACAAAGACATGAACACCGAATGGTTATTAGGCGAGAATATAAATGTGAATCAACCTAGCGATACTTCTACTCTTTCCTCTGTGACTGCTTCTGTCCCCGACAACACAAATCATGATACACTTAAAAGTAAACTTCAAAATAAAATAAACGCAATCAGAACAAAAATCCAATTGATAAGCCAGAAAATAAAACCAGTGAATGAAATAATTCCAAACGATTCTGAAGTAGTTTATGAAGAAAACTATAGTACCACTGAATCGACTACTTCTACAGAAGCCAAACCAATTACCACAAAAGAACCCGCCATCATAACCGTATCATCAACAACCTATACCGAAGAACCCATCAACACAGAAAACCCCATTGCAGTCGAACCTGATGTACAGGTGAATGTTGAAGCCCAAAAACCAATCGTCAGTATAATTCCTGCACAAAACAATACTGATTTGTTTAAAAATCAAATCTACGTATCACCTTATGCACTCTGGGTCAATGACTGTCCTCCACCACCACACCAACAAGTTAACTATCAACCTAATTTTCAATACGCAGCCAATCCGTTATTCGCCACAAAACAATGGACACTCGCTAACACGCCCTACACCTGGCCAGTGTATCAAAATCAACAAAACATTAAATTCGCAGCCAGTGGACCAATAAATACGGAAGGACACATTCAGTGGTATAATCCCTATAACGCGAACCCCGTCTACTCGAACCCAATATCGTCTTCTGTTTATCAAGGAAACGGACCAGCAGCACTTTTCAAACCCACGGTCTCTGTTTCGGAAGTATCGTCCTTTTCGTCTACAGCTCGACCAATTTATGTGATTGCACAAGCCGATGCACCAATGCGTATACACGCCAACACGTATGCTGATAAACCACTGGAATTTAATAACGAACCCTTTGGACAGCTCACGTATGGAAATAAAAGATTGAGCTATGAAGCCAAACAAGTGGTAAATAATCTTAGAGTCGGTGCTAATCAAGCGACTGTTCCTGAACAAGCCAACCAGGGGATCAATTTCCAGCAATATGCCGAAAACATACCATTTTACACTGCCGAAACTTCCGGGTCTGTGGTCCCTAGCGCCGGTATCGCGTACTCCTCTCCGTCGACAGCACGTCCAATCGATGTTATTACACCCGTCGATGCGCCGAGTCTTACATACGCCAACACGTATGCTGATAAACCACTGAAATTTAATAACGCACCCTTTAGACAGCCCACGTATGATAATCAAAGATTAAACTTTGGAACCGAACAAGCAGTAAATAATTTTAGAGTCGGTGCTAATCAAGCGACTGTTCCAGAACAAGCCAACCAGTGGATCAATTTCCAGCAAGTCAATTCAAAACCCCAGCAATATGCCGAAAACATACCGTCATACATTGCCGGACCTTACGGATCTATGGTCCCTAACGCCGGTATCCCGTACTCCTCTCCGTCGACAGCTCGATCGAACAATATGTATTCCACCGATGCACCAATTCTGACATCGGCTAACCCGAATGTCGCAAAACCATTACCGAATACCGGTTACAATCCCAACTACCAGCTTAAGTACCAAAATCAAAAACCAAAAATTTTAACAGTAAATAGGGAAGTGAATGACTTCAAAGTCGGTACCAATCAATCAATTATTCCGGAAAGAACCAACCAGTGGATTTATTTGAACCAAGCAAATTCAAATCCCCTCTACACAAATCCAATTACTCCTTCTATATCTCAAAAAATCAGACCAACAGCGTCTATTAAGCCAGTGGTCTCTAACTCTGGTGTAAAGTACTTTTCTTCGTCGACCGCGCGACCTATCGATGTTTCTGCCCCCACAAATGCACCGAATCCAATACCAGCAAATACGTACACCGATCAACGGATGGAATTCAATACGGCGCCCTTTAAACAGTCTGCGTATCCAAATCAAAGATTAAACTATGGTGTCGAACAGGTGGTAAACAATTTCGAAGTCTATACCAACCAACCGATCGTTCCAGAACAAGTCAACCAAAGGATAAATTTCGAGCAGATCAATTCAAAATCTCAACAATTCCCAAAAAACGTACAGCCCTATGCTGTCGAAATATCTGGGTCATCATTCCCTAGCTCCAGTGTCACATACTCCTCATCGTCAACCGGACAACCGATCGCTGTGTACCCTACTGATGCACCAAACCCAATACCTGCCAATACGTACGCCCCAAAACCAACAACCGTTAATTACAGGCCCAACGACCAGCCCAAGTTTTATTATCAAAAAACAAACATTGGAGCATTAAGCACGGAAGTAAACGATTTCAACGTTGGTGCCAATCAACCAATAAATCCGGAACAGACAAACCAAAGGATTAATGAATTTGAACAGGCCAATTCAAAACCCCAATTTCCAGAAGCCATAATATCCAATGTCCCCGTGACATCAGACCAGAATGTGCCATCCGGATCTATAATCCCAAGCTCCAGTGTCGCGTATTCGTCACCAGTCGAACAACTGGGTCCAGTACAGTACCCAATCACTTACGACACGGTGTCACCTGCAGAACAACCAAATTCGGAAGACAATCTGAACACGTATTCGGCACCTGTGTTGAACAACGCTGAACAGTCCAGTTATCCGTTACGAGGAGACATTTTGTTCGAAGACAATTCCGGTTTAAAAGACGAACAACAAGACGGGATCGAGTATACGTTGAAACAACGCAGATACGCGGTGCCCGACTATGATAAAAAACCGTTTGCTAAAAAAGATGTTTTCAAGAAGTCCGTTTCAGAGTCGGAAATCCGTTTGAACGCAGCGGCTACTAAACAAACCGAAACCCAAACACCATCCGTTGCCAAGGTCGATGCACTGGTCACCAAAGCTGAATTATCAAAGCCTTCCAACTTCGACAACGTCAAATCTGATTCAAAAACGGAAATTGTAGATGTAAAATCAGCGTGATTCATCAAACGCATTGATTTCGTCGAGTTAATTTTCCTATTTATATTATTTTAAAAATTGTATTATTTAAAGTAAACATATTTATACATGAATAAATTATTTTTATTATTATTATTCTCTACGCAGCCTGTTGTTTTGATAAATATCAATCAAAGTTACGTCCCTTCGTCAGTACACTGAGTTATATAGGCAGATTGATTAACAATCATCGTGTTGTTGGTTTTTTATGTGTGTGGGTGTTTATAAAATTGTTATTTTAAGTATATGGTAAGCATGCAGGATCCTCAGCTCAATTTAGGCGCCAGATTGAAAGGCCTCTGAGTCACACAATAGAAACGAATAACAAGCCAATACTGATGAACAACGGGTATATAATATGTGGTGCGTGCATAACCTCTGAAAATTCGATACAGTCTAGCCGATCGTGAATATAGGCCACATAAATAATAATAATAATATTATTATTATTATTATTATTATTGTTATTCGGTATTATTATTAGGTCCTATTCTCGTTACGACGTTGTAAAAATAAATAAAATGGCAATAATATGCGGTTGTAAGTATGTATATTGTGTGTATCCAACTAGTTCTTTTCGAAAATGTCGTCGCATAATTATTATTGTGCCATTCGATTATAATACCAACGAGATGTTATAACGTGCACGAATTGCGTAATATTTTTTAACTCGGTAGGTTCGTTGAAAATATAACTAACGCGTTTCTGATTAGTTTTCAAATAAAACGGAAACGTGTGCAGCAGCTATTTCGTCTTTTGGTATACACACCTAACTGCCTATGGTTGGTTTTTCAGTTGTCCATATAAATTCTATCCAGTCGTCTCTATTATCAGTTAGCCTCTTCGGTTACCTGCAATAGTTTGATAGTTCCAAATTTCCTTTGTGCGAACCTCGATTTAATTTTCGTGACGAAACTCCGAGGATGATTATACTGTATAGCTATACGTATATATAAGTATAGTAGCTTTTATATAATCTAAAAAAGAAAGCTTTTTTTGAGTCCAGAAATAGTAGCGATTTCGCCATTATTATTTAAAATGTTTTCTTGGGACCTCGCATTTAATATATCACAACTACAAAATAATAACGTTCAAAGTAACACACTGATTAAAATAAAATTTTAGACAATAAATTTTGATTACTGATAACAAAAAAGTATATACCGAACAAGTACAAAAGAAATAAGTAAAAAGACAACACCTACACAAGATCTATTAATTTAAAATACAACGAAATACAATTCTGAGCGATGTTCGATTAAACAAGTTTTAAAAAGGCTATTTTTAGCCAGTTCTCGTCAATCTTATTTTCGTTACCTTATACTAACGCATACGAAAAATTGATAAGTATTACGCTGAACATTTTTTTTTCACCACCAAGCGTCATGTTCAGTTCGTTGGAAATATTCAAACGATTTGGTCGGGGTAAAACCATTTTATCCCTTTAAAACCAAATAAAAAGTAGAAAAAAAACCTCAACAACTTCAAATACCTGTAAATAGCTCAGAAACTGCCAGAATGTCTTGGCAATTTTATTGGACCTAGAAAAATGCAACGTTAGTGTTTTGCGATAACATCAGATCTCAACGATTTACGATTACGTTTAACCGCATTACAAAAGCAAAAAAAAAAAAAAAACAAAATTTAAAATAACAGATAAAACGTATCTGTTATTTCACGCGTTTTCCAGTTTTCCGGCATTTTTTTTCCCCGGTGTTTGCAAATTGTATCGTAAATAAACGTACGAGAAAAATCGAAAAATAAAATTTCTCAAATCAAAGCGAGTTTTCTCGGGGAAATGTCGTCGCGGATAGATTGAAAAAAAAAAACTAACACGCGACACATTAAAACCATCGCACTGGTCGCTGCGCTCAGAATCTAAAAACCGATAGGTAAACCGCACACGGTTTATCATTATAAGCGCGTTCGTGAAAACAATAACGATTACGGTGATAATTATACGATATAATACGATAATTGTTATCGTCAGTTACCGACTTAGTTAATAATAACAATATGATAATCAGTATTCGCGTGCTGTTCGTTAAGACGTGAGCGGAAAACGAACCGCCGCCGCGTGGAACCGAAAACGATTAAAAAGCGAATTGGCACCGGGATAAAAAAAAAAACGAGAGTGAAAACTGACCTCTTACTCGATACCGTTTTGGCACCTATACGCGATAATAATAATACAATCGAACCGCAACGATGGTCGGCGACCGTACGTAATTTATTGCGGAAAAAAAAAAGTAAAAACGGCAGCATGGCGTGTAATATATACATCAGCCGGGTTCATCTTTCCGGGTCAGAATCGTCGACGGGGAAAAAAAAAAAAATAATAATAATAATAATATAATAATAAAAAGTAACCATCGCTATGTGTGATGAAAACGAACGGCACGGCGTGTGGTAGTGGTGTTCCGGCGTCGGCGGTGGTGGGGAACAAGAAAATGGTAGGAGCAATTATATAAAAAGTGCTGTGAAAGCGGATCGTGGACCAAGTGATATTCCAATTGCACACCGAGCGATGTGTCGTGTTACAGTCTCAGAATTGTTCAAACAATAAAACGCGAAAAACCGTTTTAATAGATATTATACGTCGTATATTCCTCATTTTTTTTCTTTTTGTGTGTTTTTAAACTCGGTTTTTTTTTTCTGTGAAGTGTTGTTGAAGAGTAGGCACTCGTCAGTCAAAGAATTCGTACGATGGCAACGTGGTACTCTGCGGTAATGGTAAGTAAAAAATAAAACCCCCGAACTAAACGCGTCAAAACGAAACAAACGTTCGGAAAGACTATCGTTTTACGGAACTCAATACGGTTGCCTTTAGGCTATAGCTAGCGGGTGTCGATTTCGCGAAATAATAACAATACGTAATTATTATTGTCATTATAAAAATACCGTCCGCAGTTATAGTATACGTATTCCGATCCGAATATTATTATCCTTAAAAGTCCCGGGGACTTGTAATTTGCTCGAATTCGTAAACTATCAAATTTCTCCCCGCCCCCTCCCCCATCGTCACTGTAATAATAATTTCGTCTATTTGCTTTGTCATTAAGAAAACGGGCGGACTCTCGAATAGTTTCGCTCGCGTTATACTACGCGGGGGAACACGCGAAAAAAGAAAAACAAGCGCAGTAAACACGAGACCGTAGGAAATGTATAATATGTATACATATATATAGGTTATTGGTACCGTATTATTTTCGAGATTCAAGACGGCGACGACGAAATAATAATCGATAATGAAAATAATGGCAGCGTTTGCAGTTTAAAACCGTAAACACACGGTATCCGGTAACGTTTCGGCGCTAACGCGTGCGGTAATAACCGTGTGTGTACGGGAGACAAATTAACTCGGTTTTCCGACGCGACCGTCGCCGCTTCCCGTCCGACTGATTTTTATTCGTAAAACACGACAAACTCCAAATTCCCTACAGGCGTATCGTGCAGCAAAACTATTATAAGCCTTTTGTTGTTCTTCGGATCGCGTCCGGAGACGTTGAAAATTCGTCTCGAACACCGCGAAAATATTTTGCCCATCGAATTCTGTACGATATTCCGCACTTCGGGCGGTCCGAAGGCGCGGAAACACCGAACGCGGAAATCCGACGGACCTGCCGTATGAATTGCACTGTCCCGGCGGCGACTTAACTCGCAATATTATCTAAAGATCCGGAGACGCGGTTCTCGTTTAGACGGCCAACGCAATCGACGAACGTGTTTAATTTAGTAAAAATTTCACGATTTAATGCGATTTCCGAACAGTTTGCATACGTTCGGTAATACCGTCATCGGTTTCCGTACATAAATCGCGGCAAAAAGGTGACGATACCTGGGACCACTCGTATTGCACAAACGCAGAAACTGACTTACGCAGATTACCAACTAACTGACCCGACAATGTTTCGCTGTTGCTAGATAACAGTGTAAACAACAACTGTGATAATAATAATAGACTTTTTGTCCGTGACAACCAAACCGTCATCCGGGTCACCCGATAGGTAACCCGTGATAATAAACAAAACTAAATAATTAATTAGGTATTCTCGGCATGAATATATCTAATTAATTAGATACATTCCTAAAAACCTAACTGTAGCTATTTTCGTAAAAATCTCGACATATTTTGAAAAAAAAAAAACGCAGCCCGTGTTACCTTGCCGATAATGCAGCTTTTTTTATGCGCGAAAAAAGTTTTAAAACCGGTTAAGTAGTTTTCCCATTTCCCAAGTACCTTCCCGTTTTTCGTACACCCACGGAATATCAGCTGAGCTCTAACCGGACGCTTTTTACACGGGTTGGTGAATTTCGACTTTTCAAAGTTCGGTCGATTAACAAGTATTTTTTTTTTTAATTATTATTATGTCGTAACTTTACGAACGATTGTATGGTAGCGAGTTTTTACGTACAAATACGTACGGCGCCGAATACAAGAAACGATTATTCATATTGCGCGTAAAAAAATATTGATTTCACTTTCGTACGCGAATATTATAAACAATTTTTTTTCTCCTTTTCGGAAATCGGTAAACATCGTCGCTAACTGTTTCGATTGTACTGTCGTAGCGTATAATAATTTATAGTTTATTACCGCACCCCGAATCGATGTAACCAGTAAACGCGCTTAAGAACGTACACACGAACGTGTTGATTTTAAAAGTTGCGGTTTTTATGCCGAAAAAAAAACTCTGCTCGTTTAAAACTGCGATTGAAAACTTATCGTTACGTAGAAAAAAAAAAAATCGACAACCAAAGATTACCCCGCGATCATTTACGGGTTTTCGTTTTATCAGTCCGGACGCCACTGACGTTAAATAACACGTTGTACGCTGCTGCTGTGATACCATACCGTCCGCCGGACATTTTTTTCGAGCGCTTCGTACGGCGTGATAATTACGGGAAAATAACCACCACCCCCCCCGAAATCTCGAAAATTCCGGCGCAATCTCGACTTTTACGAAACGCAATACGGCTGAACGGTAAATCCCCGTGCGCTCGACATCAATACGATACGACAATGTAACAGGTGCGAAATATACGAGAACCGGTGTCGAACGTTTTACGCCGGCGATAATCGTTTTCGCAGCGAAAAAAAACAATGACAACACGTAAAATACCGGGTATCGCGCGTAGACGGGAAAACGGAAAACATTTTGAAAAAAAAAAATAAAATACGTTCGCCGGAGTACCCGATTTGCCTATGCAGTACGCCGTCCGGTCTTGCGCGACCGGTCCGCGGAAAACGCCGGCGCGGTTCGTTTTACGGAGCGTACGGACGCGACATAAAATATCGGGAAAAACGAAACGGCCGAGCGAACGACGAAACGACGTAACGGCCGACTGACATCGATATATCCGTTTACGCTCCGGTAAAGGCGAATCAACGGCGCGCCGTATACGGTACAAAGTTTAGAACATAAAACATGCTACGCGGACAACAATCGAGAATTAACACGGGAATCGATACTGCACAATGACTTTGCAGCCGTATCTATTGTTCCCGATACACCCTGTAAAACGACTTGGTTCAACGACTCAGATTCACCAAGATCCACTATTGTCCGGTTGAACCGACCCCGTGCGGGCCATTCGCTCCTATCCGCGATCGCGCTTACATAAACTTGGTTTAAATTGCTCTCCCGTTTGCGCACCACACTTAAACGAAATCGTCCGCGACCTAACGCCCGCGCTAACCCGTAGACTGTCCCTCGTCACTAGGGCTCGGAGACTCTATGCGCCCAAAGTCCACAAAAAAAATTGTAAAAAAATGCTTAAAAATGCACTTGGAAAAAAACAAAACAAAAAATTGTAATATGTTTTTAAAAGACCCCACTCTAATGGCTATAACTTATGAACCACATTTTTCGAAAACTACAAAAATTATCAACACTAGCTTTTATATAAAATTGTAAGTATTATAAAAAAAAAAAAAAAAACTACATACGTTAGAACAGTACATTTTAACGGTTAGAGACATGGGGATTAGGCGTGGAATTTTTAAATCCTTCTGGGCTCTCTGTTATTTTTACTTTTAAAATTTTTTTTAAAAGCTCTTTTAACGTTTATTTAAGCTGTTTTCTGTGGATTTTAAATGCATAAAGTCCCGAGCCCTGTTCATTACATACTAAATGTATAATTTTGCTCGGTTACTTGCAATCCCTTAACGTTCACCCCATAACGTTAGGTATTGTTGAGCACGGAGAAAAGGTTGCTCTTCTCCGTGCTCAACAATAAATCCAGAATGGCCACACAAATAATAGTTAATCAATTTCGTATTGGAAGATGATTTTGTTGTTTAATATTTATCTGTTTTTTTTTTTTTTAATTTTCACTGCCATAATTTCGTATTGAAATAATTGTCAAGCTGTCATGGTCACTGGCTAAAAGGTAATAAGAAAAAAAAAGCAAACAAAATATTATACAAAACGAGAATATAACGAAATAAAGGCGTACGGTAATAATAGTCGGATAAAATATTTGACAAATCAATTAGAGAGAGTGTCCAACATTAAAATAAATCTAAATATTGTAAATCGAATATCCCGCGAACGCGAGGACGTTGACCGGAATGTATGACACATTATATTTCGAATTGATCGTCGGAGCATAAAAAAAAACCGATTTATTTCTCAAAATGTCCGCAAAAAAAAAAAAAAAACATGTAATGATAATACGCGGATAAAACGAATCGAACGGTCCTCAAAACGAAACGCAAATTATATCGTCCTCGGGTAATATTATACGGGTTTTTACAGTTTTACAGCCGAACGATACCGTGTTCCATCATTCGGATGGAAACAAAACGCATTATACACAATTCGAACGTTAAACCGCACCGACCTTTTCGACGAATGTTAACCGCCTCGGTCCGAGCCGTTTGAGGAGGACGTTCCCACCCCCCCCCCCCCCCCCCCTCCGACAGATAAACTATTAAGGATCGTTCGATTACGCGCGGTATTTTCGTTAGATCAGTGTTTTTTGACGACCGGACGACGGTGATTTTTAAGCTCGGCCTTTCTCGGCGACAACACCACTCGGCAATGGCGATTAGCCGGAGTCAAATATAACAATGCTTTATCGCTCTGCAGTGTATTCGCTACACGACGGAATTTTTTTTTTTTTTTTGCGATTTTTGCTACGGACCGCTGGTCAGGAACCACTGAACTAAAGCGTCAGACGAACCACCACCTAAACTAACCTAACCTAATCTAAATCCGCCCCGCAAAGTGCATTATATTTTATTGTACGCGCGCATATTACGCATGTTCTGCATATTCCGCAGTCGCGTCTACTTTAACGACAAAACAATGTGTTAAACTTTCAGGAAAATACGTATTATATTTCCGATAAAACAACGAACTTGAAAAAAACTATAACGGTGTTGGTGTTGCGCCGTAATACGTTTTTGAAAAAAAAAATAATAATAATAATACCTAATAAAAATTCGATGTTTATTAATACGCCGCGCAGTCGTTTCGTACCGATAATATGTCGATTGTACACGCGAAACGTGCGCTTTTTACGCACGCGCATATACGGTTTAAATATTATTATTTTTTTTTTAATACACGGGGTCAATTTTACAAAACAATTGTAGTTGCTGTCGGGGGTTTTTTTTTCGTATTTCTTTTGGAAAGCTGCGTATTATTTTACAATCACAGTGCGAAACCGTTAGTCATCTGCTAAAAACATCGCGGCATCATGAGTCATTATTTACACAACGCGTGCTTATTGTAGTTGAGGAAAATATTATAGGAATGAAAAATGCGTAAAGAAAAAAAAAAACGAACACGACACGCAGACTGCCGCTGTTTATTAGAAGTGAATTGTTTGACAATCCTATCGTCGTGGAATATAAAACATAAATATTTATGGGGTCGCGTTTATACGCTGACGGGTCGCAATTAATGCGTCCCGTCAAGAATATCGTTCAAACGGGAAGATAATCTGTATAGAAAGAACTATGCCGCAAAAAAAAAAAAAAAAAAAAAACATCAACAGCAACAACGAAAATACTAAAAAGCTCCGCGTTCGCGTTATTTGCCAAATCAAAAGGCGAGCTTTCATTTTTCATTTTTACATAATGGAAACTGTATAAAAAGAATTTAATGAAAAGTGCTGTTCGGGGTGGACTCGCTGCTGCTGCTGCTACTACTGCAGTTTTCCACGGCAAAGTCGATTCCCGTTCGGCAAGCAGCACTTAAGACGAGGCGAATTTCGAATAAAAACAAAAGGGGCTACCACCGCGAAACGGTAATGTTTTAAACGCGCATTATTATTTTTTGGATATTCGAACGCGGCACCGTCGATTTGAAACCCTATGTACACACGCGTGTAAAGTGCGGCGTGTTTTCGTGTTCGTTTCGCGGAGCGTCTGAAGGGTTTCGAATCGGATTATAATATTATTTTTCATATTTTTTCCCCGAGCGGCCAATTAAATAATACTCGACACACGTCATAACCGGGAAATTCATAAATGCAAAAAGTCAACTACTTCCGGTAACGTTCTTTCGGAAACGAGAGTGTCTGACGTTCTTCGATTGTTTATTTTTTATTATTTTTTTTTTTTTATTATTAAATTTCAATATCGAACCGCGCCGTACCGCGTTGAAATAACCGGTAATTCACTCTGCCTGTATGCGGCTTTTTTGCCCGACCGAGTAGAAGGAATATGGAATTTATTGTGTTCTTATTAGTTTTGTTACGTGCATTGTACCGAAAGCGCGACGATCATCAAAAACCGATTCCGAATAGAAAACAGAAAACTACAACTGTCGGAAATGTCGAAACGCGTACCGGGTTTTCCGGAGGACTTTCGTCGGGCCTTTTAATGTAAAACGCGGCGCGCATTTCCGTTCGGCGTTTTTTCCCCTCGCGTACATTTCGACCCGACCGCGGACACGCGAAACTATAATCCATCATTACCGTCAAAAGGCACCGGGCGCGTCGAGTGCAATTAATAATATGACGTTACGCCGGCAACGTGATCCATAATAATATTGATGTGTACTCACGTTAAACGGTACGAGAAAAAATGCGCAACAATATTATTATTGCAGCAACACAATATTTCCGGCGGGCGGTGTTGTTTCGGGGAACTGCGAGACGTGCGCGCGCCGCGGGACGATCGGTTACGCGGTCGCCGGTGGCGCGGACACATTTTCGAAAATTTGTCGATTTCGGGGGGCGGCATAGGGAGCGGGGACTTTCAAAGGAAGTTTTCCGTGTCCGAACGGGCACGCGGTCGAATCCGTTTCGGCAGAAACCCTTTGTCTACTGCGCCGTGATGTCCGCCGCATTTACGCTGAGCGTAAAACGGTAAAACGGTCGAGCCGGTGGATTTCGTAACGAAACATTATTCGCTTATCCCGCGAAAACCGCTCTCCCCGGCGGACGGGGGTGAAGGGCGCGCCCTGGGGAAGGTTTAAAAGTCAAAGGCGGTGTTCGGTCTCTCTCTCTCACTCTCTCTCTCTCTCTCTCTGTCTCCGGGAACTTTTTTACGGTACGGGATAGAGGGGAGTGGACACGCTATGGATATTCACTCGAAAATACTCCGGCGGATGGCAGGAGGGAGGCTAAAACGGCGATAACCAAACGTGAACCACGGTTAACCCATAACCGCGAAAAACACATTACCGTCGAGCGTCAAGTACGTTCCGGACAGAGTATAATAATGTATAATAAGACACCGGAATCGTTACTAAACCGGGAGTGCCGCGGCCGGGGTAGTAAACTCTCTCGCTCCGCTCGCCGTGTTTCGGACTTATACGACCCGTCGTCGCGGCGTGTAAAATATTCTCACGGGTCGACTTAAGTTGTTCGACGTACGCGAACGGCATAACACTGCGTAAACTCTCCCGGGTGAACATTTCTATGTAATGTCGGAAATATGTAAACTCATCTCCCGGGCAATTTCGAACATAATAGTACGCCATTCTCTGCGTATACTGCAGTGTCATTCGACAGATCGCGAGTGGTCCGCACAATATTATTTTAAAAGTGATCGAAATTTCACGCCGAAAGACTAGGGGGGAGAGGGTTTTTTTTTTATTTTTTTGTTCGAAAAACATAATATTATAATATTACGGGTGTTATGGTCGAAATACAATAATAATACGCACGCAGGCACTCGAATATTTGATAGCGTGAAATAACAAATGAAAACGTTTCATATTTTATTATTTACACGACTTTTGTGCGAAATCATAAACAAAACGAGATTTATAGTAATTTTAAATTTTCAAAAATTATTTATTATTTATAGAGTGTCGCTCGTGCCAAAATAAAAGACGTTAAAATTGATGAATCTGCCCGGTTTTTTTCTTTTATTTCGTCCGTGTCGACCCGTAAATCAACAACTATTCCGTTTCGAATATACCGAAAACAACCCTGTGTAATCTTCCCCTTCCCACACCCCTTTAGTGGTTGAATATCGGAAATCCGGATTTCACGCGAACCCGGTCATCCGTTCCAGTAAATTATGCAAATTTTCAGATAGATTCGGAGACAAATACTTTTTTTAGTTTTTTTTTTTTTTTTTTTTTGTCGATTGACGAGGAATTCGAATTTTCGACGAAAAACCCGTCAGGCCAGATGGTAATTTTCGGATTACTTTGAGCTCGTCCGTCGGCCGGAGAGTTTAAATGATCAAGGCATTCTTGCGAATATATGTAAATGCGCACGACGATCGCCGCCGTCGCGGACGAGGCAGTGTTCGATATTTTTTTATTTTTTTATTTTTTTTGGGAGAGAGGGTAGCTCGGAGGACTGGAATAAACGGTGCACGGTACGATTATTCCACGATTGTATTCCGCCGAATCTGTTTGTTTTAGTGGTTTTTCCCGCGAACGAGCGGGTCAATTACACACGCCGGAACACTCGGTTCGAAACCAATGGATTGGTCACGGCACCGCGGTGTACACCGCGAAAAATGGAAAACTAAAAAACGCGTTTAATGAGCCACGGTTTGTTCGTATGGTCGTTTCTTTTATTATGCTGTTATCAGTATAATATATTTTGTGACGCAATCGGTCCGATTTCCATTCGAGCGGCGGGATTGTCGTTTTCTGTCGGCGTGCCGCACAGATGGAACACCGCCGGCACGCCGTTTCGCGCGGCCCTTGCCGGAACAACGAGAGACACCGGACAAAAACGAATCCGAAATCGCGTCGTTCCGCACGTGCCCTGTCCCGACGCAATCGATTTCGCGACGCCGGGCCGTTGAAAAACGTCCCGGAGCCCCGTCGATCGCGCCCTCGTCCGCCTTGTGGTGCTCCTCCGTCCGGCGCGCGCGTCCGAAAACTCCTCGCGCGGAAACCCCGTTTCTTACGGAAACCGTCCGGCGCCGCGTCGGCCGAACCCGGACATCGGTCGGTAAAGCCCCCGGACCCGGCCGCGGCGTCCGAACCGCAATGCCGTGCACAGCGCCCGCGGCCGTTACCCCCGCATAATACGTTCGGCATACGCGGTATTGATCGCGTCTCCAGTCCCGCGTCGTCGTCGTCGTCCCCCCGCGCGCGCGCGCGCACGGAACGGCGCGACATTAAAACCGAAGCTCTTCGGGAAACGGGCGCCGCACTACACGTCGCGACGACTTATACTTGCACGTCTTGCGCGACGTGTGAACGCGCGCCGCGAACGGCATACAAATTCGCACGACGTTACCGTAATTCCGGCGGGAGACGAACGCATAATAAGCTAATTAAATACACTTTCTTTCCCCGGACGCGTTGCCCACCTATGGAATCGTATTACACACGCATCGCGCGCTCACGCGTCCCGCTCGCATTCCCACCGTATTCTGTTCGTTACCACGCGCGAACGCTAAGTTCGTTGTTGTAACGCTCTAAATTTGTGTACGTGCGCGTGCATTCGTAAACGCGCGCCCGGCCGACCTAACCTAATACCGAACAATTTACTACGGACGTGGAAAAAAAAAAAATAATAATATAATAACGATAATGGTCGAGAGCTCAGGATATTGCGCCGTGTACCGTTTGTTTCGTGTACCGCGCGCGGCGATGGAGTATTGCGCGGGACAGAGGGAGAAAAAAAAAACGATTCTGAGAATAGACGTATTAGTCGCGGTTTGTGTACCCCCTCTCCGCCACCAACAAGACGGGCAATCCGGAAATCGACATACCGCGTATAAAACCGATGAGAATCTATAGGCATTTTTTTCGCGCGAATAAAGAACTGGCTACCGGATAAAGATTACCCGATTCGAAACATTCTTACCGACCGAAAAGTTTGTTTTTCTATACGGGAGGGGGAAAAAAACAAATTAAAAAAAAAACCCGTAGGAGATGAACTGTTAGCAATATCGACGAACGTTTCGAATAGAATGCCGTCGGCCGGAAATTCCACGTCTTTTGCGATACGTATTTCGTGAACAAATCGGCAAAGCATTTTTATCAGCCTAAAAAAAAAAAAAGATGTTTTCCGAGAATATAAAAAAAAAAACTCGTCCCAGTAAACTCACTAGGTTTTCCGTTATCGCCCTCCGGGATCGAATAAATGCGTGTTTTAACGGTCGTTGAATATTACACGACGCGGCTGTCAATGACGTTGCGACGGGTACTTTTTAGCCCGTCGCAGGCGAGGCGACATTAGTTCGTAACGGTTCGGGCGCACGGTACGCGAAGGGGAAAGACAATAAAAAAAAAAAAAAAATTGTTCGAAAAATATTCATACAGCGAATTCGGTGATATCGTACGTGAAATAAAAAAACGAACAGAACGTAATGTCGTACGCGTTCCCCGCGGCGGGTCGTACGCCATTATTTATGCGACGCGTTTCCACGACCGTTGCGAGTAGTTCTTTTGTTGATGTCTCCGTACACGCGGGCGGGAACGCAAATAAATAATTATTGTTCGCGGGAGACTGTTCGGGGCGTATCGAGTATTCCGGAACGTCGCGTCCCGGGGTTCGGTGCGTGTGCTCGGGACTTTTGTCAGACCGGCGGGACGGCGATACGGGAACGGCGAAAAAAAACGGAAATCGACGCGTTTTTTCTCTCGCGTTCGACAATGTTCAGACGTTTAACGGCGCCGGTTCCGTTACCCGCCTCGAACGCGCGCTCCGAACCGACCGTCCCGCGAAAAGTCGAACGCGAAGGCGACGGCCGGGAGAAAACGCGCGGGCAGAGGCGGCGGTGGGCGGCGCTCGACGAAATTACTATTATCGCCGTCGTTTGACACACGTTTCGAGGCGAACGCGGTGCAAACGCAATGACGGCCGGCGCTAAAGACGCTCGTGTGGGGGACAGTGGGGGGGGGAGGAGGGGGACGAGAAACGCGACTGCCCGCGAGAGAATTGATATTGCGCGCCGCCGCGGGAACTCGGAACGGCCGAACTTCCGTCGCGATATTGTAAATGCTTGCCGCGCGCGTCGTGTTCTGTGTGTGTGTGTGTGTGTGTGTGTGTGCCGACGGGGCCCGTCGAGATTTCCCCGCGCGCCAACTCGTCCGGGACAACAGAGTCGCCTTTCGCCGGGTACAGAATATTATTGTTATTGTTATACGTTTACGCGATCGCCCGGGGGGGGGGGCAACGTTTCGACGCGGTTTCAAAGACTATTTGCCCCGGTCGAAAACACGCGGCGGCGGCGGCGGCGTCGTCGTTCGCAACCCCCCCCCCCACGGGTTCTCGCGGTGCCCCCGGCGGTTTTCACTCGCCGGCCGGGCGGAAACGAAACGACGACTCGTAAAACGAAACGGCGCAGGTAAACCGCGCGCGAAAACAACAACAGCGACTACAACGACATTATTATTGTTGTTGTTATCATACGCGTAAATTATACGCAATATCGCGCCGCCACGGGACCGTTTCCGGAGTCGGCGCGATCCGTCCCCGTACACCAATAACCAATTGCGCGTCTCCGCGGTCTCGTCCGTCCCCGGGCGACGGCGTCGATTCGTACATAAATGTAATATCGACGAACCGTACGCTTGTTAGCGGCTAATCGAACGGGGGGGGAGGGGGGCCGCGAATTTCGTTTCATTTTTCCCGAACTCGCCGTGCAATTTTCACCGTGCGATCCCTTCGATTGTTTTTCCCCCGCGTAATACCCGTGACACACGTAATCCGTTTCTCGTGTCCGAATTCCAACTGCCGTTTCGGGTTTTACGACCCGTACGCCCGTCGCGGCCTGTAGAGCCATTCTGCCCCGGGGCCGAAGACGTACGTACAATAATACCGCCGTCGCCTGCCTACCCCGGGAAAGTCGGCTTATGCGGTTTCGTGCAGTGTTGCCGGTATGTCGGTTACGGACGGTTGAATAATTTCGGCGCGCATCCGTGTACGCGTCGTCTCGCCGCGGCCCGAGCGGGACCGGATATTTCGGAGTTGCGAAGTCTTTTTCCACTTCCGGCATCCGACAACAATACGCGCGACGGCGGGCCGCCGCTGTCGCGCCCGACGCCGACGGTAACGCGGACGACCGCGCGATAATTGATCGGCGAGTCACGCCCGTCAACAACAACAACAACAACGGCGGCAATAATATTACACTGTTATCATTATGGTCAACGGAACGCGCGGCGAGACGGAATACGAACAACGCGTTACGTCCGGCATTATATTATCTCTCGTTGTATTCGCGCGTTATTATTATGATTATTATTATTATACTGTTACGCGTAGAGAGCTAGGCGCGTAATAACGTGCGAATGTGACAAGAGCCGTTACGTATTATTATTATTATGGATAGGTTTTTCGTTCGTTTTTTTTTTTTTTTTTTTTTTTTTTTTTTTCTACGCGTTCGAAAACGCGAATTCACAATATTCACCGTCGTATTAAAAGTCGAAGGCCCGTCGTAATCGACGGTTCGAATCCGTGCGCCGAAAATCGTTTGAACGAAAGACAAAAAGACGGACGCGGCGTGCAGTACACAAAAAACAAAAAAACGCCCGTGGGGATATTTTTCTGTCGAATTTGCCCCGAAAATGGAAACGTTCGCGTTGTATTTATGTCCGTTACAGTTGATTTACTTGTATACGCGCAGTACGCCGTACGTAGATCTATTTCCGCGTTACTATTGGACGCCGAACAAGCTCAAACTCGGGAATTTAGAGTAAGGTATCATGGCCGGATTTCGGCGATTACGTTTTGTTCGTATTTTACACTCCTATCACACAAACGCGGCCAAAAATCGAGCCGCGGATGCATGACATTTCGTATGGCGAACGTGTCGAAAGGTGTTGTGCCTTACGGGGTGGAGGGGGTTCCGGCGGTTTTCAACGTTCAATCGACTGTCCGACCGCCGTTCTTGTGACGAAAGTTCGTGTGTTTTCGAGAGAAATACCGGGTTTTCAACACCCTCACTGACCCGTTATCACCGTAATCTACCGGGCGTCGCGTTCGTGTATTTCGAACTCGGCCGAAAACGGGCGGGCGCCGCGGTTTTTTCAACGCGCTCGTCCGCCTCGCGACGCCGATTACGCGCGAATAAATCTGCGGGCGCGTGACGAATCGCGTACACGCAACAGTTCTAGTGATAACAACAACGATAACAATAACAGCGGCAGCAGCGCACAACAACCACGACGTCCGCGAACGAGAAACGCGTACCCCCCGTGATCGACGTTGTTTTCCGTCGATAAAAATAAAAAACGCGATATTTTCCGATCCCCCGTCCAGTCCCCGCTTTTAAAACCGACCGGGTACAGGGTGAGTGTACACCCAGGACCAACGGCATTGAAAGTTCCTCGGGACAGTGTCGTATTATTATTGTAACACCAACACATTCCTCGCTCCGAATCGTTTAAATACCGAGTACAATAATATCGTATCGGTGAACGGTACCAGCGACCACCAAACATTAGAATAATATCTCGAGTTTCCGGGATATTATCTGTTTTATCGCGCGCAATCGAACGTTACCGACAAACGATAATTCGGTGACGATAGACGGAACGCCGATAACCGCCGATATTACAAGCGTCCCCGTCCCCTGGTTAGGATATTTTTTTTATTTTTTTCTTACAAACCGTGGCGCTCGCGTTTTGTTCGCGGAAAACACGTGGTAATTGTTGTGAAAACGTTAACGGGTTATTGTTGAGGGGACGGCGCCTCGGCACGACAGTGACGGCGCGCGGCCGGACGATTACGGCCGTGACAAACGAAACGTGTTTTTAGAACACGCGTTTTCCGGCATTGCGGACGGGAAATTATGTGGGTTCAAACTCGTAAGCCCCCAAGTCGCTAAATACGTCGCGTTCGCAGGTGCTGTTGATGGCCGCCGGCAGAGGGCTGGGACGACCCGAACCGCCGCTCAGCGGCTTCGGCGCGGGCGGCGGGTTCTCCGGGCTGACGCTGGACAGCTACGCGGCGCCCATCGGCGGCAGCGGCGGCCCGTACCCGAGCGGCGGACCCGCGCCGCAGTACGGGCCCCCGCAACAGGCGCCCGTCATACACAAGCACGTTTACGTGCACGTGCCGCCGCCGGAGCCCACGTACTACGCCCCGAAGAAACCGGTGCAGCCGCCGCCGCCGCCCCAGAAACACTA
>CABPRJ010000542.1:133465-178314 GCA_902439185.1 Cinara cedri | reverse complement strand
TGAGAAAAACAAATTTAATAAGATGTTATATATATATATATTATTCAGTAGATACCTATATTAAAGTATTGTCTAATAAAACATTGATCACTGAATAAAATTGTAGTAAGTTTTTTTTTATAAATTAGTTTATTATTAGTTGAGTATTATTGAGTTAAAATAAATTAGAATAATATATTTTATTAGAAAAATATATATAATTATAGGTATTTTTTTGAAAAAAAAACATAGGAAAACTATTCAATATCAACTCAATGAATTAATATTAAATTATTATTTTTTTTTTAAAAAAAAAAGTCATTATTGTATCTAATAATAATAGTAATATTCCAAATGGGTATTAATATATGTGAAAATTGTATATTTTAGTGTACGTTTGAATAATAGAATAAAGATAATAGAACCTAATTCCCATTAGTTTACACTTACCAATTTTGTTATTGTTATGTATATTGTGTAGTGTACGGAGGGAAAGGTTTATTTAGTAATCGCTTATGGTACAAAGCTTAACATTCAAAAACTGAAACCATTCTCTTTGTAATACAATATCCAGAATAATAAGAAAGGTAATAAAAGAACCTATTTAAAATATTTCAATATTTTTGATAATTAAAAAAAAAAAAAAAAAAAAAAGAGTTAAAAGAAATATATAATATATACCTAGTGATAAAAACAATACAACCACCATAAAATAATTAATGTTTATATATAATTAAAACATAATTACATAATATATATATATAGATATATAATAGGTATAAATTCTAAGTTAAACATGCCTATTATTTGAATAGTAAAAATGTATTTTTTAAAGATTCATATAATGCATTTGTTCCTGCAAATATTCCATTGCAAAAACAGGGCAATCATGTGTTAAAATCATTTTTGGAAAAATATATTGGCAAATCAATTTTGGACGAAAGCACTTTAAGAAAAAATTACATACCAAATATTTATAAAAGTATTATGGACCAAATAATTAGTGATATTGGAAATAATTACGATAACATAATTGATCAAACAACCGATTCAAGAAGTTTATATAAACATTTTTTTAAATTTCTCATATAATAAAATATACTTTTTTTTTAGGTTTGACAAATTTGCAAATTTATTAATTGGTAAATTAGATGGGATTCCGAGTAAACCATTACTTTATTTGCATGTAAAGAAATAAAATTCACCAATTATGAAACTATTTGTCAATTAATTAACTCCTCGTTAAAATATTTCCTGGTATTGAACAAAAAGTATTACTTTTTATTAATGATCCTGGTACTTATATGATCATAGTAGCAAAAACATTAAAAATATTTTCCCGAAATTAATTCATATTATAAATGTATGGCACACACAGTTTTTAGAGTTCTAGAGAAAATTCGGGAATTGTATCCAGACATTAATAAATTGATTAACAATGGTAATATATTAAGTACCTATTTAAAATGTAAATACATATGTAACTTATTTCGTTTATTTCAGGAAAAAAAGCTTTCCTAAAAGCACCAATGAGAATAAATACAGAAAAGAAATGCCAGGTACACCTTTACTACCCAAACCTATTAGTAGATCGCAAACCTGAACCAGAGCCAGAACCTCTAAATAAAATAATTAAGTACCAGTAAAAACCAGAAGGTACCAGTCTCTGCTTAGAGGTCAAAATAAATAAGTTGAATGTAATGTAGTTTTAAATTCTGAGGGGAGCAATGAATACATTGGTTTGACAATGTTTTTTTTTCTTTGTAGAAAACTTTTCTACTGACAATTTTGCTTTAACTTACAATGATAGCTCTTTTTTTGAAAGAAAATCGGATCGGGAAAGGTACTTTAAAGAGGTATTTTTTAATTTTTCCAATTTTCCCAATAAATGGCAGAATAGGAAAGTAGGTATAATATTAAACAAATATTATTAAAGAAAATGTTTATTGCATTTGTAATTATTTTACCATAAATGATATTTAAATTATTGAAAAAGCAATATTATTAACTGAATTTCTGTCAAAATTGTTTTTCTTTAGTAATTTGTTATCATCGTGTATAGATATATATTAAATTTTTAAATATATCCTTCCTTCCCAACTTCCCAACTTTCTGCATATAACCTGTGGCTGCAACCATCCCCATTATCCATCCTATTTTTTTTTTTTATAAATTTTACTATCAAAATGTTGAGGCAAAAGGAAATATAATCTTTCAAAACATATCCAACTGAACTCAGCTTCTAATTGTTAGTAATGGTTTATCTTGCAGGCATAAATTAAATAACTTTGTGTATCCTATCTTCTAAACTTCCTATCTACAAGGATGGCACACCTGTCCTGAGTATTTAAAATTAAATCAAACATTCTTTCTATTAAAATTAAAATCAAACAATTCTTAAAATTTAATCTGACTTTTTGATTTAAACTGAATAAATTATCCACTGTCATCAAAACAAAATAGTACATACAAATAAACCTATAACATTGATAAATCATTGTATAATCAATCAGCTATATAATATTATATAAACTAAAAAATATAATTCAAAAAGTAAAATTAAAACCAAATAATATGTATAAATTGTTTATGGAACATTTTGTGGTTTTTTTAGTTGCTTCAATGTTAGTTTGGACTTTGGTTATGATATCTTCTTGATTTTTTATAACAACATTTATCTTTGCTGCAATGTCTTTTTGCAGACTTTTTATATATTTCTCCACTTATACTATCACCAGATCTATGTTTGCAAGTATGTAATCTGTTACTATTACCATTGTGATTCATATCTTCGCTGAATATTTTAAATTCTTTTACAGTTGAATGATTACTTATGCCATCATTTGGATAATTTAAATCTTCTGGATTATGCATTTTATACAAATTACTGTCTTGCTTGGCCCTGCTTGTTGGTATTTCAGTATTTGATATTGACTCTGAAGTCATAATATCATCTTTATTATTAACACTTTCTTTTGAGATAATTTCTTTGTTTTCAAAATTAATAGTAGTTTGTTCAGAAGTTTTATATTTTAAAAGTTCATTCTGTAAAAAGTATATTGTACTTTGCATACTTTCGACATCATCATCCAAGTCTTGTAAAAATTGATCCAATTCTGGATAAAATATTAATATATATATAATAATAATAAAATACAGTATTTAAAACAAGCTTTACCTGATTGTGATTTTTTAACTTCTAATCCAAAGGTTTTCTGTAGTGCTAGTTCACCTTCAAGCTTAGCAATTCGACCACTATTGACTATTTCACCGAGTTCTTCATTCTCTTGATACAGTAAATGGCATTTGGCCATCAGTCTTTTTCCAGTATTGCTGCCAATGTTTATAATTTAATTAAAATTAATTTTAAGAATTTAAATTACACACAAACTCACCTGTCTGGTGTAAATTTCCAGGTATTTAGTTCAGTTTGAGTTTCTTCTAATTTAGCTTTAGTAACATTTAATTCTTGTCGAAGTTTTTGAATCAAAATATTTACTGCTGGATCTTGCAATGTACATTTTAACGAAGACAGTGATTCATTTTTAAAAGAGTTTTGCATTACTAACAATTGTTCCTAAAAATAATAATCTCAAATTTTTCACTTGTTTTTTTAAATAGAACATTCAAATATTATTATACTAGTTATATGTTCAGTAAACATGTAAGGTTATAGTGGATTTTATATTTTATTTTCACAATAAATCAACAAAGCGGTACAAACAAAGTATAGTTTTTATATTTAAGATACAAATATACATTTGTAGGTGTCTTTGAACCAACAAATAAAATAATAGTATTCTGAAGTTGGGTTCAATTACTGTTCACTGTCTTTTATAAGAAGAACGAAATTATATTGAATTGAAGTTATTACTGATTCCACCTTAGATTTTTGATGAATCTCTCAATTTTCATAACTTAATTTAGCTATTAATAGTTCACTAAACCAAATGATCAATTTAAGAGGGTACACTCATTATTTTGAAAAGTATTAACTTTTTCCAGAATTTGTTATCTAAAACATTTAAGAAACAAGTAGTTCTACAATATTATATTTATGTTATTTTTGGGGCTATAACCACTATCTACTTTTGATTTTAAAATTATTATTAAAAATTCTAAAAATATATGAAGTATTAGTTAAAATAAATTTTAGTGCTGAAAATTTTGATTTCTATCAAGCCATTGGCAAGATATTACACTTTATAGTTTGGGTTACAGGAGAGTAGTGGAATATCATTTGTGTGGTGTTACAGAGCACAGCATGTTAATAATGCACCACCATTCTCTCTCAACCCAAACTTAAAAGTGGAATATCTTGTCAATGACTTAACAGAAAAAAAAATTTTCAACACTCAAATTTATTTTAAATAATACTCCATCTATTTATGGAATATTTAATATAGGTTGCCACTTGAAAATCAAAAGTAGATATAATGGTCTTTAACCCAAAAATAAGGGTGACAAAAAGTATTTTTTTTTTCAATATATATTTAAAATATTTATCAAATATGTCATAATTTCAAAAAACCTAATTTTTCAATTACTTTAATATTGATTCACTGTTAGTATTACATTATGTTGAAGCATACTTAAGGCTTTCAATATGATTAAAAATTGTGTACCAGCTTTTCTATTTTTGTTAAATCTCCATTCGATAAATTATTACAGCAGTTAAATAAATCAAAATCATAAATTATACTGAATTATTATTATTATATTAAAATAATATTCAGTTATACTTATTTATTGAAATGGGATTAAAACAGTAAATCATAATAAAATCCAAACAAGATTTTAATGATATAAAAAGATGCCAGCTACTAAGCAAATAGATGATACCAAGTGTATTAACATAAGCAATATAGGTTGTGCTTCATCTATTATAACAAATTAGATTTGTCATGTAGAATCTAGTACATGATCTAAGCTTAGTCCATGCACAACATTGAATGAAATAAAATTTAAAAAATAATTATATTTCTTCCCAGTTACACCCCCACACAATTAAATGTTGTTGGCTAATAATTTATTTTTATTAAAAAAACAAATATTTTCTTGCTTATGATAACTTTAAACAAATGAACTAACATTAAATCTTTACTATTATATAAAGAGACAATGAGTTCTTAAAGCTAATTAAAAAAACTACTGGAACAATTTGCATATTAATTTTGGCTTTTTATAGGTCGTACAGTTGCAGTGAAATATTTACATCAAAAACCAAACAAAACATATTTTGTAACTTGAAATTTGTCTGTAGTAGATTACATACAGGTGGCTTGTTATAGAACGATGTACTACATTTTTATTGTTGATACTACATTCTAATTGGTAACTATTAGCACATTAATTTATTTGAGGATACCAAGTTTCCCATATTATATGTTTTCTGGACTTCAGTCTCTTAGGTTGGTGGGTTTCTATGTTTTTTAGTAACTTATTAATGCTTTATACATATTAGCTTATTACTATGAATTCAATAACTTTATTTTAATATAAGACTCAAAGTGTCATACATGAACATTGAACAGTTAGTATTGAACAGTTAATAATGTATGTGGAGAAAATTGAAAAGACCCATTGTTATATCCCTTGGCCACCCCACATGAATAATGTCCTTCAAACAATCGTTATTAAAATTCAGCTTAACTGATTTGTCTATATTCTCCAATAAGGTGTACATATTACATATATAGAATATACAGACTTTTAACATAGTATGTTTTTTATTATTTCTAAAAAAATTTAAAAAATGAAAATTATTTAATCTATAATTACTGCGATAACATAACAAAGCTATAAAAAATACAATTTTAAAAATGGGTCCAATATTTTTTGTGATTTTTATAAACAAATTATACATAATAGTAAAAATAAACAGTTTATTATTGAATACAAATTTAAAAAACCATTATTTTATGAATATGGCATAAAAACATTAATTTTAAATTATCAAATACATAGTTCACATTTAATAAAAACAGTAAACCATCAAATACTACTATAGCCAATATATTCACTTTTTGGAAATGAATGTATCAAATTTATTTAGATTTACCATTTTTAAAACTAGACTAATATAAAATATACTGATGTTTAACTTTTATTATTTATTTATATATATTTATTATCACATTTGTTCTTAATATTGCAGAAGTTAGCAATAGACTTGAGGAATGGAGAGTAACAATTGAAGAGAAGAGATTAAGGATAAATAGAAATAAAACAGAGTACATAGAGTATGAGTTTGGAGAAAAAAGACAAGAAAACTATGACCAATAAGCAGTAACATAGGTTTGTACAAAATAATGGTCTTTGACAAGAATGTAAAATATAAGATTAAGTTTGGTTGGGTAAATTGGAGATTTAAAGGTAAGTTCTACAATAGTGTAGACAAAACTATAATGTGAGGAGTGTTGAGCGGTAGATAGACCAGGCCCCTCCAGATATATTATTTTTCCAATTTTTGTATGAGAAAATAATATACTTAATGTATTATATTATATTTTAATTGTGTTTGTGTTGTAAACAAATTGTTAGACCAACCCTCAGATCTTTGCTCTGGAATGAGAATATTTAGATGGAAAAGTAGAGTGACAGGAGAAGATAGGACAGGAATGAATACATAAAGGTAAGAGGTAGACTAGTAGACAAAATAAGAGAAAATAGACGGTCTGTGAATATAGTTTGTGCATGTAATAAGGAGAGAGGAATCAAAAGCAGTAAGAATTGTAATGAAAATAAACATAAGATAATATAGGTGTAGAAGACCATAAAAGGTAATTGGATGCAATTGAAAATGATATGAAGACAGTCAAAGTATGCGAGGTGGGAGATTGAGCCAAGTGGAAGTTTAGGACAAGGGTGACCAACTCCAAAAAATAGTAGGAATGGTGGCAAAAAAAATTAAAAATAAATTAGAGAATGTAATTGAAATAATTTTGGCATTGACTAGGTAAACTAATAAAAGCTAAACATATATATATATATATATTTTTAATAGTTTTAGCATTTATGGTACCCAAGTGTAAACACTTACAGAATGATCTTGGATTTCTTGTTCTTTAAGAGCCAATTTCCTGAGTAAACACTGTTCACGTGCCAACATTTCTTGATATGCATGGTCTGTGCGGTCTCTATTGTTACATTTGCTACATATTGACACTAAAACAATATGATACCTACCTACAATTTTATGAATTTAAATGTATGTATAATCTGCTTAACTAGACTGATAAATACAAACCAACACAGATTATTAATGACTGATTTGACACCCAAAAACTCATTAATATTTTAATAATAATAATGTAGGTATTTTTTGCAACAAACAAAAATGTGTTAATCTTATATAATTATGTTAATAATACCTAAGTTTTCTTTATCTAGATAACTTTTTAAGTAATGTAGAAAAAATATTAATTAACTGTGACATAGTTAAGTAATTTATTTTATAGCTTTAAGATTAAGTACCTTCTTTCGTTTTTGTTTCTAAATCGCGTATACGCGCCATGGCTTTTTTATACATATCGACAATACGCTGCCGGGGATATCGAATCATGTTGTCTTCTTCGATATTATCCATATAGCAAATACGTGTTAGTTTATCTTCAACCATCCTTATAATGCAAACAATTTTTATAATTTATAATAATATATAACATTTACACCAAGTACAACTCTACATAAAAACAAACACACTTTCGACTTGAAATTGCTATATTGTTGAATGCCTTAAAATTGATATTCATACAAATAAAATCAGGAATATTGTATTCATGAATTTTTCCAGGATAAAACTTAAGTTTATAGAGTTTATTGTTTGTTGAAATACCACTTCTCCGGACATAAAATTGAATATTTAAAAATACAAAAGAATATCAATACACATAAAAACGCAAATCGACCTGATAATAAATTATTGTTACCTATCTAATGGAATAGAATAAGATGCATTTGCTTCCGGCTACCAGTGCAGTGTTCGGTTTGGTGTTCATAGCGCGGCTATCCAAAATCCAAACACAGTAATTACCATTCTTATCAAATTGACTCTTTAAAAACCATCATACTCCTTGTTAAAATGCTAAACATTTTTATTCTAACTTCTTTGAAATATAACCATTAGTTTATAATTTACTAATCAGTACCTATACGATAAGGTTTTTCAAATTCTAAAATACAATATCTACATTGTACAAATTTAAAGATTAAAACATTTGTTTATTACTCATTAATATTATTATATTATTTTATAATATGGATGAATTTAATATTTGTTTGTTATATTTTTTTAATATTTTTGTTTTACATGACCATGACTATACTCCTCACACTAGATGTTCATTAAACATAAAATTTGTGGTGCATCTTGTATCTATATTAGCATCTTCTTTGTATATCTAGTGAGCTTGATATGATATGCTTTCACCTTATGTTCTTCCAATTTATTTCTAATAACTTCTATTTCATTTTGATTTTCCAAATTTTCAATTTGATTCTTAAACATAGAACAATATTTACGCGTATCAGCGTATTCAAACCTTTTAGTACATTTTTGTACAACTCTTGAAAAAATAATTCCCCATTTTTTGAACAAAAATCATTATACATCATACTCACTGACAGTTCTCGGGGTAAATATAAAGTATTTGAAGCATTTTCTGTAATGACTTATACTCGAGTTATATGTTTTAATATGGTTGATTATAATTTCCCTATCATATGTTCTCAAATTATTATTTTCACAATTGAAAGACGAGGTATCAATTTTCAAATACTTGCAAAGTTTGGTTAGAACCAAATCGTATGAGTATTTAAAAGTACATAGAAAAGTTGATTTACACACTTGTTGGTCATTATTCACCATCTGTTTACTATTTAAATAAAAAGATTGATTTCTTTTTGCTGAACTAGATGCAACTGTTCGACATTTAACTGGGCTTATAACTATACATTTTGCTAAAAATCTCCTTTCAGTATAACTTTGTGACATTGTTGTCTACATGAGTATTTTTAAACATAGAATTGATAGAAAATGCATAAGTAATATCTTTTTATGCTCAATAAATTCAACTACGTAGCAGGTAATCCATTTAAGGGGTACACTTATTATCTAAAAATATTAACTTATTTTTCGTAATTTATTTTCTAGAACATTTAATCTACAATTTTATATTTATGATATATTTTGTCACCCTTTGAGTATTAGTTAAAATAAATTTGAATGTTTTTCAAAAAAATTTTTATTCCTATAAAGCCATTGAGGAGATATTCCACTTTTAACTTTGGGTTGAGGGAGAATGGTGGTGCATTATTAATACACTGTGCTCTGTATCAACATATAAATGATATTCTTTTACTTTCCTCCAACCCAAACTTAAAAATGGAATAACTCCTCAATGGCTTTATAGAAATAAAAAATTTAAACACTCAAATTTATTTTAACTAATAGTCCATCCATGTATGGACTTTTAAATATAGGTTGCCATTTGAAAATCAAAAGTAGGTAGTGGTTATACCCCTAAAAATAACATAAATATTAAATTGGAAAGCTGTTTCTTAAATGTTTTAGAAAATAAATTCTCAAAAAACTGAATACTTACTGAGATAATGAGTGTACAGACTTAAATGGATCACCTAGTATACAATTATGATGCACAGCACCATTTGTAATTTGAGCCATGCTTACAAATTCATATCATTTATATGCTGTCCTAATCACAAATAAATATAATAACCATAAACTAAATTAACCTTAGATCATCCTATGAAAAAATAATTTTCTAAGACAAGATACAAATAAGTAAATAAAAGCCATTTTAATTTAGAAGCAGATCAAAATTAAGTCAAAATTGACAAGTTCATTACATGTCTTATTAACATTTTTAAAACTGCTCTCTTATCCTGAAACTAATCCACCATTGTTATTTTTTCATTTTATAATGAATAAACTCATTATCAAATGAAAAACTTGAATTAAAAGAGATTTTTTAAATTTTCAACTTCAACAAGACATTTTTTTATCAACATTCTTAAGTTAGGCAAGTCCTTGAGACCTCATTTACAATTAGTATAGAAATATTTTATAGTTCTGTTTTTCTAAGCAACACATTTGATTTCCAATGTAATAAATCATGAACACTTATTGTGAACAAGAGTAACATATCCATTGCATTTTATAGATAAATCTAATGCAGCAAACCCAGTATTACATAAAATACAATTATAATCAGAGGATGTCTAAATCAATTTTATCACAAATTAATATATAATAAATAAGAATGCACAAAACTCTAGATAATAGCAACTTAATTGGACAAGTTCAACTATTAGCCATAAACTGAATTACTAATTACTAATATTAAAAATTTAAATTATTGTAAGAAAATAAAGATTTTTTAACTACATTACCCACATATTTGTTGGCTAAATATTTTTGAATTGTTCAATTGAATATTTATTTTAAAACCTTAAAATGTAAAACTGATAAAAGTAAATATATTTTTTTAGCTCTTAAGTTTAAAAAATATTCAGCGTTTTCTAAAATAATTTCAATAAAAATGTGTATGTATTATAGTGAGGTCAGAATAATTACAATGTAATCAAAACTAACTAAATAAGCGAAAGGAAAAAGAATTTACAATAAACATTTCTAACACAAATGATTTGTTATTTTGTTGTAATTTAAAAAATAGTAATCTGAACTTCAAATGATCAACAATTATTATAATCCATAAAAATTTCATAAGAGCATTTTTCATTTAACATTTTATTTTATTTAAAATTTTCCATTACATAAAAGTAGGAATCAAAAATTATGCATATTTTTCATTTTAAATACAAATATTGAAATCTTCATAATAGAACTATAGAAAATTGTAGTAGAAAATTAATATTAAAAAAAAAAGATACATACAATTATTAAGTACACAATTGGCAATTTTACTTGAACATAAAACATACTTTTATAAAATAGTTGATTCACTCAACAGAGAAAATTCATTATCTTATAAAGTATTAATATTTTTTATTTGAAAATTTAAGAAACAAATGGTTCTAAAATGTTGTATTAGTATTAATTTAAAGAGTGAACAACTACCTACTTTTAATATAGATTGCTATTCTAAAATCAAAAGTACGTAGTAGTTTTACCTACAAAACGAATAACAAAAAAATAAAAAATTCTGGGAATAAATTTAATACTTTTTGAGATAATCAATGTTTTCTGTTGAGTTAACAACCCAGCATATGTGTATATATAATGAAAACTTATTTATTAGATAACTAGTTAGTAACTAGGTCAAACCATTCTCTAAGTGCGTCACTTAAAACACCAGGCATTTTATCAACATCTCTTAAAACAACATAAAATGAAAATGGAAAGTGGTCCATATATGATTCAATACGAACTGAATTGTTCTCGAATATTGGTATTTTCATATCTAGAATAGAATCCTAAAAATGAAAAAAAGGAGTATATAAATATTTTATTTAAAAACTATTTAATATTTCAGTACAACCAAACTGAGTTTAGTAGTTAATTTAGTTAATTTAAAAAAAATTACAATAAATAAACATATCTATGTCTAATAACAACTTATTTTTAATAATCTCTCTTATTAAAATAAATTATCTCTATGCAAAATAATTTTTTTTCTCTATGTATTTCTACATTTATTTTTTCATACTTTGTTGAGTTTCAATTTTTAACTTGGTAATTTACTTCATGATAAATTTTTAATTTTAAACCGTACAATATACATACCTTAATATATTAGGCACATTCGTATGTTTATTTATTAATTTCTACATATAAATTGTTTATTTAAATATTTAATAAATAAACATTATTTTTTTAGTACTTTTACTAATATATTGTTTTAAATCTTCACAATTAATGTAATAATGTATTAAATATATTTCTATAATCAATTACCTAAATGGCAAGTAACAAATAAATTTAGACTCTTCAGTGATTTAAAATTGTTTACAGCAGTACGAAATTGAGAACTATCAACTTTAAAATATATTTTGCAGTTCTAAATATATAAAAATTAATGTTGAAATTTAATAAAAGTATTCAGTCTTTAAAGTTTTAAGTCTGGTAATAATAACTTCATTTGAAATAATTAATAAGATTGGGCTTAACTTTTTGTGAAAATGATTATTTTTAATAACAGTACACACAATTTATTTGTATAAATCAAGAAAACAATTTAATAAAATTAATACTGATATATTGTCTAAGTATGTACACAAACCTTGGATGTTGGATTGTCAATAATAATAAAAACAATGAATATTCCATTAATTTTAGCTGATCTGATAGCATTTGATAAAATATCCGGTCCTTCACATTTTATTCTGCGACCATCACTCATTATGACTAATAGTTGAGCTGGTTTATCACTATCATCTAACCGACCCCTATTTTCAAATACTGCTGTAGCTAGTTCCACAAGTTCACCAACTTTAGTGTTATCCTCATTAAAAGTAAATTCATGCATCAGTTTAGCGCCTGTTTGATCAGAAAAAGGTTCACCAAGTGGATGCACAATTCTAGCATGTTCTCCAAAACTCATAACACCTAATTCACCAGCTTCAACTAATGTGAGTGCTTTACTCACAAGTGCTAGAGACTTGAAGGTTAACTAAAACACAAATACAAATTATATAACATTAAATTTATAAATAATATTGAACATAATGCTTTGAGTTTTGTTACTTTTTCTAGTACCAAACATTAGTTGTGATTATAATAATACAAATATATTATACATGTTTATTTATATATCTAATACAAAAGGAAGTTTATAACAAATGATTGACCAGTTATTAATTTCTCATTATACCTAAGATGAATATGTATGTTATCTTCAACATTGAACTACAAAACATCATGTTTTAGTTAAATTTACGATAGAAACTTTAATTAATAATTAAATGACTTAAATGTTCAAGAAATTAACAAAACTATCAAGCAGCTAAAACTAAAAATATATACTGTCTACTCACATCTTTAGCCATGCTATCAATCATGCTACTAGAATTATCAACAGCCATAATGATCTGATACTGTCGTTTTGAGGGCTTTGTCCTTCTTAGCCATATTTTATCTTTTCTAAACTGACTAGCAATATAAGGTATAACTCGTCTCATGTTTATTCTTCGACCAGTTCTAAAATCTCCCTGTAATCTAGATGCTTTACTTGGTTCTAAAACTAATCGCAACTGTTCACTTAACTCTTGAGATAGAGAAGAAGTTGTATTCATAAATTTATGCCATTCTTCATTATTTTGAAGTCCATCATCATTTTGGTTCTAAAAAAGATAAATATAGTTTATTATGACTTTTTTTTTTGTGTGTCTGTAAACAACTTTTCTACAAAAAATCTTAATTTAATTAATAAATAACAAGAACTTGATGTATTTTATCTAGTTGGTACAACATTAAAGAGATCATTTTTTTTGTTTTACCAAAGTTTTCAAAATAATTAAGCTAATCTAAATGTATAGGAAAACTGGACAAATATTAACAAGCATTATTAATTTCATTATTTTTTCAGAATTGTTTTTTACCAAAAATTCCATTCAAAAAAATGCCAAGAGACTTCTTTTGTTAAACTTTGAATCTAGTTAGTATTTTGTTGCAATTCTGTTAAAAATATTTGTTGAGACTTAAAATTTTCACAAATAATTTATATTGACCTTCTCTAGATTTGGTAAAAATGTGGAGATATTTATATGTATTTAACATTTTTTAGATCTTTATAATAGGTACTATGGAGATAAAAAATATAAATATTGACATTTCAAAACATCTATAACTGAACCTCACTTATTTGGGTATATATAGTTTATTGTTGTTTAAATATAAATTAAACAATTATGACTCTACCTTTTCTTTTTCAATTTCAAAAATAATAGTTAAAAAAATAAAATTTACCTCTACCCATTTGTGAAATTGGTTCTTAATCAATTCGTTAAAATCAGTTTTGCTCAAAGAAAATTCATCGTTATCTTCTGTGACATCCATGGTATGGAACATTGTGTCCATACCACGTTCAGCTGTATGCGTAAGAACTACTTCACCATCAATTGTATGTTTTTCAATTAGATTATCTTCTATTTTTTGGCAATCAGAATCATTCATAGATTGTTTGTTTTTAATTTTTGATTTTATTTTTTCAGGCAAAATTTCTTCACCAAGTTCTTTGGTTTTATTTTCATTTGAAATTTCTTCAACTTCCATTTCTTCAACTTCCATTTCATCATCTTCTTTTAATTCTTCTCCTATTTGATTTTCAATGTTTGGTACAGGCATTTTTTCAAGTTGTTCCTATAAACAAATTATTATTATAATTATCAACATTTTAATGAAGAAAATTGTTTTTTTTTTTTTTTAAATTGTTAAAAAATTTACATTTGTAGCAGCATCTAAGGTTTCAGTATCGCCATTTTTAGATTCCTTAATGTGTTTGAATAATTCACTTTTTTTTGCATCATTATTTTCATTCACATTATTATGATTATCTTCATTTTTATATTCCTCTTGAATATCAGTTGTTTTTAATCGTTTTTTCATTGGACCAATATTTTCAGCTAAGGAAGAAAAATATTAAATTACAAAAACAAAAAAAACATTGGTGTACAGACATTTTAACTAAACATAATTACATTTTAAATGAAAAGAAAGAAAATTATTTAACAATAAAATTTAGTCAATTTATAGTTATGTATATTTCTTACCCAAGGTTCTGTCTATATCTTTTTCACCGGGTTTTAATCTTCGTTTATTTTGAGTTCCAGATTCTTCACTGGGATTACCTATATTTTGATCAATACTATGTCCTTCTTTAGTATCTTTACTTTCTCTCTGAGATTGACCTACACCCTGCGTCTCGGGACCTGTGGCTTCTTCTGTATTTGATTCAAATTCTTCATTTTTATCTTGTCCATCAGCATTTTGACAGACTTGATCTTTAGAGCCACTATTATCTAGATTGGACGGTTGTGTTTCGATTTGACTAGGTTTATCATTTGAAGGATTAGCTTCTTCTAAATTTATTTTCGTGTCAGTTTCCTTTACTTCATCATCTAGTTTGTTACTGTCATCATTGTTTGTATCATCAAATTGGTTTCCTTCTAAATGTTCATTGTCCTCAGACTTAGTTTCTTCATCACTAAGTTCTTCTAAGTTATTGAGATTTTCTTTTAATTCTTCAAATTCAACACCATCGTCATTGTTTATGTTTTCATCAACATTTTCTTTCATAACATCTATATCAAAAGGATTATCTTCTTCAAATTTTTCTTCGTTATCATTCATTTCACCTTCATCCAACTGAAGATCATTTGGTAAATCCATAGGCTCTGGTTCAGGAGGAGGTTGCATATTTCCATGCATTGAATCAATATGATCTTCCCCTACTGGTTCACCATTTTCATCCAATTCATTTATGTCTTTTTCGAGGTTATTATGTTTTTGATCATCTGTTTCATCATTATGTTCATTAGCTTCAGCAGTAGGAATTTCACTTTTAGGACCAAGCGATTTATTTCCAATATCTTCACCATCCTGGCCATCAACGTCTTCTTTTAAATCATTGATTTCCTGTTCGTCACCATTTTCATCTTCAGAATCATTACCCCACAGTTTTTCATCTAAAGTATCTGCACCTTCAGAAGTTTCTCCCATTTCTTTATCACAATCTTCACCATCATTTTCTTCATTTTCACAAGTATTTTGTTCTACATCATGCAATTTTCCATCAAAATCATCTGACATTTCTACACCATGTTCTTCTTCCTAAAAAATAAATATTATACAAGACCAAGTCTAGAAAATAACTGAGCCTCTCATTAATGTAGCTTATATAATTAGCTTATAATTACCTTAAGATCTTTATCTAGTTCTTGTTGATCATTATAATTTTGTTTAGCATCCTCTAATTGATCTTGACTTTCAATTTCATTTGAAACATCTTTTTTTCCTTCACCATCATCTAAACCTAATCCACCATTCTTACAGTCAAACTGTGCGTTTTCTTCACCTTCCAATAATTCATCAGGTATGCAAAAACCCTGAAGAAAAATATTAATAATATAAACAAATAAAATATTTTATTGTAAACTTACATTTGAAGCAAGATCTGTAAATAAAGTAGATAGTAAATAACTCATTTTTACTAGAACTCTATAAACCATTGTTTGTTGAGTAATAAAATATTGTACTAGTAATATATATTGCTCAAATAGTGGACGGCATACTTTTAATAAATTGTCACCAACAGATAATTTTAGTATATTTTTAAACTGATTGGTAATAGAAGCTAAATCACAATCTTCTAAATCAGAAGACAGAGGTTGAATAATGAGATATTTTAATAATTTTTTCTCTTCATTTTCAGATTTAATTTCTAATTGTTTTTTGTACAATTTTTCTATTGATTTAAGAACTTGAGAAATAAAATTGTTCATTTCTTCTAATGGTTGTTCATTATTCTCAGTTACAAAACTTTGACATTTAAAATTATGTTTGTTTAATGTGTTACTATCATTTATCCATATATCTTTGTAGAATCCAATAATATACTCTCTTAATTTATCACACATATCAACAGCAGTTTTATAATTTTCCTGAGTTACGAAATTTACATTAGACAACTTCATAGCACAATATGTCTTTTTATCCATTAAAGAATTTAGTGAATTTTGAGTCAAATTAATCATATTATCAATATCATTGAGTATCTCATTAGATGTTTTATTTGATTTGCTTTTAGAATAATAAGCACAAGATGATAAATTAAATATAGTTGTTATGGAATCAGTTGATTTGAAATCTATATTTTCATTACAGCATTGTATAGCAACTTTAAATTGTTGCAAAATATTGATACCATTAATCAAATAATTGACAGGTTGCTGAAAAAAATATAATTTTTTAAAAATTAAATACAAAATCAATCAATAAAAAGCTCTTAAATTTAATGAATAATAAAAACTAAATAGTACCTGAAAATCATCAGATGGATTAAATATAATGCTTTTTGAATTTGTAATTTGATCAGATAAGTAAATCATACTTCGGAAATTAACAAGAGAATTAATATTTAAAGCTAATATTCTTTTGGTATTCCATGTGACAGTCTATAAGTTATACAATTATATTAGATAAGCACAGTATACAAATAATATAAACAAAATAATGTGGATTACCTTTAAATCATTAACAAAACCCTTGATACGGTCCATTTCCAGAGGACCTAATTTGGGCGTTTCAGATGATAATTTTAAAGCAGAAGTTTGAGATATAGACTTCAAAAAATATACTTCACAATCAGTCCAAGCACACCGTAAATCATCATCTACAAGTCTAGAATTAATTAATATTATTGAATATTAGAATAGAAAATTATGTAAATAGGTATAAATAAATTCACGAAAGTTAATTGTAAATTTGGTGCAAATTATTAGGTAAAATATTTAATTTAAATCAATAAATATAATTTCTAACTAAAAAAAATATAATGAATTGAAAATGATAATAACTTGAGAAATAAAATGGACTATACTTAATATAGTATTAATACAAAAATGTTAATTTGAATGGTAATTAACTTTTAAAATAATTACAGTAAAACCTTCTAATAATGGAACTACTGGGAACCAACCGATTTTTCTGTTATAAAAAAGTTTCCATTATAGGGAGACTAAAATATAGGGTATAGATTGTTAGATCTATTGTTGTTTTCTATTTTAAGGAAATTTCCACCTTATAGGGGTTCTATTATAAGGAGGTTTTTGACTGTATATACAAAAAACTTTAACTTACTTAGGGGTTAGTGAATCAAGAGCTGCATTGATATCAATGGGTGGTAAATTAGCAAATTCAACAGAACAATTTAGGTCTTCTTCACAACAAATTAAACCAGCTTTATAAGACAAACCAATATTTTGTAAAGCTTTAAATAATTCTGATAATGCTTTACGTTTTTGTTGCAAAATGTTTTTGGCTTGAGACTTTTGTTTAACTTTAGACAATTCAGGATCAACTTTTAAATCACGTAATTCATTAGCAGATTCCATAATACTATTTATAAAGTCATTTAATTCTGTTATATGTGTTGGATAAGAGCAATTGGTAAGTATATTTTCCGAAATTGTAAATAATTTTTTTGCGTATTTATTAATGTTTAAAAGAACATTACATTTTTTTGAAGATTGTATGTTCTAAAGAAAATATATACATATATATATAATTTATTAAAAACAAAATTCAATACATTTAATTAATTAGTTAGTTAATTTATTATTTACCAAGGTTGTCTCGCATTTTTCCAAATAATTGTTGAATATAAATGTAGGTGGAGTATATCGATCAGTTTTAGTATTCAATATTGCTGAAGTTGTAATCATAGCTGATGATGCAGGTTTACTTAAAATTTCCTTTAATTAACAACTTATATAAATAAATAAAATTTAAAATAAATACTTGTATACATAAAATAAATAGAAAATAATCATACCTGATACTCTCGTGTATATTTATGCAAAGTTTGTTGGACTTTATTAATCGTTTCTTTAACAGTCCAATAATTAATATCATTCCATTTTACTATTTTTATAAAACCCTGCAATTTATTCTTAATATCAGCACTCTGTGATTCAATTTGTTGATTTATTGAATCTTTAAATTGGGAATAATATTTAAAAAGATTCCAAGAGGCATTGCACAATTCAGTTTGTTTTATAGAACTTTCTCTACAAACTACATCACAGTGAAATGTATAAAGTAATTCTAATCTTGCAATATATTCTCCTAAAGATGAACTTTCCATAAATTTTTGTATGGCAATAACAAGTTGTGGGAAACTTTCTTGGTTGTGTAGATATGTTTGAAAAATTGAATATAAATGGAACCACCACTTAGATGAATTATTTTGTACTCTATATTCAAATGGATAAATTAAAATGTTGGTAATGTAACATTTATGTACAACAAATTTTAATATTACTTTATCAATGAAGTTTTTAAGCAATCCTTCCATGTACTTAACTCAAGGTTTCGATATTCTTGAATACATTGGGTTATAATTAATGTTACTTCATGTAAACTCACACCTTTGTGAGCAACCATTTCCCATTCATGAAGTTTAGTTAAAAGCAGTTCAAGGCCAATAAGGAATCGACATGCTGGACTATCCCAGTTGAAATCCATTATCCGCTCAACTACTCTAAGTATCTGTAAAATCAATTTATTTTTATGTTATTGTACAATAAATTACAATTTCTAATATTCATAATTATAATCAAGTTGTATATAATTTAGATATGTAGTATTAACATAAAATTAATTCAAAACTTTTACTAAGAGTTTTAATATATTAAATAAATATACATTTTTTTTAAATTTATTTAGTTTATTTGTGCAAGAAAAATTATAAAAGATTATTTTTGTGGTGGACTTGATTTAGTAATTTGGTATTCTAGATTTCCCAGAGTTATGTATCAGATTTTTAAGAATATTATAGTAATTTTATTTGGATGAAAATTCATTGGTAATAAGATGAGTATTTAGTCAAAAGGAATGAACAATATTCTGATTGTCTGGTTGGTGTAAAAAGAAATGTTATTTTTGATTAGATTTTTTAACAGTGAGATGAAGTCTCAGTAGTTTTGACATTCAATGTAATTTTTTTCTCCCCTAAGGAAAGTTTGACCTAACTCAACCATAAAAATGTATGGCTCTATTGGTGCCTCGTCAATCTTTTCATTATCTACTATACCAATCTGAGATGACCAAATCCAAAGCCTTTGTAGTTAACAATTGAGGTTGATAAAACCAAATCAATAAGTCAATAAATCAATGATAATTAATCGGTAATTACTTGTTGATCACTTTTTCTAGTTTTTGTATACATTTATATAATATTTTAAATAATGGCTAAAATGATATATCATGTGAGAAATGAATACACGTGTTACATTATTGGAGGCAGAATGCATAGTAAAATTGTATGAGATCTAATCAAAAAGTATTGATACTGATAAGATTAATCGTAAACCGGTTTGAGTATGACCTTGCATGTGCTATATTAATCTAACTTTATATGTTGGGAAAATATATTAGACATAGATTAGATTAACATCGTCTCAGTTGGCTTCTAGGTGCGATTAAGTAAAGTGTGATTTTACGTCCTATCGGATTTCATTATGAGCGAAAATATAGAACGAGTGTGCATTAAATTTTGCCATAAACTGGGAAAAACGGTTACTTAAACCTACCAAATATTATTGTTAGCTTATGGAAATGTAACCATGTCCCGTGCTCACGGTTTTGAATGGTTTAAACGATTTAAAAAGGGTAGAACAACTGTTGAAAATGATTAACGTGAAGGATGCCCATCAACAAGCCGCAATGAGAAAATGATCCAAAAAATACGACAATCATGGAAATTAGTAATAAGATTTGCTAGAGTGTTCCGAATCTGATGATTTTTTTTTTAAATAAATTATAACTGGTGACAAGACTTGGGTATATGGCTATGATCAGGAAACAAAGGTACAATCTTCACAGTGGAAGATACCTAATTCGCTACGACCCAAAAATGCTCGTTAAATTTGGAGTCAAGTGAAGGTTATGTTGACTGTTATTTTCGACTACCAAGGTGTTTTTCATCATGAGTATGCTCCAAAAGGACAGAAAATAACAAAGGAGTACTACATTGATGTTCTTCTTTACGAGATGATGTACGAAGAAAAAGATCGAGTTTAAAGAGTCTGGTAGTTGGAAATTGCATTACGATAATGCACCAGCCCATTCAGCCAATGTTGTGCAGCAGTTTTTAGCCATACATGATATCCCAGTGGTTTCTCAACCCCCCTATTTACCAGACCTAGTTCCATGTGATTTTTTTTTATTCCGGAAGATAAAAATGGCGTTTAAGGGTAAACATTTTCAAGATGTAGATGGAAAAAAACAAAATGCGAGCAGCTACAAGGAGTTTCTAAAAATTATTTTCAGAGGTGTTTTCAAAAATGGCAGGAACATTGGAGAACATGTATAGACTCAGAAGGAGTATATTTAGAAGGAAATGGAATATAAATAACTTTATCTAATAAATATATATATATTTTTTTAATAGTCTTGATACTTTTTGATTAGACCTCGTATACTCTACATCTTATAAGTAATATTTTATAAGACACTATCCAATTAAACCAATATTAACATACCGTCTGTAATGTAGGATGTTCTGGCCATTCTGATATTAATTTTCGAATTTGTTCCTCAACTATAGTAATAACTTCAAAAGTCTTTTTGGAAAATTCCAAATTAGAATCTCGATAAAAATCATAGTAACCTTTATTATCAATTTTTTGAGGATTACTTGCTATATCAGTAGCTATTAAAAGCCATGGCATCATTTTTCCATCCATTGAAGAATCCAAATACATAAACTTTGACATTAATAGTTTTCCAAACAAACAAAATCTATCAGAAAATGAATTTTTTAATCTATTTACTGCTTCACTTTGATCAAATTTAACTGAAGATGCTGATAACCAAAAAGCTAATGCTGCTGGTCGTACTAAATCAGTATGTAGTTTACAAATATCATTAATGTCTTTATCAGTAAGGTGATAGACTTCAGGAGCAATAGAATCTTGACATATATCGGTATCTAGTGTAAGGGGGCTCTCAATGTCATTAAAATCATGTTTGGATGTCGGAAATTGTTGAGATACTCCTTGAATAATTTCAATTTCCAATGGTATAGTTTCACACAAAGATCTTTGTTTATAAATGCTAACTTCTTCACGATTTTTATTTTCTATTTCTTCTTGAAGATATTTCCAATTATTCACAAACTTATCAAGAATAATGCCAATAGTATTTATGTATTGATCACATTTACATGAATGGCCACTTAAATAAAACATATTATTTAATTCTTCCAAACAAAGTTTGTACCACCTAAAAAAATTGTATAATAAAATCTAAGATTCAGTTCAATAGATTAAAGTTACTGTGTACCTAAATTTATCATTAGTGCTCATTAACAATACATCATCTATATTTGCCATTTTTATAATGTTTGGGCAAAATCGTGGAAATTCCCCAAATAGTGTTAATATTTCTTCTTCATAAGTAAAATTGATCTCCTTTGGTATAGCCCATTTATATTGATTTTTTAGTATTCTCATTCCATATCTCATCTGATATAATAATTATTAAGTTTTAGTTTCTGTATATTAAAAAATAAATTACTATGTTTATACCTGATTTACAGAAAGAAGTATTCCAGATAGAACATCTGGATAACCAGCATATCTTTCATTTAAACTATTATGAAAATTAGTAACAGAATTAAGCCAATTTTCCATTTCATTAACTAGAGTTACACGGTCCATAATATTTGCGTTGATTAAATTATAAGTATTGCTATCTAAACCATACATTTTTGAAAATCGGGTTATATCCTAAAATAAAAGTATGAATATTTTTACCTTAATTATAATTGTTTGAATAATAAAACATACCTTTAAAATAACATTATACATTGGTGGTTCGGGCCTATAGCCAACATTTTTGTTATCTTTGATCAAAAATTTTAGTCTCTGAGTATAATATTGTTTAAATGGAAATATATCAGAAATACCATCAGCTTCGCAAAATAATTTTTCAGCCTTTAATCTACTATTAAGCTTATTAATCTAAAAACAAATGTTTAATATAAAGGCATTAATTTACCCACTTTAATACAAGTTAATAGAATTACCTCTGCCTTGGAACATTCAATGTGTACTTTTATTTTTTCTAATGGGTCTACAGGACCAATATCTTTAAATATTTCAAGGAATACCATGCCTGACAGCACCCATAAACGACCAGCACTAAACTGTATCTGTTTGATAAGATAGGTGTTTGAACTAGATCTTTTATGATAGCATAAATCTAAATTAGTTTTAATATTGCTAAGTTCTTTAGCAGTATCAAAAATAGCTGTAATCATTGATTCATGGTAATCCACTTTGTCTATAAAAGAACTGCGACATTTTTCATCATATCCTAAAGAGTGTAATTCTTCTAGAGATGAAATATCATCAGGAAGTAAAGCCGAGAAAAATAATTCAATCATTTTTATTAATGATTTTATATTTTCAAACCTATAAACATAAAAACTTTAAATAAAAGAAAGAAAATAATGTAAATAATAAAAAATATAAAACTGACTGTATATCTGAATTCCATTTAGAGCTATTCCATATTAAACTTTTAATAAACACTAAATTATGTTTATTATTATCAATAAGCCTTAAGGGTGTAGGTGAAAATGTGCAAAATAAGTCAGTTTTCTTTAGTAAAACATTAGTTATAAATGTAGTGAATAGTGGTTGTTCAAATGAATACAGTGATTCCTAAAGAACACAAAATGTATTAGAGAATTTATAAAATATTAATAATTTGTATTAGTATTTAATACTTGATTAACTGCGTTTTCCTGGTCTTCTAATTCCATAACTTTTTTAGGTGACCATGCAAAATATAATTCTGGGTTATCAATAGCAACAGAGTTCATTGAATGTTTTAAAGATTCCGTCAAAAATTCAATAGAGAAAACTTTATTTTTTTTTAATGAATTGTAGTAAAATGGAGATACAGTTGGAACAAACTTCAACAATGGCTTTATTAAAGAATCGTAGCCATTTCTTATTTGAATTTTATCATTAATAAAATTATAATTAATATAAGAAAAGATATTTCGTTCAATTATTAATTCCCAAATTGGAATAAGATTTATTTCTTTGTTATCAAATTCACTTGTATTTATATCTAAAAAAATACAAATTATATTATACCAATATGCAGACTAATTATAAGATATACCTTCAGTCTTGTAATTTGAAATCAATTTGCAATTAGCATATTCAAACTTAAGTAAATTGTTCCTTTGAATTTTAGTTTCATTTGTAATTAATGCATGTATGTTATTCAATTTAATTGCAGTAATTAAATTATTATTTTCTCTACAAGTTATAAAAATAATGAATATTATTTGTTTATTTAAGTGCCAAAAATTTAGTGAGGTTTTAATTAAATTAAATACTTAATATATATATACTAACTGGTATGCTTCAATATTTTTATCACCATGATTTTTGCAACACTGATGTAAAGGTATAAGCATCCAATGTGTAAATGATTTCATTAGCTTTGTATAACGTTTAGGAGTTAAATAGTTTTTTGAAACTTGATTTTTCATAATTATTAATTGTTCTAAGTATGCATACCTATTTTTAATTATAAAATAATTAACTCACATTTATATACTAATTAAAAATATATTACTTTTCTGTTTTGATCATTGATTCTATAATGGGTATAAAATGTTTAACAATAACATTGAAATAACTGTATACTAATACAGTAACAAATTCGTTTTTCTCTTTCAAGTTTTCAAATATTTTTTTTTCAATTGTTCGAGTCCAGATTATTAATTCTTTAAACCGTGTACTGTTGAATTCGTTAATATTTACTGAATGGTCATTCAAGAAATAATTTATGAAGTCCTCAAATGCATTAGATAATATGGCATAATCATGCAATATACCACCATTTGAAATCATAATTTCTATATATATAAAAAAAAAAAAATAATATCTAAAAATAAACCAGATTTAAATGTAATTGAGTTACTTTTTTCATTTATTTTTTTTAGTAAAAAATTTTGATCTAAACATTTATTTAATGCCCAATCCAACATCAGATGTATTTTATTTTCAGCATATGGAGTTAACTTGGAAATAGTTTGCACTTTATTAAAATAAACATCAGGTAAATATCTAAAATCAAATGGTAAATCTTTGTGGTCTATATAGTCTACAGATTTTGTTACAAACTGTAACAAATCAAATTTCAATTCAGGAGGTGTTTTTATAAATTGTTTAATAGCTTCATCAGAAAAAGTTGACCGTTTTGATAACCATTGACTTCTAACTGTGACATCTGAACTGGATGACCGTCCAAAATAGCATAATAATAAATCTTCAATGCTTATTTCACCATTATATTTGTGTTGTTCCAATATATTGCACTGTTGATTTATGTAACAGAAGTTTGATGATTGCAAAATATCTATTAATTTAAGATTAGGGATCCAAATTTCATTAGGAATTTTAGAATGTTCTTTTAAAATGCAATCAATTTCCATTAAAGCATTTTGTTTTGAATTTCCATTTAAATGATGGACATATGTATCAATACATATTTCTCGGATAGCTTCTATTACTGGTTTTCCTCCATTAATGTTTTGAGACACTAAATATGCAGTACGAAGTAAATGATTTATACTAATAGCAATTCCAGTAACAAAGTTTTTCATAATTTTGTGGATTTCTATTAATTTATGAATGACTGTTTTGTCATGAATGCCTTGTACATCAAGCAAAGAATAAATATCATGGCTAGATATTTCTTCTAATGGGCACATACAAATTTCAACACCTCGATTTTTCATTGCTCTGGAAATAAAAACATAAATTTCAAAAAATTAATGTTTTTATTTAAGTCAAAATATCAAATATTTTTACCTTGAAATACTTCCATGTTTTGGATCCATAGCTAAGAAAAGTCTAAAATCTTTATGTGGTTTTATAGTTTGTATTTGTCCATCAGAACCAATACCCTTTTCACCTAATTCTAAAACTCCATTGGGTTCTAACAATCCATTTAAACGATCTAATACAGCTGGACTGCATAAATTTACATTGTCAATTAACAACCAATTACCATTATTTAGACACTATAAAAGTATATCAATAAATAAACAATATAATATTAAAAATAATATATATATATTAACTGACTTTGATTAAAATACTATCTATCCATTCAAACTTTCCACCAGAGTTTAAATTTCCAATAGAACAAACACGGTCTTTAAGAACTTGAAGTGAAGAAGTTATATCAAAATCATTTAGTGCAGTGGAGATTCTAATTAAAGCATGCGTACGGTTTTTAAATAAAGTTGTTTCTGACACCATAGTAGTCACTTTATTATTCCACACATCTGAAAACAAAATAATAAACATTAGTTGGTTAAAACAATAACTAAAATGTGTACATTTTTTATTTTACCAGTCATTTTCCTATATTCATTCCACAAATATAATAACTCAATGTAATCGGTTTGACCATTTAACATTTTTTCACTAACTTTCAAATAAATTTTATTTTCAATTATTTTAGCAAAGTCTTCAAGGTGTCTATTATAATCAGCCTACAAATATTATTTTTTTTTTTTTATAAATAAAAAGTAATTAAAATTAATTAGTTAATTTATTACTTGCTCAAATCCACCAAGTATTTCAATTGTGTCTAAAGCTGAATTCACAGATAATGTATATAATTCACACCCATAAAGTTGAGCTAAAGTTTTAATTACAGAATTTTTACCACTACCACTGCCTACCTAAAGTTAACAATAATGACAAATTGTAATTCAAAATCATATAATTAATAGAAAATACAGTTAAACATAAAAAATAATATTACCAAAATAGGCATCCAATTCATTTTAACACATACAGCTAATGAATTCAAAATATGAATATGTGACCTCAAAATTAGCTTACTATTACTTTGATCAATTGGCATATTAATTGCTCGGTTACGTGGTACTACAATTCTATTAAACATAATCGCTGAAGGAAATACTCTCATGAATTCATATTTCTGACATTTAATGTTAAGTAAGATTTGCATTTGATCAAATACCTTATAAAAAATTATTTCAACATATATAGATTAAATAAAAAAATTAATTATAAGAACTAATAGAAATATTATGATATACTTACTTCATTTTCAATATTTTGTAAGCTCGGTAATCGGTCAGTAAATATTAAAGGCAAATGGTCTAAAACAGTAGAACCCAATGCAATTGTAACATCAACCCAACGTAAAATATCTCTTAAATTTGTGTCAACATTATATTTATTACCGAAAGATAAAGTAAAATCAACTACTTTTTCTAAATGTAATGTTTTAATGTCATTTATTTTCGGTGTATAAATATTTTCAATTATATTAACAATATTATGACTGCATAATATATCTAAATGAATCTAAAATTAAAATTATAACTTTTATAACCCATAAATAACATATATTTTTAAAATAAATTTTTAACATTACTTGGAGAAATCTATTCAAAAAGGATTTTGGTAACCCTTTTCTAGCACCACCTTCACTCATTGGATTTTGACAAGCGAATATTCTTGTTTTCTTAGATTCTATGATAAATGTTTTGCTAAGTTCTGGGATGTATAATTCACCTCTATGATCAAGGACAGCATTTAATCCTTCCAGTACAGACTGTGATGCTAAATTTAACTTAAACAAACAAATAATGAAAATTAATAAGTTATATTTATTAGTTAAAATAACTCTAAACTAAATGTGTTATACTTCATCTAATAAAATCCAGTTTCCTTTTTTTAAAGCTCTCAAAAACGGTCCATCTCTCCATTCAAAACTTCCGCCATCACCTCCATCTATTGGCAAATCTGAACCAAATAGATCAGACACGTCTGTTTGTTCCGAGAGATTAATGCGAATCAATTCATGACCAGATGCTTTAGATACAGCTTGAATTAAACTAGTTTTTCCAACACCAGGACTTCCTTCTAACAATATTGCTCGACAATCTATTTGCATGCACCGTAGTAATTTTTTAAGATTTTGCTTAGTAATTGGATCATCAAATGAATATTCTGGTACTTTTATCTCAGGCAAATTACCTATTAAAAATATAGTCAAAATATTTGAAAAATCAAATGTATTTAAATAAAATATTGTTAGCATAATAATTACCTCTAGATATATAATATCCATCACACCCAAAACATTCAGGTGAATCTTTAATTTTATCCACAAATAATAAATCACTGAAGTCAATTGTATTTTGATATTTTGTTATTATAGAATTATTTAAAGCATTCTTAATATTTCGGTCATGGCTACAAAAATATTACTATGAATATTTTATTAATTTAATTTAAAAATAAAAACTTACACTGGATTTTTATCAGGTTTTTTATCAAGAAATACCATAATTGCTCCTTCTCTATAAAATGTTATAAGTGCTTGCAATTTTTTTTTGTCATCAGTTGGTGAAAATTGTTTCATCATTGCTTCAATAAACTTTACCCAAATAAGGTAGTCTCTAATGCTTATGTTCAACTTTAAATAACTATGATATAAATGACACAAATATAAAAGGTATTTATTGAAAAAAAAAAAAAATCAATTAACAACTAAATTTAAGATTTAATTTACTAAAATTAAAAATAGCAACTAATTAAATAAATATATATATACCATAAGTTAATATTTCAAAACCTATCATAGAGATATTATAAAATTCTATAAATATATATTTAGGAAAAGGAAAATCACGAATAGATTTCATTGAGATTAATATGTATATGTTTAGTGCTTTGCTATCAATTTTTGAAATACTTAATATGTGTTATATAATAGTAATAATAATAGTAATAGTAACTAATAGTATTAATATCTTAATACTTTTATGCATGTGTTGGTAACATTAAGTTATATCATATTACACAATAAAACAATTTTTGAAAATATTGTTACATGGATTTCTTTGATAGGTCCAAAATTTATTAAGGATTTTTAAGATTTATAAAATATATTGAGTTGTAGTATTTTTATTGGTATAGCGAATTATAATATTAATTAGTTTAAAAAAGAATTAACCTCATTGAAATTATAGAAAAATCTTACTTTCTAATCTGTTCTGTTTTTTTTAACCAAGTAACAAAATCAACCATTGATTGACTTAATAATAAACTGTCCTGGTGAAATAATGAAAAACTGTGACTAATTATTTTTACAAGATCCTCATTTTCTAAACAACTTTCACACCAAATTTCTGTCAATCGATTACGAAGTGCTGGAGATAACTACAAATTATAGGAAATTTAAGTAAAATATCATTCCAATAACCATTATTTTTTTTATATAACATACTTCTTTTTTTCCATAATCACCACCAGGATTCATGGTACCAAAAAAACAAAAATCTGTGTGAGCTAAGATTTCTGAATTAATATCAATATCATTTTTTTCTGTTACCAAAAGTTTTCTTTCAGGTTCTAAAAATAATAAATTTTGAAATGTATGATTGTTTTTCACTTATAAGTATTTTACACTGTTAAAAGATAACTTACCCAATAATGAATTAAGCCTTTCTAGAACACTATCATCAGCCAATGAGATTTCATCAGCTAAAAATAAATGCCCTTCAGTTATTGCTTCAATTAATGGTCCGTCAACCCATTCAAAAAGCCTTTGATCATTTTCTTGATCTCTATTACGAATTGGTCTCAGCCCACCAAGAAAATCTGAACTTTCAGTATGTTGATGACAGTTAACGGATAATAATTTCTTAGTTTTAATAGCAGCAATCATTTGACATACTGTAGTCTTACCACAACCTGTTTCACCAACTAATAAAACGGGCTCCCTGAATTCAATTGCTTTACCTAAAGATGTTTAATTAAACTTATTATTTAATATTTGTTATATATAATTTAATATTATTAAATTAATTTATACTGACATGCAAGTACAACCATCCTTCTAATGTTTTTAGACATATAAATATGTTCAAATCCAGGAGGTGGTTTCTGTATTTGTTCAAGTATATGACGGGTAACCAATGATGTGTTTTCATTAACTATGAAAATTTTTAAAAATGTTACAATTTATAAAGATTTAATAATAAAAAAAATCTCACATGTAAATAATCTATCTAAAGAAAGTGAACATTTAAAATGTTTTTCTAATATTTGGATTATAATTTTTTCTTCTTCTGGTTTACGGACTTTGGATGCTAAAACTAGAAAACCTAAGAAAAATAAAAAATTTTAATTTGTATTTCAAAAAAAATTTGTATTTTGATTGACCTAACCTTCATCAATCAAGTGCTGATTCCAATTATAGTTATCTGATCCGTTTGATAAACGATACCGTTCGCCCCAACGAAACAGATCTCTTAATGTTATTAAACCATGTTTACCGGAAAATGCAGAACTTATTTTACGTGTTGATTGAAGCTCTTTCATAACTGATATTAATTTTTTTGCATATGACAGAGGAATTTCACACCGCTTAAATAATATGGTTTCCAATTCATCTGCTGGAATCTCATCAAAATGCATCTCAATAAATCTGTTTTTAAATGCTCTTGACAATATCTATGAATACAAATAAAAAGGAAACTATTAAATAATTAATTTTTAATAACTTAGAAAAACTTATAAAAATATTATATTGAAACCAATAAAAAAAAAAAAAAATTGATTATTATTAAACTTTACACAGATTTATAGTAAAATCAATACTCACTTTACGTCCTCCATATAAACCTGGTGGATTTTGAGTAGCAAATAATCTAAATCCAGGATGAGCTTTTACAATAGTCTGAGTTTCTGGTATAAATAATTCTCGATTATCATCTAAAACACGATTTAAGGATTCTAACACATCAGTTGGAGCTAAATTAAGTTCATCTAATATAATCCAATGACCCTTTCTCATTGCCTCAACCAAAACACCTATAATAATTAAAATTAAATGAAAACATTTACAACCACAGGGTTTCTAATAATAAAATGTTATCATTAGATATATATTATTAAAAAAACAATAATTATAACACACCTTCTTTAAAAACAAGTTTGCCTGTAATTGATTGAGCCAAATATGAACCAATATATTCTTGTGTATCTGTATGAGCATGGTTATTAATACGTACTAATTTATTTCCAGAAGCTGAAGCTAAGTATGTAATGAGACTTGTTTTTCCTACACAAGTATCTCCTTGAATCAATACTGGGAATTTACTTAAGGATACAACTCTTACAAGATCCCTTAAATTCAGTTTTACACTATTTGTTAAAATATACTGTAAAATAAATATATTTTAGATAATTCAGTCCATATTAAAAATTAAACTAATCACTTTTTGAAAAGGGGAAGGTTCCAAGTCTCCTTTTTGTATCCAATAACCTTCAATTTGAATATAAGATTTTGGTTTTGTAATAGGTCTTGGAATGGGCTGGTTAATAACTGCTTGAATTAATGTTTCTCTGAACATAGTACTTGCTATTAACTGTTCAACACGTTTATGAGAAAAAGAATTTAACTGAGTTAGAAAACTAAGGCAGAATGATTCATATAATGATTTTTGAGTAGATTGGCATGGATTCGATGATGCTATTGATAATGCACGGCAAAAAGTCCGTAAGCTGTAATGGGGTTTGTGACCAGTTCCATCAGTTAAACTTGTTTCAGCTTCACGTTTTGCAATTAAATAAAATTTTGAAATATCATTTAATTTTATAAATGAATAATCAGGTAAGTAGCAAGCTGTTAAAGTAATTAAATCTGATCGATCTCTTATTTCATCAACAAAAAATTCTGTAAATCTAAAATACAAAATTGTATCCATTGTTAATTAATATTTAACACGATCAACTTTTTTTTAAGATATTACCTGTTTCTTATACCCGAAGGTAAATCTTTTTTACCAATATCAGTTGCTGGATTCATGGCGGCCATTAATCTAAAGTTTGGATGTCTGGTTATAGGTTTGAAATCAGTTTTTTCATATATAGTTACAGTTCCCTCAGATTCGAGTAAATTTGATAGACATTGTAATGTTTCAGATGAGGCTAGATTTATTTCATCTAACAAAATCCAATAACCTAAACAAACACTCAATAAACATGTTTTAATAAGGTTCTTATTTCCTATATAAAATAATTACCATTTTTAACAGCTTGAATAAGACTCCCTTCCACAAATGCAAAAGCCATTGATGTTTGACAATGTTTTAGTTTAATTTCAAAACTATTTAACTCTTCATTTAACTCTAACCAATAATTGATAGGTTTGTTATTTTTCGTATTTTTATCAACAGCACGTTGTATCACAAATTTAATTAATTTAATCAGATTGGACCATGAATGGTTATTAAAACAAGTCTAGAACAACAATTATAATAACATGCATAATTCGAAAACATTTAAAAAGTTTAATTTACCGATATATGGCTCAAAAATGTGACATTTTGTTCTACATCAAATTCTGCTCTAAAAAGCCTTTCAAATTTGTCTCTGATTGGTTTAATAATAATCTTTAGTTCAACTGGTTTATAACCTCCTATAAGATCTACACTATCACTATGTTGGTTCATATTTAAAACAATTAATTTATTTCCTGTATGTTTGGCTAATAACTGAAGTGCTGATGTTTTTCCTGTACCAGTTTCTCCAACAAGCAATACAGATTCTTGCATAAAAATAGAACAAGCCATACGTTCTAGAAGACATGAAGAAGACCGTGTCAGAGCAAATTTGGAATTTGACCTAAAAAATAAATTTAAATTAAAGTATAATAGATACTATATTAACTACATAGTCCACAATGCAAACAAAATATACAAAACAAACATTTGTTGAGTAAAAAAGTGTTAAATATAGTATAATATTATTCCGAAAATTTTTTATAAACAAATTTGCTTGTTTCGCCTATATCTATAATTACCTATCTAAGTAACTAGTAGTTAATTAGTAGTTACTTTTCTGCAATAGGAATTATATTATATGATGCTTCCCTGAGGTGGATTATCACTTGTAAAATAGGTCTGAAAAGCCCACATGTGTGAGAACTTAAAAGAGTGCTAATATAGGTGTATTAATGTTCTAGGTGGGAAGTTAAGCTACATAAAATTATTTAATTTATCAATGATAAAGACATGAGAATTTGAAGGAAATTATTGATGTTTTGAAATACCATAATATTCACAATGAAAAAAAATTTGAACGTAAAATTATTATAAAAAAAAAAGATGATTGCTGAAGTGCAATATATTTAATTAAATATGAAAATCAGTACTAAGGGCACATTAAATTATTTTTACAGAAAAATTATACATAATTAATAATCAGTATATGATATACATAATTAATAATCAGTATATGATATTTATGCGTTCATAAAAATGAATGAAACTTAAAAAAGTTACATTTTTTTTTCAAAATTATTTATATTATACAGTTTTTATCAACTATCTAAAAGTTTGAAATAATAAATGACATTCTACAATCATCGATTCAAATAATAAATTATATAATTTTAAGAAAATTGAATACTTACGTATCATTTACTGTTAAAAAAGATCCATTGCGTGGTAGTGTAACTCTTCCAATGATGCAACATTTTTCATCAAGAACTATTGTTGGCTTATACTCAATCAAAAAGAATTCCGCTTTAGTTTTTACAACGCCAACTAATGAAGCAATATGACAAGCAAGTTCTAGTCTCATTTCTAAAAAAAATACAATTTTTATTTAGAAAATTGAAAAAAGAGCAAATATACATAATGGCAGTTGTTAATATTTATTTATCTTAGATGGAATTAATAGTATAAAATAAGTATACAACAATGATGGAAATTTTACCCCATATCCATAAATTCTGAAATATTAATTTTCCCACATAATCATGTTATTTTTTTTGTTATTCAGTACTAATATTTGGTTTTTATATATCATATGTATGTATTTACACATATTTTGAAAATTGTATAAAATTAAGTTTATTTTTTTTTAGAAATTAAGGTGTGAAAATACAAATTTTATTTATCTCTTAATAGATGTTCTCCTAAAAGAAAACTAGATCGTATTGAATATTATTAGCTATAGGAATTCTATTGAACATAATGGAACACCCTGAGTGTATATATATTTGTACTAATTTAGGAATATTATATAAAAATATTTAACATTCAAATTGATATGAAAGAGTGTACAATTATGAAATGTTACATTTAATTTAACTATTTGATGAATATATGTACTCACTTGAATTATCTGCACTACAACAAAAAATATCAATTGCATCTTGAATTACTCTTAAAGCAGATTCGTTAGAAGTGACTTCATAATCTTTAATAATCCTTGAACACCATTTTAATAAATCTCTTGTAGAAGTTAATCTAGCATTACTTTTTAAATTTAATACTACATCATTATTGTGCAATCCAGCAGAAAATAACAAAAAGACATCAATAATTTTTGGGCTTATTGTTTTTAATACAGGAAACTAAAATTTGTTTTTTTTTTTTTTTATATTAAATATAACAAAACAAATAATGTATGATTAAAATTGATTGTACCTTAATTTCAATAACTTCAATTAGCTCATTTTTGTTTAATGGTTCAATGTTTATTTGAATATAATGTTTTTCTAATAAATCAGTTGCAGTGTTCTGTTTATGATAATAGCCACTAGTAGTAGTAATTACCCTTTGAGTAAAAAACAGTTGAAATCCTGTAGCAGGGATAATTCTATCTCTATATCCAGGCACTGTAAGTGACCGACTTTCAATTAGAGTTCCGAGTACAGCTGCTAAGTCATTAGAAGCTGAGTCAACATCTTCTAGTAACAGCCAAAGTCCTTCAGTTACAGCCTAAAAAAAATGGAAATGGTATCATTTTCATAGGTTAAAAAAAGAAAATACAAGTATTATTTATTTATTTCAATTTATTTATCCATAAAATTAGTTAAAAAAACAACACACTTTTGTAAGAACTCCAGGTTGCCATATAAATTCTCCAGGAATATCAGTACAATGATAAGATCCCAACATCATTTTAGAATCAGTTTCATTTCCAAGTTGTACTGTTAATAGATTTTCATCAGTGTGTCCTATATATATATCAAGAATATAGTTTAGTATATAGTATTTATTAAATTTTAAATTTAAAAACAATAAAAACAATCTAATACAAATTGTACATAATTATTATTAAATTAACTTGAATATATTTTACTTAAATTTGAATACAGTAAATTAAGTAAAATGCTTATTAATAAATTAATTCGAGTATTATTACCTGTAATATTGGCTAAATAGTGTACCAAAGAACTCTTTCCACTTCCAACTGGACCTACCAAACAAACAGCTTTACCAGCAGAGACTGCTATAGACAGTTTCCTTAAATTTTGTTTTGTAGAATTTACAAGTATAAGATCATTTTGCTATAATATACATATTAAAATTAAATTAAAACTTTTCTAATTTAGTTTCTATTCTAATAATTAATACAATATAAATATACCCGTTTTTGTGGTCCAATAGAAGGTAAAAATACTTCTTCAACTGATATAAATTTGTTTGTTATATATGATTTTAGATAATCTTTAGACTTAAAATTGCATGACTTTAAGTTATATGCAAGCATATGTTCTATATTTGTCTTAGGTTCCATATAACAATATATAAGATTATTTTTATCAGATTCAGTCAGTTGAAATATTATTCCCATACATTGACAAGCCAACCTTGATAATTATTATGTTAAAAGATTAAATAATTTATTTGAATTGAATATTGTATGATTCAATATGTTATCTATTTATTAAAGTCATTATTACCTACTGAATCATAATTTACAGAAAAACTAATTTAATATTTATCATTGTATACAGTTTAGTAAAGATTAATCCAGATAGTAGTTTTACATTGATTTTATTGTAAAAGGGTGGACAAAAGTACATTTTTTATTTTATAAAAACACATGTGTTATTAGTATTTTAAAACACAATTTTTTCCTGATTAAAAAAACAGATGAGAATAACCTAATTTTAATCAGTGCTGTAAAAATCATAGGTGAAGGTGATGCACAGCCCTGGGATTCAACAGGTTAGATCTAAGGCCCAAAGCCATCAATTTTTTCATTTGCACATTAAATTGATTCATATTAATTTTATTATCTTGTATTTTATTTCATATTATAATGGTTTGATTTGACTTAAAATGTCAATATTGTGTAAATTACTCAGCCAAGATTGACATAATATTGATTATTATATGAGATACCAATGTACACACTTAGTGTACTCAGCTCCCATCCAAGCATAATATTTACCAACAAAAGACAATAAGTATTAATGCTATTAAGCTAATAACTGTTAATTGCCTCTTTTACTGTAAAATATATGTAACATACATATTACATATTATTAATAAATATATACACTATTATTTATAATATAACATATAAATATATATACCGAGTGATCCATTTAAATGGGTACTCAATTTAAATTTTTCCAGAATTTGTTTTCTACAGCATTTAAGAAATAAGCTGCTCTACAGTTTTATATTTATGTTATTTTTGGAGGTAAAACCACTATCTACATTTTATTTCAAGTGGCAAACTATATTAAATATTCCATAAATGGGGTATTATTTAAAATAAATTTAAGTGTTAAAATTGTTTATTTCTGTAAAACCATTGAGGAGATAATCCACTTTTAAGTTTGGGTTGGAGGAGAATGGTGGTGCATTATTAACACACTGTGCTCTGTATCACCACATAAATGATATTCCACTACTCTCCTCCAAATCAAACTTAAAAGTGGAATATCTCCTCAATGGCTTAACAAAAATAAAAAATTTCAATACTCAAATTTATTTTAATTAATACTCCATAATTCATAATTTTATTTTATAATTCAATAATTTATATATTTTCTAATATTTTATTCATACTTTAACAAAGAAAATAAACAAGCCAAAATTATTGCAGATAAACCAACTAAATCTTTTACAATAGAAATGAAATAGACTAGTACTAATAGTAAGTTTAATTAATAATTTTTAATTATTATAATAAAATAGGTACCTACCTAATTAAAAAATTGATTTTGTTAAAATTCAAGTAAATTAAATAATTTATTGTTTACAAATTATGTACTTAAGAACAGCAAATTAAACTACTAATTAAGAACAGCCTAGTGGTATTGAAATCCTGTTTTTTCCTTCACTCAACAAACTTATTTAACTTAGGATACTTTTAAACCAACTAACTAATCAAGAATGATAACTTGACCTAGCTTATACATGACCCTGAGCCAGTCTTAATGATGGAGGACTAGCTGGACCTTTGAGGGTGCTGGTTTTATGGTTGACCCTTGCCTCCACCTCCCTTATCCTCTCATTCTACTCCTTACAATAAAGTATGTCCTCTATCATGCAATCATGCAGTAGAGGGCTGGATGCCGCTAGAGAAAGCAGCCACCATTTGATCATGTTTACCATGGTCCAATGTGTATTCATGTTTACACAATGACTATTATCATGATACTGTTTATCATGGGAATTTTTCTAAACCTACAATTAGACACTATCACCCAAGTTTTGTGGAATCGTGTTAAAATTATATAATTATAAAATTAAAAAAGGAACCTCAACAATATTATTGAAAACCAACTGATAGAAAAATGGTGGCAGTCCATAAATCTATAAAACAATTAATTTGAGGCATTTTTTTATATTAGGAACACTTACATTGCATAACATAAAATTTAAATTTAAAATTGGTTGTATTTTAATTGTTTTTTGATTATTAATATCATACATTTTATGAATTTTGTTAATTATTATATAATAAATTAATTTTAAAAATAATGAGGTGGATCATAAGGTAATAGTAGATAACATATTAAACCAATAACTAAATATACATAAAAATCTTACCAAACAACATATGTATCATTATGGTTTAAATAGATACTGGCAAACTCAGCCCAATTCCAAAGGTTTCTAAAATGTTCAGCTGCATGATTTAACAGTAAAAAAACTTCTTCGGCTATTTCTAAATCTTTATTATCAACCAATTTTCTCTTTTTTACTCCAGATGGTGAATTCTCAATCCAAGGTGGTGGATGTTGAGCATAATAGTCTAATATTATGCTAAAAATTACATGCTCACATAAATATATATATATACTGTATAGGTACTACTAATATTTTTGATGTCAAAAGAAATAAATACATTCAAAGGAAGACCACATTTAATAGGAATAAAACAAAAATGTATTTAAAGTGTTTCAATAATACCCTCTAAAAGAATTTAAAATAAAAATTATTGCACTAATTTGAAGATAATAACACTGGAAGAACACTTGTATTCACAAAGAATTTTTTTTATAATTTCATTATTCAATTTTATGAAAAAAATTAAATTTGTTTAACAATTTATAATTTACAGAACAAATCTAGTTTATGACCCAAACTCATTTTTCAAATTTTTTAATTTCCTAAACATATGATTTTGTATGCTTAATTCATTGGTACAATCAAAACTTATTTTTGAAATTATTATACATAAACCTTGAAAATAGCATTTTGGTTTCACCTAAAGATCTGGCAGGGTTACTAGGGTTTGAATGTTTGTAACTCTAAATCTAGATTTATCTATATGGTTTAGATCTATCTAAATCAGATACACTTATTCTGACTTCAATAAAAAAAACTTTGTTATCAAGATATCAACAACTACAAATCATAATAATGATAAAAACAACCACATTATGGATTAATTCCAAAAATGCTATGTTTCAAAGTTTAGATACAATAACTATAAAAGTAACTATAATAGGTAAGTTCTAATTATACCAATGAATTAAGCATTAAAAATTTGAAAAAAAAAAAATTGAAAATGTTTAATTCTCACTAAAAAATACGGGAAACAGAAAAACCCAAGCTTCATAAAGTTTTCTCCCATAACTTACAAACAAAGTTCATCAGACTTTTTTTTTTAATTCTTTAAGTATAAGCAAAACCACATATTTTGAAAAAAAAATTTAAAAAATGAGCTTGGGTTGTAAACTGGTTATACCAAATTTAATGGTGTAAATAGATTGTCTGCTTATTAGATTACCTATTAATGTTTTAATATCCGATTTTCTTTTTTTATTGTAACATTAAATAGAATATTATTCGTGGGGCATCCTGTGTATATACAGGTTAATTTTTAAGTATAATTAAAGACGATATTTTTAATATTTAATTTTTCACAGCATTTAAGGAGTATTTTGTGAAGAAACCAACTTTGGTTTTTCAAATGAAAACTTACATGTTTTAATGCAAATTTTCAAACAGATAATTATTACTTAAGACCAGGTTTATATGCGCTTATAATTGTTAAATATACATGCAAACATGCGTTAAAAAACTGTTATGGCTGGGTGATGCAAAAACAATGTCATAATGTACTGATTTTTGTTGTAATGAGGAGTGTTCTCACTTTGGACAGACTATAGTTATTTTTAAAAACTTAATCTAAAATTAAAATAAAATTTAGTATTTTCAAATTAATATAGGTATTGAATAAACCAGTAGTGTGCAACATGGAGAAATTTTAACAGCGAGCCATCAATATTTTTACACCAAATCATTGATTATAGAATCTATTCTATAACGTTTGAATTTTTCAGGGAAATCATTATTAAAGAAATGATGAAAGTTTGAAGTATTGCCATTAAAGGTGCACCTAGAGATCAAGTGGGGTCACTCAATCCCTGAGTTTGCTCAGACTTTTTTAAATAAAAATACCCCTCGATTTGTTGGCCAATACTTCATCGAGTTAGTAACAGGAAAAAAAATTGATTTTTGTGAGCGTTGGGGCAAAATCAAAATTTTTAAATTTGATTAGACGAATGTTTACATACAAAAAAAGAAACAACGCTAGTCAAATATAAATAAATGAATATGAAACTAGATATTTAAGCAAAAACCATAAATAACTACTTCATAATAACAAACTTTAAACCTTCATAACTTCTTTAATACTGATTTCCGCAGAAAAAAAATTCAAACAGTTCTAATATCGGCATTGAAAAGTGTATTTAAAAAAAAAATGAGTTAAAAGATATATGGTTAACTTAACTTATAAAATTATTTTTGAAAGCTAGTACAATTACCTAGTAGAACTTAAATGTTTAAAACTACAAATATCAACATTGACTAACCATCTATTCCAATTATCACACGTTGGAAAACTTATTATCTGATACTATTTATTATAATAAAAATGTAGGTATAATAAAATTCATAACTCGCTGAAGAGGACACTGGATTAATTTATAAATCAGGAAACATAGTAAATGAAATACTCCAAAGAAATTAAGAAACTTAACATATGACTATCAACCTAACCTACTCAAATGCAAGTAGCAAGTATGTTCTATCCGAATAAAAATTTAAAAATTGTTATAAACAAATGTACAAGCAAAATCAGTAAAATACCTATTTAATTAAATGCAACTTTAAACAAAACTATTGGATAAGTAGGTATATCAAAATCAAAATATAATTGAGCAATGTTGAATGAAAGTGTTATAATCCCAAGGGACTTTCTTTAAATAACATTCCACTTAAACAATAAATGTAACAGCACATTGAAATAGCTTGAATTAACTTACCTTAACTCGTTCACAGCTAATACATCGGGTTTCTCGTTGTCCATCATAAATCAGTTTTCAACGTTTAATCAAAAATATACAATAAATAATATTATTTATTAAAATAAAATATTTTTAATTATTTTATTGATTTTTTTTTCAAATTAATAACGTGTTCACAGTAATACAGTACAATATCAAAATGTGTAACACACGTTGGGTTACGGTTAGAAGTTATAGTCGAAATCGATAGCGAAGGGAATAATTATTTTTTGTTAGGTTAAATTTATTAGGTTAGGTCACACTGCTACTTGTACCATTAAACAATCCATCGACCTAGCCGTTATTGGAGTACTTTGGTTTATAGTACAGTTGTCACAATCAACTCTGCGTCTCTATCGAGTGAGCCCTGTCATTCCGTTTACCGTCTTCGAGGAAGGTACATGCGATTTTGCGAATATTTTTTTTTACTTTGTTCTTTGTTTGTAAGATCATTACTTTGGTAGTTAATATCAAATCACTTTCACTGGACGTATACTCACTGACGCTTTAATTACGATGCCTATTAACAGTTTAATACCAGAACCGAAGTATGTATACGTTTGTATAATATATCTAGATATAACAATTTAATTTACCTTGCGGTACACAATAGTACCTACCTACCTAACATAACATACTAAGAATATTCCAAATTGAATGATACATGTTTATATTTAAGAGTTTTAGTTAAGCAACCTATTGTTTTTTTTTCACAATGTACTTATGTACAATAAGCAGGGCCGTACCAAAGGGGGTGCGAGAGGTACTCACGCACGGAACGCTATAACCACATGGGCTCTAATGCAAATATTTAAAGTAGTCGGATATATTTACTATAAAATTATGAGTGAACGCCCTTCACAGTTTAAGCTTTTTTTTTGTTTTCTCATGGGTACATTTTTCCGGCACCAAGTGTCGATTTTGATAGGCACAGCAATGACAATAAGAATATTAAATAATGTTGGTACGACCTTTGTTTTGATAAACTTCTATAACTCGCATTTTTTAAAAAAATATTTCGTCTAATAGCGATTGTTAAAAAGTAAATTTTTTTGTGATCGTTTCTTTTTCACCTTCCTAGAAGTAGTAGCACATGCTATATATATTATTTTCTATAGTATTGTGTAACGAACAAATACAAAGATATCATTCAAAGCTGCTGAATGATGGGGTTGAACAAAATTGTAAAATTACTGATATTTTGACATACCAAAATTGTATGAATTTTTAATGATATTATTATAATAAGAACTCGTATAAGATTTATGTTGGGACTTAAAAACTCTATACAAAATAAAAGTTTAAAATATTATTTAATCAAGTTGAAAAATGAATATCATTATATTTTATAGGTACTTATTTATCCCATAATCTATTTTCCAAAGTTTAAAGAAAAACCAATTTTTCTGACTCGCAATAGTTAACTTTAATTGGTTATCACTTATCAGCAGGGTTGGAATGCATAATTCAGTAAAGTATAAAACGTACAGTATTAAACTATAAGTTGTATACAATTTTTTTTTGGCTGCGATTGAACAAATTATCAGGTAAAATAGTTGTCAATTAAATTTAATCATCATTTTATGTATTTTTACCTAAGATATATATGATAATTTGTTATATTAATTATAAGTTCATCTTTAGTCTTTATTAATATTTATAATACCAAAAAATAATTTATTTTGTTTTTATTTTATTCTAAATTTAAGAAAATTCAAAGTTGATGTGATTTGTTAATTTGTCAAAATTTAAAATGTACAGTATTATTGCTGTTATAACAAACTTCAAAGAAAAAAAATAATAATAATGTAGTCGTTATAAAGTTTTATACATAGATTATTGAAGGTATAATCTTTTTACTGTTAATAACTTAACCGTTTATTTGGTATTCATGGTCATGGTTTTCAATTCTCCCAATATTTATCATAGCATCGTGTTCTTATCGTATACTTTATTTCTTTTAGTCGGCATAGAAACATAACCACCAATATTTTTAAATCTAGATTGTGTTCCAATAGCCTTTCTTGTTTCTTCATCTATTAAATCAAGGGTTAAACTTTGCTCGTATTAAGGGCTAAAAAATAAAAAAAAAAAAAAATTGTTTTTGCTGGTCACTATTAGAATGTACTTTATTTTATAAAACAATAGATTATAATCGTATCACATTTTATTTATTTATTTTACTGTTTGGTACCTACATTAATTTAAGGAGGTATCTACAAACAAAGTTATTACAATGATACAAATTAAAAGCTAATGTGATTTTTAAGTTTAAATAATGTTAAATGGTTGTAGGTTTGATTTTAGGATGAACCCAAATTTTACGTTTTTTTTTTTACTTTTTATTTTTAAATAAAACCACATTACTATCACATTATCATCTGAACTATCTGATTCCATTTTCGGATAATGATGGTGATAAACTGTCAAAAATAATACAAGTACAATTTTAAATTGATGCGACTTTAATCGCGTGAATCACATCACGCTAGTGGGAAAGCGGCCTAAGTTATATTTCTTTTTGTACAATTTTTCTTGATGTTAAACGAAATATAAATAACGTGTATAATGATTTTACACATAATACTATTTTTATTCAATAATTGTAAGAAATACTAGATTTTTCAACCATAGTGTACAATATTTTTTATAATAATTATAAATTTTATCATAGGCTGTGGGTCGCCAACCTCTATATTAAACTAACAATAATTAACACAGTGACAGGACATTGAAAACTAAGTTTTTTAAACCTTGGATCCAAAATTGTAAACATTTGTAATTTTTTATCCAAACATTGTTATCAGCATAAACTAAATTCTAGTTATCAGTAATCTATATTTGTGTTTTAAAATTGCCAGCTATTGAGGTAGATGACTTGGGTAATTTAAAGGATTACCTAAACATCATGAATTATAGATTTACAAATATTTATTTCATACCACTTTTTTATTTTCAATTGTCAATAATTCAACCACTCCGGTTTATGTCCGCTGGCATTTCTATTGAAATAAATTCATATTAATACAATAATTTGTTTTAAGTACCTACTTCATAGTTTATATTATGAAATACAATATTATTAGACCTAGTTTACTGGACTCTCAATAAATGTGGGTAGGTATCGTGTTCTTTCACTTAATAAATACACAATTAAGTTTTTAATTAACTTACAAAAGTTCTGTAAAATCTATTTAAAATATCCTATTACATACAGTACCTATTAAAAAGCTTCAAGATAAATATTAATTTATAATATTGTTTGGAGGAATTTGTATAATTGATAATGGAAATTAGAGATGTTCCGGGTAAATTATTTATGCACAAATTACATTCCGAGTAATAATTTACTTAAATATCAATTAAAACCAAATTTCAAAATAAATGATCAAATAATGATTTACATAGAAACCAGGTACCTAGTATTAGCCGAGTAATATTATATAAGAATAATGAAAATAAATGAATATCTGCTAAAAGCTAGTGGCTAAGTCACCTAGCACAAGCCATTTACTAATTAATCACTAAATAAAAAATAAAATATTAATATTAAATAACAAACAATATACTTATTAATATAATTAATTTTCAATTTCTACCACGTGATAATACAAAATAAAATCTTTTTTCATTTAGTTGATTATGGACACACATTTTTTTCTCACTACATTATCGCATGGAAAATGAGCTTTTACACAGTGAGTCAGGTACCAGGAAAAAATGTTTTATTACCTCAAGTAGGTTAACATGTAATGTCCGGTACCCAGTTAGGGTTCGATGACCAGGTATCTGGAACATCTGTAATAAGAACTAATCTGAAAGAATTAGCAACATGGCTGGCCACTTTTACTTTAGGCTGTAGTGATTTCTAACAGAAATCATTTTATATTGTATTTATTATTTTAAAAATATAATATGTGTATCCTATTTCATTTTTATATTTATATTAAAATATATTTTGCTTAAAATTTTAGGATGAAAGAATCTGTTTTTGAGAGAGAAGATGTTGAAGAGGAGCCTATTGTTTTATTGGATGAACCAGAAGAAGAATATTCGGTGGAAAAAATCCTAGATAAACGTGTGAAAGAAGGTAAAGTCGAATACTATTTGAAGTGGAGAGGTTATAGTGATGATGATAATACTTGGGAACCTGTGGAAAATCTCGATTGTGAAGAACTTATTGTAGAGTTTGAGAACAAGTTGATCCGCAATGAAAAAGAAAAAACCATGCTAAATGAACAACAAGAACGTGATCAACAAGAAAGTGAACAACAAGCACGTGATCAACAAGAACGTGACCAACAAGAACGCGACCAACAAGAACGCGACCAACAAGAACGCGACCAACAAGAACGCGACCAACAAGAACGTGATCAGAAAGAACGTGATCAGAAAGAACGTGATCAGAAAGAACGTGATCAGAAAGAACGTGATCAGAAAGAACGTGATCAGAAAGAACGTGATCAGA
>CABPRJ010000542.1:0-133376 GCA_902439185.1 Cinara cedri | reverse complement strand
TGATCAAAAGGAACGCGATCAAAAGGAACGCGATCAAAAGGAACGCGATCAAAAGGAACGTGATCTAAAAGAACGTGAACAACAAGAACGTGATAAAAAAGAACGTGATCAAAAAGAACGTGATAAAAAAGAACGTGATCAAAAAGAGCGTGATCGAAAAGAACGTGATAGAAAAGAACGTGATAGAAGAGAACGTGATAGAAGAGAACGTGATAGAAAAGAACGTGAACTACAAGAACGTGAACAACTACAACGTGTACGAGGACGTAAACGTGCATTATCCAATGCAAGTACTACTTCTGCAAAAAAAGAATACAATGCTGGTATTTCTAACGGAGGAGGTCCGTCATTACCAAAAAGTGCTGATTTTATAATGAATGAGGATCAAATCAAGATTGAGGACCCAGAAGTAGAAGATAAAAGTGAGGAAGAAGACTCTGACTCTGACTCTGGCTCTGAGGATGATGATAATGGAATGGATTTTGGTGATGATGATGATGAAGATGACGGCGGAGATGGAATAAATCAATTGCCGCCGCCAATGGAAGGATATGGCTCTAACACTGGTCCATCTATACCAAAGCAAGCGGAAAAAATTATCGGTGCTACAGACTCTAGTGGACAGTTGATGTTTCTATTGAAGTGGAAGAACATTGAGGAAGCGGATTTAATCACAGCAAAAGAAGCAAACGTGATTTGCCCTCAGGTTGTGATTAAATTTTATGAGGAGAGACTCACATGGCATGCCCCGAACTACGAGAATGAAAATTAACTACATCTACTATAATTTTAAATGAAAAAAATAAGTGTGTAATTTTTTGCTTATCCAAAATAATTCATTTTTTTTAAATTGCATTACTATTTTACTTCATTTTTACTTTATAATAATATTGTCTTCATATTTAAAATATCTAAGACAATTTAATGATTTATTACTATACATTAAGAAATGCAGAATTAAATCCAAGTTGACTAAATATAAATTACAATTTTCTATTTAAAAGTTTTTCAATATTAATTAAAATTTATGTTTTTTCTAAAAATTATTAGTATTAGCATCGCATGAGCTATCTGTTTATTATATCAGTTTCATTAAACATTACAAAACAGAAATATTATAGTTTTAGTTAGATTGTATTTATTCAAGCATTGTGTTTATCATTAATTTTTTATTATTAAATTGAAGCATTTATTTCATTCTAAATATACAAAATCTCAACTATTAATAATGAAGTCATTTTAATTATTTGTATAAGTATTTAGTTCATTCCAACCTATAGCTATTTAGCTTCTATTTTATTATTATTACTATTATTATTATTATTATTATTATTATTATGATTATTATTATTATTTTTATTATTATAACTTACTATTATTATTATTATTATTACTATTATTTTTAATATGAATCCTACAATTTAAATTAGGCATTTTATAATAATTTTTTTAGAAATAAATTTTGTAGTAATAATCTATAGTCTATTATGAAATTTCTTTGAAATTGAATACCTACTTAATACAAATTGATTTTTTAATTACATTTCAAAATAAAAATGTGTTAATTTATAACCATAAGGTCAGAATATTAACGAGTCATCAGAGATTATGTGAATATTTAAAATAAATTTTTAACAAAGATTTATTTATAATAGTAATATTATGTACATTTTATATAACAGGTACTGCATACACATTTTACTTTGGTATTGTATATTTATATTTAGTTATGAATCTTGAGTAGAGGATTATCCAATATTTGCATATATATTAACCTAAAAAATTTAAATTTTTAGTATTTGACAAATTATATGTACGATTAAATAAAAAGTCATGGTTTAACTGGAATTTATTCATTCTTAAAAATTAAATAAAAAAGTAGGAATTTAATATGAATACCTAATGCTTATATTTATAATAGATGTTAATAATTATTTTTGATTTCATTGTAATCTATTTATTTTTAAAATGCTGTGAAATCATAATTTTTAAACAAAAATAAATCAGTATTTAAAGTTTTATAGGAATAAAATGTGAGATTTATCTGTGAACTAACTACATTAAATTGTTTTTTTAAATGAAATTTTAACATTTACAAATTATTAAATATTACCTACATTAATTGGACAGATACATCAAAATTAAAATATTTTCATTCCGTACTCTTGAGTTTGATACCTTGAGCTATACATTAGTTGGTTTATGTTAATTTGTACATAGTGTATAACTTATATAATATACATGTCTATATTCGTTCATACCTAGCCCGAAAAGTCTGAGCTGAGCCTAACCATGAATTCAGTAATAGTGATTCGAACCAAGTCCAACCATTCATTTAGTTTTTAAAAATAGTTCTCTCCACTGTTATTTACCCAGGTTACCCAGTTAATTTTACAGACTGGACCTGGTCATATGTTTTAAGTAAAATGTCAAGCTATACCAATAAGCTGCTTGGTAGGTTGAAAAAGCATATATGATGTAAAATTAGCCGATTAGTTTGCGAATACAGTACCAAGATGTTGGCATACCATAAAGTAATTAATTACGCACAAAGATAGCGACTTCAAATAGTTAGGATTAAAGAAGAAAACCAATACCTAGCATGATTTGAGATATACTTAATCTATATCTTAAATTGTGGTACCTATTAAAAATTCACCAAACAGTATTTCAATATTTATTTGACAAAGCATACTTTTTGTAGTAAAAACATGTTGTTGCCTAATAAAAAACAAAAAAATTAGTAATAGTAACCAATAGGTAAGCTTATAATATAATTTAAAATATGTACAGGTATTAATTGTTTGATATTTTATAATAAATTTTTAAGGTTGAAAAGCAAAAACCCTAATCAAAAATAATAAATTTAAATTTCTGACATATATGACATGAATTATGATCAATATCAGTTACCTAGAAAAAAAAAAACCAAAATAAAACTATTATTTTTTAAACTTTTCTTTATCAAATCAATGTCATCATTCATTCACCCTATTACACCCATACACCGGGCGGCGGGGAAAACATCAGTTTTCACGCATGTGTTCCCCTTCCCACTCCCGGTTATCGAAACTGCTTCAACCATTCACCCGCCAATTGATTGGTACCCACCACTGCCACTACCCGCCATCACAAAAGCACCACTGATACAGTATGATATACGACATACGTAGTGAACAAAATATCGATAACATTTTGTTTTAATGTCCTTACTGTGTACACATATTTTCTCGCACAAACGCTTCTGTTTTAATTTGGAACGTAATTTTGAGATTATATTTCCCAGTAGTTTAATTGAAACAGTATATTATGTGTCATGCGTGTATATTACGATGATTTATTTGGCGATAGGTATCGTTAGGTATAACGTGGTAGGTACAACCACGGCGCACGGTGTACAAGATTATACGGTCCGTAACAATTGTTTCCGAATTATATACATTAAATTATTAATGATAACAACATTTTTAAAATTATTTTCCGACGAAATGCGGTTCCGGATAAATATTTATTATAAATTACCCCCGTATTATTCTGGTGAATGCAACATGATAGACATGGCAGTAACTACTTTCATATCAATGGTATACGAACTATCTTCACAAACATTCTGACAAAATATTTCCCAACATTTTACGCGCCTTCAGAATTTTAAGTATTGGTTTACTCTTGAGCATGAAGAAATTCTAATTAAGTTATTGGGATGTCCAATAAGTCCATTTATAATAAGGTGTAGGTACATTATGATTTTGACCACACAAAAAGGAAAAAATGTACCATTTAACTGTAGGTGTATATAGATTTTAATTTAGTAATAATATTGATAATCCAAGTAGTAAAGAAACAAATGGACACACATCGCATGATAGGAGGGGACAATGTTGTAGGTGAGAGGTTGGGAAGATAGAAGGGAAATTTAATATATATCTGTACGCAAAGATCAATTATTGGTTAATCCATTGATATAATCAAAACTTACCTATCATAGTTACTTTTATAGTTATTGTACATAAACCTTGAAAATAGCATTATTTGAATTAATCAAAAATAGACATTTATTTAAATTATTATTTGTAGTTATTGATATTTTGATAGTAAAATTTTTTTTATTGAAGTCAGAATAAGTTTATCTGACTTAGTTTTAGTGTTTCAAACGTGCTGTGTTTCGCTGCACTCATTCGGACAATTTTAATCGAAAATAACTCTCGATTTGTTTATCAAAACCACGTCGGATAGGATTCAGGGTAAAATCAAATGCATCATTAATGCCATTGATATAAATTGACGAAATATATGTAATATGTTTCTAAAGGGTTGTCGATCATTGGGCCCAGCAACTTGCTTATTGTTTAATTTAAAGCTTTTTTTGTTTTAATAAAACTTAAGAGAACAATTTTTTTTTTTATGACTGAGATAAAACTGGTAACGTTTTGGTATGAATGTATTTATGTATTCGAGTTTTCCTCATAAAAACAATTTTGCTTATCCAGTTTTCAATCCGATGGAACTATAAAGTAGGTAGTTATTAATGGGAACGGATAAAGATATTTTAATTTGTGAAGTCAATACTATGTTCCTATCTATAGTATTTCCTAATACTTTTGTAAAGATTCCATTAGCCCATAGACAATTAATTATATAAAAAAAAAAACTATATATAACTGTATTTTATATATCTAATGTATAGACATTAGCCACGATTTATCTTAAATTCTGACCTTATCACAAAAACGATAAACACAATTATGTGTGATATCCATCCATGGTGATATCAATGATTTTTTTTATTATGATTATTAAAGAAATCTTTAATTGTACTTTTTACAGCTACATTAAATTGTGTCATAATTCAGACTGTCCATTTGATGTTGGATAAAAAATATGTTAGCTATAGGTACTATATAGTTCTATAACAAATAAGTCTATATTAGTACTTTGGCATTAAGAAACATGAATACAAATTGTGTATGTCATTATACCTAAGCATTTGGGTAAACTGACATGGTGAGTATAATTTTTTTTTAAATTGAATTTTAATCCTAAATTTATTTAATTTATTACTTGACTGCAGACATGTATGCATAGTATTAGCATTGATTATAGATAAGTCTATAATCAATGGTACATATTAGTACAAATATGCACATATATTTGTGAGGTGTTAACTACATTTCTTTATTATATGTCTATGTTCAAAAATAGTATGTCATATTGCCAATCTCCCTAATAATAATATTATTAGCACAACTAGGGTAAAATTATTTGGAGTGCTATGCAACCTAATTTATACAATCAATAATCGTATATACTAGACACTAGATTTATTTTTATAGATATACAAATTTCAACCCAGAAATGGTGAATAACTGGTTATCCACTTTTAAAACCAGGTATTTTCTGGGAAAACATCAAAATGGTTGGTGAAAGGGTGAATGTAGAAAGGTCAGTTACCCTGGCACCACAATAGAAAACTGTTGACTTCAAAAAACTGACTGGTATTATGTAATATATTATTTATCAATTTGTAACCGCAAAAAAAAATGTTGTTACTGCTCTAGAACGCCAGAAAATCAATTTTTTTTCTAGTGGTGTCAGGGTATTAATATTAAATACAAATTTTATAAAAGATATCACAAGATACAAATACATACATTGATAAATTTTGTTTAGACCACCAAACATATAGTTTATTCAACTAAACAAAAGACTAGAGAATTGAGATGTTAATAAACATCTACGTCTATTTCCATCCCAAATTGGTAACATATTAGACAAGTTCGCAGATAATACCTATAAAAGTTAAGCATTATTTATAAATACAATTGTTCTACAATTTACCATTGTTGTATAATGGTACAAGCCATAAGGCAAATTACTTTCAAATCTTTGTATAGAACAATTAAATTAAATTTGTTATAGATTCTGTCATTCATGTTTAAAGTTTTTTAATTATAAATTAAGAATTCTATGCAACAAGATATGAAATTGTATTAAGTGTACTCATGTCAGGACCATTAATACGGGTGTGGTAAACCGACAACATTCCTATGCAACAATAAATGATAGATGTTCATGAGCCAAAAGGAAAATGTGTCTAGGTAGGGACGACATGCCACCAGTAGACAGTAGGCAGCGTCCACCACCATCTAGGCCTGATTAAGGCGACAACCATATATGAGGAGACCAGAATCATCACCAGGGGCTGAACTTGAACTCAATCAGGAGTTTAGACAATTACACCACCATCAACACACGAGGAGGAGCACCGTCACCTCGACGCCAACCTGTTCAGTCATTTCTTTAGTGTACTTATACCTGATAATTACAAGTAAGTTTTGACCCAGGTCTGGTGTTGTAGGGTTTTCACTTATAGATACAACTTGTCAACCGTGTTTTGTTTAAATTCTAATAAAAAACCATTTGTAGACCTAACACATGTATACATCTTCCCATCAAAAGGCTGTTTAAACAAACTCAAGCACTATTGGTTGAATATCTAGATAATAAGTTAACAAAATTGGAATATAATCACATATTAACATTACATTATCACATTTCAACTTGAGAAAATTTCTCATTTTTAAACTAGAAATGAATAATTTAAAATAATTACTGTGCATAATATTATTTTATAAACTACCTAGATATTTATTTGTAAAGCAAGTAGCAATGTGATAATTGCTTCATTTAAAATTAGGATGGAAAAAGGTGAGATTTACTTAATTCATGACAGATAAAAATACACAAATTAGATTAAAAAATACATCTTGCTAATCCAGAGGATTCTCTTAACTACTTGTAGCACGATAATTATTACAGTATCCTGAAAAAATAATGTTAAACATGTTAGTAAAAGTTAATAACTTATAAGAATAAAGGAAAATGCTTTTATAAACAATTTTAAATTAAATTTTAACTCAACAAATTTCTTTTATTTATTACTATACTAGAATACATTTTTCCATTAAAGACTTCATTACAGTCACAAACAAAATCCAATGTTAATAACATAAAACCATGTAAACTGTTTACCCGCTGATCTAAGGTGAATAATATTACGTTGCTTATTACAACCATTGTTATCACTGAACACATATGATCTAAGTGTATTATGTTTACTAATTATTTTACCATACTTCCAAGTACTGATTATTTAAATCCTTAAACATTATATTTTGATTAAGATAAAAATCTACATCTTTTTCATGTTTTCATTTTTATTCTAACAGTTTTATTTTCATGATACGACTTAAAATTGTCTACCAAGGTAGGCTTAAATTAATTATTAAAAATAGGTTTTTCAGATTTTAAAGTACGACTCATCAATAATTGTGCTGGAGAATATTTAGACCCAATAATAACACTATTTCTGTACTCCATTAACATTAACTATGTATCAGTCTTACTCTCTTCAGCCTTTTTCAAAATTTATTTTACAATACTTACCACTTTTTCTGCAAGACCATTTTTTCTTAGATATCTAGGGTTTGTTGTAATTACCTTAATACCTTACTCATTAGTAAATTGAGAAAACCCTTTAGAACCAAAAGGAATATTATCAGCGATAAACTGTTCAGGAACACCATGATAAGAAAAAATAATTTTTAATACTTGTATTATTCGAGTTGCTGTTTTGGAAAATACAAATCTTTACTCCAACCAACTTGAATAATAATCCACCAAAATTAAATAAGCTTACTTACCGAAATCCCAAATATCACACGTCACTTTCATAAAAGGAAATTTTGGTACCTAATGAGATAACATTGGATCTTGTATTTTCCGTTCTAAACTTCTGACACACTGCACAATTATCAATATATTATTCAACGTCTCTATCAATACCTTTCCAGTAAAACAATGTGAAAGGGGTTACCTATTCTGGGGCGACAGGAGTTTAGCCGTCTTAAAGTAGGCTTCTCCAGCTGTCTTTTGGTGAAGGAAAACGGCATGTTCCGATTTTTCTTCTATTTTTAAAAGTCCTTAAATTTACCCTGGTATATCGGTTTGAAAATGGTACTTACTATTTTAAATTTTGAACGGAGCGAGGAATGTATTGGTTTCACAATGATATTTATTTGTATTTTTAATCTGAGGACAACATTTCTACCAGCATTTTGCTCCGATTTTCAATTATATGTAGCACTTTTTCCGGAAGAAACTGACTGGGGTGGTACTTTAAGGAGGTTATTTTTCGATTTTTCCAGTTGTATTCATAATAAATGGAAAAAACGGGAAAATAAGTACAATATTAATCAAATATTATAATAGCATAGGTACCTATGTAATTTTTTTTTACCATTTATGACATATATTGTTGACGAAGCAACACTATTAAACCGACTCCGGTCAGAATCATTTTTCATTAACAATGGTTTATTGTTATGTACAGAAATACATTAAATTTCCCCTTTACCTTCCCAACTTCTCATCTACAGCTAGTGGCCCATAGTGCTAAGTACCTATATCTGTATCTTTTTTAACACGTTATTGTGTCACATATTAAGTACCTACTCAATTGTTTTATAACTTTCAGTTTAATATCCAAACAATGCAGTATAGGTATTATAGATATACAAGGTGTATTTTTGTTTTAGAAATATGACTAATAATATGTAATTTAAATTGTTTCAGTGCCCTTTAGTTTACTTCGCTTCGTGCGTTTGTCCCACGGTTTAAGATATCTTAAACACGGTTTGTACCACGGCTATTACGACGTAGAGAAGATTATTATCTGTTTAATATATTGGAACGTTTACGCATTTTGGGAACTACTGGGCTTTCTTATCAAATTTTGCTAGCGGAAAGTATGTTTAATTTTTTGCTGAAATATACGATGATAATATATTGATGTATATAATACTACTCATAGAGTAATAATTATACTATTTTCACTATAGGTACTAATATTTTTATTTTTTATAGAGCTCCCTACTACGATATTATACTGCTGATGTCTGAAAAAGGTATGCTATTTTTAAATTATTTTAAATTATTATATTAATCAAATTATTGTTTATTATTATATGTAGTGAGCTGATACAAGCAAGTATGTGGTATGGAAAGGCGAATAATTAAACAGTACCTATTAGACTATGACAAAAGACGATTCTTGAATTGTACTTCAGGACTGTACAAATATTTTAAAAATAATTTAAATTTTTATTATTTCAGCTAACAATTTATGTATATTAATGTGTTATAGAACTTACATTAGATGTGCTAAAGGAGATGACAGGCACATCAGATATCAGACGGGTGTATGAAGTCGATATTGTTTAAGTACATGAAACATCTGCATGACAAACATAATAACCTACCTATCATACCAAATAATGGAATACTACCGGGCTTCTTAAGAAGATAATAGTAACGCTAGAAAATAAAATAAATTATATAATTTACAATTTTTTTTTTTATCTAAAGGCTTCGCCTTGTCGCTGCAACCATTCTTCTCTTTTTCCTGCTAATCTTTTCATTGCTTCACTTGGTAAAGATAATAGCTTCATTGTATTTCCTATGTTTGTGTCTCTTGGTCGTCCTCTATCTCTTTTACCATTTATCTTCCCCTCCATAATATTTATAATGAACGTGTTGTGTGACATAACATGTCCAGAAAACTTAATTTTCCTTGTTTCTACAATTTTGATAATTTGCCTTGGCTTCTGTACAAGCTTAAAACTTCCTTGTTCGTTTTCATTTTCGTCCAACTTATCTTCATCGTTTTGCGCCAGGTCCACATCTCTAATGCTTTTATTCTTCTTGTGTCTAGAGCACTCAAAGTCCAAGTTTCGCTTCCATATAATAGCACACTCCAAACAAAAGTCATGTAGGTTAATAGTTCTTTCCATTTTTTTATTATGTTTGTCTACTATTAATATTTTTGTCTTTTTAGCATTTATTTTTAATTGTACTTCCTCTAAAGTTTCTGATAATTTTGTCAACATATTATTCAAGTCACATTCATTCTCTGCTTCTATGACTATGTCATTTGCAAACCTTATGCTATGTATTTGTTTTCCATTTATTTTTACACCTTTCGTTTTTGCTTTGAACTTTTTAATGACACTTTCAATAAAAATATTGAATAACAAGGGTAATAGGGAACAACTTTGCCTTACCCCTCTTTTGATCAAAGCAAATTTTTTAGTGTCTTATATCGATTTGTCTATGCCTACTTCTCTCATTATTTTAAATAGTCGTTTCCAGTCAAAATTATCAAACGCTTTTTCGATGTCTACAAATGGTACATAGGTGCTCCTATTTATATCTAATCTTCTTTCTAACAACATTCTTATTGAAAATAGCGCTTCTCTTGTTCCTTTTTCTGATCTGAACCCAAATTGGTTTTTTTCAATATTATTTTAAACTTTATGTTTTATTCTATTTTTATTGTGTTGAGTAAAATTTTTGAAGTATGCGATAACAAAGACAAAGTCCTATAGTTATTGCATTCTGTTGCATTCCCTTTTTTCGGAATTGTGACTATCTTACCAATCATAAAGTCATTTGGAATATCTCTTGTTAAATAACAATTTTGTATTTTATTGTAGAGAATCTTCTTTATTTCTTCATCAGCATTCTTCAGTAATTCACTTTTTATTAAATCTGATCCAGCTGCTTTCTTGTTTTTAAGCTGCTCCAGCTAAATTCGTTCTTGATAATTAATGGTTTTTTTGAGTCTATTTTTACTTCACTTTCTTCACATTGTTCTCATATTCCATGTTCCTATATTAATTACTTATGATTTATTTGTATTATCTGATTTTATTGTTTTATGTTGAGGTTTTTGATGACTGACAACCTGATAAGACTCCTTACTCCTCTTGCCGAATCTTGAATACCCGGGGTCCTGATTAGTACTGTTTATATTAATAAAATAGTGTTTGATAGTTGCTTAATGGGAATGATAATGCCTCCTGCATAACTTGTATGGTGAAATAGATTGTCAAGTCTATCTCAACCTCCAACCTGGAGGATCAGACTATCCCAATCAACTAAGGTAAGGGTAGGGCTACTGCAGTTCCCGTATTAAGGGGTACTGAGCGATGGGAGCGCCGCTTTCCCTACGCCTCAGCTCAGTATAGTCAATTAATCACAAATTAATCATAATAATAGTGATCAATTAGAAAATGTGATTATAGCATGCTATATAATTATAGGTATTTTTCTCTGAACTTTAAAAAATTATTAAAAATCATAAATTTAAAGAAAATAAAAAGTAAATACATCCAAATTATCAGAAAAATTAACTATAAAATAGCTATCTTCAAATTTTTCAAAAATATAAAATAGTAATTTATTTTTTATTTTTGTATATCAGTTTAGTTAAGCTAAATCACAACATCAGCATCTTTCAAGTCTTCTCTGTGGATTCCCGGGAATGTTTACTGAGTTAAATGTAAGGATAAGTGGATTCTGGTGGTTCATAGAGTGAGAATGGAAATGCTTGTAAGCGGATGTAAACATTTCAGGGATAGTCTGTAGTCCAAGATTTAATTGTAGTGTATAGTTAGATACATAGCAGGATGTATTAGTAATTACATAAAGTGATATAGACTTGATTTTGTAAATGTTGGATTTTTTTGCTACACCCATAACAGGATACCATAGGCCCAAATAGTCTTCAGGAGAGCAATAGTTTATTATTCAGATTAAGTTTGGAATGTTTACCTAAAAGTGTGTACAGAAAAATTGATCTAGTGTTAAGCAAAATGTGTTTTTGTTTTATATGCTTAAGTCGAAGTTAAATGTTTATCAAGGATCAGACATAACTATTTGATGCTAGGAACAGATAGTAAAATTTTATTTGACAGAAAGATCGAAGGAACTATGTTTTGTCTAAATGTAAAGGTGATATGCGAAGATTTTGCGTTATTTATTTTTATTTTTCATTTGAAAATATACAATATCAAATAAATGTTATTAAAGAAAATGTATAATGACTATTTAATTATTTTACTATAGTGTGACATATATATTTTTGACAATGCATTACTATCAACTGTACTCAGAATTGTTTTTCGTTAGCAATGGTTTGCTTACAGATATACATTAAATTACTTATAACGGTGGCTGCACCCGCCTCCATTATCCTAGAATGTCTTTTATTGATGATATTGCATCTTGAGGTACTCTGGCCAGGATGAGTGCTAAGTTCGAGAACTCAGAGCCTACTATAGTTACAAAATGACGATTTTTCAAGTATAATATGAAAAATAAAAGGTAAGAGATAAAAGAGAAATTCTTTTAATTTAAACAGGAGTCCAGTTTGCTAGATCTTGTTGAAAACTTGAAAACTGTCTAGTTCCTAGATTCTTAACCTTTTGTGGGCCATGGACCCCTTTGAAGTATAAAATATAATCACGGACCCCCACAAAAAAAAAAATATATATTTAAAAAATAAATATAATTTTTATTTTAATTATTTTTTAATAATAAATCTAAGACTAATACTATACTAAATTATTATGAATAACCACTTTTTTTTATAGTCAAAAACAAGTTTTAATGTGACATAAACTGTTGTTTTGAATGCAATATTGACTTAAAATCTGGGACAGAGCACCGCGCTTATTGACCTTAATGTCCAATAAATTTCTTGTTTAATTTTAATTGTGACCATTGTAGAAAATCCAAACTCTTAGAGATAGGTAGTAGCGAATGGATTCAAAAATGAAACAAATTTATTTTTGGGTTAAACTCACAGCTACCCTGTGGAACCCCGAGTAACCATCTATGGATCTCTAAGTGGTCCATGGACCCCTGGTTAAGAACCTATGGTATAGTTTGTTTTCGGTAGACTAGGTAATGGCATCAGTTAAGCGATGAACTTAGTGAATAATGAAGTGCTTATTGAGTTAATTTTTAAACATTTTTTATCAAAGCATACAAAATTAATAGCAATATAAATATTTGTAGTTCTTATCTCTGTGACCAACATCAGAAAAAAAAAAAAAACTGAATTTGAGAAATATTTTACAAACTAATAAATAATGCTGTACTTTTAGATTAAATTGTTATTAAAATAATGACTATTTTTAAAATAAAAACCAAATTACTCACAAACTAGATTAAAAGTGCAACAAAAAAGGTCTATTATTTGAGCAGTATTTATGGTAAAAAACATAAGCTGTACACATTTAAAATAATGAAATTGTATTGTAATTTAAAAAATATTGTATTTTTCGTTTGTTTTGGTTTTTCCGAATTATTATGAAATTTATTTGAAATATCAAAAAATGACTATCTTTGTCAGTAGCTAAATATTAAATTGTAAACAAAATTGATCTCTTGTCATTTTCCAATTGGAGAAAAATTTCTGGTAGAAAACCATGACAAATATTTAAATAATTAAAGAGGAACAGCAAGTTGCTGTAAATATTAGTTAATTTTAATTTTTTAGTTTTTTCCAGTTACTATGAAACTTTGGATATAAAAAACCCACTTTCTCTGTCTGTGGCTATAATATATTAAATAGAACAAAAATCAATATTTTCATTTTTTTCTTGTAGAAAACAGTGTGTAAAAATTAAAAACCAATGAAATCAGTAACACTGCAGTGTACCATAAATATTTATCATTTTTGTCATTTGTCATTGACCATTAATGGGATTGTCCTTATTTTGATCATCAATTCCCCTTGTTTTGACAAATTTTTAAAAGACAATTCCTTTTTAATCCTGTTATTTCCATATTAATATATCTATATGTGTAACCAAAGAACCTGAATATGAAAAAAAATATATAATATGGTATGATATACAAGAAAGCTTAATATTCATTTTAAAAAATAATAAAAACAGATTGACAGAAATGTGAATGAAGATAATCTTTTTAAAGAGTATCAATGAATCATTTACCAATAATATTATCAACTTTATTAATTTTCAAAACTATTGACAATTTCAATGAATGACAGAATAATATTGTGTTCATATATTAAAGAAAGATGGTGTGTGTTGTCTATAGTTTCAGAAAGAAAAAAATGTAATATATTAATCAAAAACTTTTGAGAGAATATTCTTAAATTATGCCTGGAACTAGTGCAGTAGAGAAAATATTTTCTATTACCAATGCATTATGGACAGATAAAAAAAACACTTTCTTATACTTTTTTATATTATCAAAGAAATTATGATTTTAAAAAATATTTCTGTTATGATTTGTAAAATATTTTTGCACAACCAAAATAATTATTAAACGTATTAAATCACACACACAAAAAAAAAAAAGTTTTTCAAAAGGTTATAATAGTGAAAACAATGAGCATTCCATATAAACTCAATAAAAATAACGATATTTTGAGAACTTTTTCAAACTTACAATTAAATGGAATATAAACAAATGTTTTATTAAAATATTAAACTAGGTAATTAGAAACTATCTTGTTACAGTAAAATATAGAAATTAAAAAATAAAGCCGGGAAACTGGGCACATGGGTGGACCACTATTGTAGGTGAAAATTTGGGAAGGTAGTAGAGTGGAAATTTAATGTATATCTGTAAGTAATGATAAACATTTGCTAATGAAAAAACGATTCTGAACGAAGTTCAGTTGATAGTGTTGCTTTGTCAACAATATATATGTCATATTATAGTAAAATAATGACATGGGCATTATATATTTTCTTTAATAATATTTGTTTAATATTATACCTAATTTGCTGTTTTTCTTATTTATTGTGAAAAATCCTGGGAAAACCAAAAGAGGACCTGCTTAAAGTACGTTCCCAGTCAGATTTCCTTTTAGGAAATGTGCTATCATTGTAAATTTGAACAAAATTTCTGGTAGAAAAGTTGTCCACGAAAAAAAAAAAATAAACATCTTTGTATAACCATAAGTAAACCTTAAAATATATTGTTCCATTTTTTTTTTTTTTTTTTTTTAAATATGGTCACGCTATAGTAAAACGAAAAGATCCCTCGCTACGCTCAAAATCTAAACTGAAAAAAAAAACCAAAATCAAAAGTAACAGAAACAGATATTGCCGTAAATTTTCAAGTTTTTTCTAATTAAAAATAAGAAAAATAAAAAAAATGGCTTTTAATACCAATACTAATTATCATATTTGCTATCCGAAACTACCACTCAAGTTGATGATCGGAGTCAGATTTTTGATATAAAAGTTGTTAAAAAAATTAAAAATATATTGGTACAATTAATTGTTTCTATAATATTACGTTATTTTTTAAATATTGAAATACCATTCGTCATAATGAAATTTTAATTTTATTATAAATGTATAGAAGAATAAATATTACGAAAGTACTTAGGTTTATTATATTATTACATTATAGTAAACCGACCATCCCATGAACCGATAAAAACAGCCGCGGCTCAGATATTTCCCTATTTTCCAGACCTTGAGCGTGAACTAGACGTGTTGGTTTTGTCTAATTTAGTGGCGACAGTAGCGAATCGCTGTTTAGCTGTTAAAAAATCTACCGCTCTGGGTTCATCATGATGAATAGGTACTGCTCCGGAGCCTGTGATCGTTTTGGCGCGTGGACCACTGATTGCGGCGGCGGCCGCGGTATACTGAAACCAGCACCCGACCATCTTGTTCTGGTTGGTGTGCCGGCGCCGCCTGACCGTGGTGGCCGTCATGGACGGATGGTTGCAGTGCCGTTGTTCTTCCGCTGTTTTCCGGTGGAGAGCCAGCAGTTTCGCCTTAAGACTTTGTAGAAAACCGGGCGGCGGGAATTCCGACTGTCTGTCCGCCCCCGATTTGCGGAGCATGCACCACGGGTGTACGATGATCAACAGGTTCCGTTCCGGCTTTCGCATTATCCAGTCGCCCCCGCCTCCGTCACCACCGACGTAATTCATCACGGCCACACCGGACGCAGAAGTCGTACCGCCGCCGTTGTTTGTGCTGTCTATTTCCTCCGACGCCGGGACGTCGCTCGTCGGCGACGCTACTTCCGTTTCCGCCTCCGCCGTTAACTGTCTCTGTGACAAAACTAAAAATCGTACGGACATGAGTGTTAGCGGACCACGATTAAACAATTAACACTATAATCGTTTTACCTAATATTATTTCAAAATTTGCACCTACCCTTTCCTAACCCAACCCAATACAACCACGTTATATAAGGTCATATATTTTATAATTTTTTAGCGATTGAAGTGTCAAATAAAAAAATTATACAGTTCCCCCCCCCTTGCTTCCTAATTATGATTGTGCATATTTTCTAAGTATATAATCATAATTGTTATTATTTGTTATTATAACGTAATACTGTCTCTGCCTTAGTAAGTTCCAATATTTCCCCTTCAATGTACAATCGATTCTTTCTTTACATCTTCCTCATATCATCTTATCAATTATTTCATGCATCTATCAGTCTGATTTTCTAATTTAATATTTTATTATTTGTATTTTAGATTTTAAGTGGAGTGAAAAAGCTTATAGTTTTATAAAGATTATTTTTTACTTCATTTTTAATCTTATTTTTAACCTTTCTACCAGAAGATTTACTCAAATTTTTAAGTGTAGCATCTTTTTTAAAAGGAAATCGGTGTGAGAAGGTACTTTAAGGAAGCCATTTTTTGACTTTCTCAAGTGTTTGTTCATCAAATGCGAAAAACCGAAAAAAAAGGGAAAATATAAGAAATGTAGGTAATAGTTAAAATATATTACGGCGTTCTTTTTTATTCCTGTGAACAATTTTTCTACCAGCAATTTTTGTCCAATTTATAATGATAGCAACTTTTCTGAAAGGAAATTTGACTGGGAAGGTACTTTAAAGAGGTCATTTTTCGATTTTTCTAAGAGTTTTCCTAGCAAATGTGAAAAATCAAGAAAACTTAGGAAAACTGGAAAAATCGGTACAGCATTAAATAAATATTATTAAAGAAAATATATAAAGCCTATTTAATTATTCTGCTATAAAATAACATATGTTGTTGATAAAGCATAATTATCAACTGAACTTCGTTCAGAATCGTTTTTTCGTAAGCAATGGGTTACCGTTGCTTACAGGTATACGTTAAATTATCTATAACAGTGGTTGCACCCGTCCGCATTATCCTGGGATGTCTTTTATTTTTATTTTGTTATTTTAACAATCATTTAACTGAATACTTATTAACTGTTGTAATTAGTTGTTTTTTCAAAGTTTCAATAATAATAATAATAAAATAATGATTTACTATTAATTAAAAAGAAAAATGTTGCATGTTAAAATATATTACAGTTATTCTAATAAGAACTTATTTTTTGAAATAACATTATGATTTATGCAGGTAGGTACGGTTTAATTTTTAATACATTTTGATGGCTCGCTTAGTACTATCTCATATATAGTATGCTATGATACGTATAGGCGTGCGCACGAGGGGGGGGGCAAGGTGGGCAACTGCCCTTCCTGCGGGCTAAATTTTTCTTCCAAAAACAGTTAATTTTGTAATTAAATTAAAGATATATAAAATTAAAATACTTCCATCACTAATATTTATCGAACTAACTAATAACCAAAATAATATTCAATTATATTATATATAATAATGTATGTTTTGTCTCCCTGCTACCAAGGTCTGCGCACGCCTATGATGATACGTCTATACGTCAATTTATTATATTTATTATAATAATACACGTATGGACTTGTAGTATTAATTTTACTAGATAATCTGTGTTCTATGATATTATTATTAATTAATTTTATTCAAATCAATATTGTATGAATCGGTGTATTATTATTAATAAGTTAAAATCTATATACTGTACAGTTATAAATATTATACATATATTTATACATACATATATAAATACATAAAGTTTTAGGCATACATTCATATAAGCATAACCAGGGGCTAAGTGGAAACTAAATTCAGACCGGAGATTGAAATTTATCCAGACCGCCCAATAAAATACGTAGTAATTAAATCTCACTACGGTACGCTCGATTATAGCGTTTTAATTTTTGAACCCACAAAACTAGATAAAATATTTTTAATGGAAATTTGTTGTGTGTTATGTGTCAAAAAAAAATTTAGTTAATAATATTGTATTATTATTATATATTTTAGTAGTTAAAAATTATTTCAAGCACTATTTTGTCGAACAAGTTCAATGTTAGTTGTGATAATACATCTAAGAAATAAAATTAGTTTAAGAGTTAAATATTCAACGTAATATTCACATTAAATGGATTATTTAATGGTTAATACATTTTAGATACTGAGCGAAGCTAGTTAGTTTTAGTATGGTATTATGTCATATATTTTTTTTACTGTCTGTAAAAAAGCTTTCGCTTTGCAACCACTTCAGCAATGGTTTCAACTGTTTCAAGTATCAAATTTTGTTTAGTTGGTGTATTGAGAAGGTTATTTTTTTATTTTCCTTAAGTTATGCCAACCATATTTTTTTATTTTTTTTTTGTTTGTTTATGTTTGAAGTTATATAATAGTTTGTAATTTTGTATTCAACGATTGTTCATATTTACATTAATAATCATGGTACCTACAATAATTTCACGGTCTATCGAAATACTCCATACAAACAATTTTTATTAAGTTTTTAAATAATACGAGTAAATTATATATAAAATTATGAGGCCACCTGGCCAAAATACGGTACATGCTATTTGGTAAATTCCCATTTCCGGACCGGCCACTCTGTTCCTCAGCATAACGGATGGTACAGCTAATGGTTATTCAGGTACACATAATTCAATTAATTCTTGTTTGATAGTTATATTATAATTTAATCTAGATTAGTAATACCTAACTACCTAAAATAATAATGCAAAACAAATTCGACAACCGATTCGTTGTTTATGTAATTATTAACAATATTTAGTTTTGTACATCAGGTGTACATTTTTTCTGTAATTTCCATTACCTACCTAAACACTTTTGTATTTTGGTATTTAAAATTAAGTAAACTAAATATAAATTATGATTTTAAATATTATGATAAAGTGAAAGTACTTACTCTATATAACTGTACCTATAAGTTATTTATATTTATTTATATTGAATATCTAGACATGATTATTTTAAATATAAAACTATAAAAGTTCAAATTTGTCCGTCTGAATGTCTGTAATAGGGATTGTTTCAATGTTAATAATGAAATAAAACTTTGGTTAGGTTTGGTTAAAACGTTTGGTTCCTCATTAAAATTATTATGTAAAAAAGTTTTCGCCATAAAGATTTACAGCATTTGGATTTAGTACTAGCTATTATAAACATTTCAATGATCACCTATAATCCGGTTGTTATGTATAACGATTGACAGGAATGCAACTAGAATTATTACTATTATTAACTCACATTTCTGTTTCTTGTCAGAATCTTCGCCTTCAAAAATAGATACCAACTGTAGAAACTTTAATGATAATTCGCTAATTGCACATTTGTCTTCTTTGATTATTCCTGTTGTACACGTATTGTGATCATTCTCGTATGACTTAAAACCGTTATTGTGGTTATTAGCTGACATATTTTATTACGAAGATTAAATAGGCGAACAACTTCCGAGTGATATTAACGAATGAATACTACCGATTATTTTCAATAACCGTAATACTCTTGCTTTTTATTACCTACGATAATTCTGGAATATATTTAAATATAGTTACCCTCTGTATTATTCATATTCCTACCTGTGTTTAATCACCCGCAAAGTATTTTTCTGATTCAATAGTGTTTATGTTTTTAATTGTTTCGATATTACGCACATCACGGTTAGGTTCGTTGGGTTATTGTAACATATATATAGTTCGTATTAATACCAATATGCATGTATTAACAATAATTAATATTTTTTATGAAACTATGTAGTATACATGCTGTATATAGGTGTGTATCACATAATATGTGAAATATGGTATGTTAATTACCTATATAATAAATAATGTATTAGTATAAATAGTATAATAGACAAAATCATTTTTTTTGTAATTATGATATTTCAATAGACGGTCAATAATTTGATTCAATTTACATTCATTTTTTAATTATATTAAAGCAGTAAGATTCTTAGGTTTGTAAATCGTACTCGATAATAATTGTATTTAATAAATTATTCGTTTATAAAATCATTTAAATTTATTAACTGAACGGGCTTAGTCTATTATCCCACGGTTTTATACATTTCAAGTGCTATGGACAACATATTACGTTATTTCCTGACCATCAAGATAATCCATAGAACACTTCGTATGTGCCTACAGCAGTTGATTATGATTACAAATCAAACGTCGATAAATTAAAATTCTCGTTAAATCTAATGTTAATAATTGAAGTTCTTTGAAATATATAGCGATATTAATTTTAACACTTCAAATTTGAGTTATCGGGATGTATAGTATCTCTTTGTAAAGACCGGAGGGGGCTTTAACCTTTATAGCCCCTCTCCCGATTATATCTACCCCTGGGTATAATAAATCAACACCAATGGCCCTATGGTAAAAGAATAAAGTATATTAATAATATGTGAATTTTATACAATTTATTGTATCCACATAACATTTAACATTTATTAAGATTAAAATTTATACATTAAATTTGTTTTATCGATGATCACAACCCATTTATCTACTATACCTATTTCTTATTAAAAGGATTTCACAGTAACATTTGCCGTCCCTGTCTATCTAACAGGGACAATATATTAAATCTTATAGAGTCTATAAGACACATAATAGACCTAAAACAACATTTCTTTAACTAAATTAAAGATACACATATTATTAATATATAATGTATTTTTTAATTTTTTATGCTGTGTACAAAAATTCTACTAGAAATCTTACTCCGATATATACATGTGGTACCATTTCCGAAAGAATATTTTGTCTAGATAGTAATTTAAGGAGGTTATTTTTGGATTTTCAATAATTTGGGAAAACGGAAAATATACGAAATGTTTATAAATAAATTTGGTAAAAAATATTACGGGCTTTTTTTTTTCTTTTAACAACTTTTCTACCGGCAATTTTGTTCTGATTTATAATGATAACACTTTTTCTAAAAGGAAATCTGAGTGGTCATTTTATGATTTTCCCAGGAGTTTTCCCAATAAATGGGAAAATAAATACAATACTAAACAAATATTATTAAAGAAAACATATAATGCATAGGTATATAATTATTCTACCATAATGACAAAGCAACACTATTAACCGAACTCTGCTCAAAATCGTTTTTCGTAAATAATGGTTTATTATTGCCAATGCTGGTCCGATAGATATCGGGACCCGGTGTAGAATTTTGCAGGGCTCCACATATTTATATAAATATATCTATATCTATTTATTTTATTTTCTAACGGACTTAATTTATTTGATTCTGAGTGGAGCGAGTAATGTATTGGTTTTAAAATCATGTTTATTTTATGTTAACACTTTTACAACCAGAAGTCTTCCTCCGATTATCAAAAATAGCACTTTTTCTAAAAGGAAATGTTCTCTGGGTGGTACTTTAGAAAGGTTATTTTTTGAAATTCTCATCAATATTCGAGATAATGAGGAAAACCTGGTGCTTCAGGTTAGAAAAGATTGAAAGATTAAAAATAAGGTTGTCGTTGACAATCGTTTTTATTTATTTTTTGTTATTATTAATTTTTTATTATTTTAATCTTCTTAATCATTGTTGTCATGGAAACGCATATTTTAATCATTTTACCATTATATGACATATATATATTGTTGACAAAGTAACACTATCAACTGAACTCCGCTTAGAATCGTTTATTCGTTAGCAATAGTTTATCGTTGCTTATAGCTAATATACATTACATTTCCGTTTGTATCCTACCTTCCCAACTTTACACCTACAACAGTAGCTGCGCCCACTATTTTTATCTAATTATATAAACTTTAAGTTCTTGTTAGAAATTTAAATTTTTACCTATATATAAACTAATAAAATCAAATTTGTATTTTTATATTAGACACAAAATGAGTAGGCATCTATTTAGGAATAAACATTATTTTATTAATTCATTCTTTTATTTTATTGAACACGATGACATAAATATGACATAAGTATATTTTACTTTAAATTAAAAAATAAACATAGATTATTGTAATATAAATCATAATTTATAATACTACTTAAACATTTTTTTCATGCTTTTAAAAGAGCTGATACTGAAAATGGGTTTACCAGCACACTGTTGGGGGGAAATTAGGAAAGTAGAATGTATAAAGTTATGTATAATATAAAGTTATTTAGTTTATATCTTGATAAACTATTGATAAACTATTGCTAACGAAAAATGATTCTAAGCGAAGTTCGTTTATACATGATTTGTAAGGCCGTAATATTTATAGTTTTCTACAATATTTGATCTTAAAACAATTAAAAAAAAAAAAATACTATAATAGAGTATTTTTTTCTACTTTTTTTTTTTACCAATGAATGAACCTTCTGTTAAATTTTCAAGCATTTTAATTTTGGCTAACAATTTTATCCACAGAATACCTACTTAATAAAAATTACGTAAAAAACTCTTAAAATAAAAAGTGTTCAAAAATTACACAAATGATTTGAAAATTATATCAAGAAGTAAGTTTTCCCGGTTTTTTCTAATAATTATGGAAACAGCAAAAAATCAAAAAATTTACTACATTCAAGTACCATCTAGATAAAATTTATTTTTGGAAAGAAAAGATACTACACTGAAAATCGGAGAAATTGAAAAATGTGTACACAGTTTAAGAATACAATTAAATAAACATCATGGTGAAACCAATAATTCCTCGCTCCAATCAGAATCTGAATGTGAAAGCTTTGGTGATACTATTTCGGTTTTAGGTCTATTAAGTCATGATTAGATATTATACGTATTAGTCGTACGAAAACACATTTTTGCTATATGGACTATTACATATAGACACAGACGGCATATAATTATATTACGCCCCTTAAGTATTAACTTGAACACTTTTACAGAATCATTATAAAATATTATAAGACTCAACAAAATGAACTAAGTACACAGTAATAGGTAATATGGTTTTCCTGAATAGTTATATAGGTAGGTAGGCATAAGCGTGGGGAGCTAAGAGGCTTCTTTGGTCCTTGCTCTCCCAAAATCTCCTCTAGCTCCCTCAAGATTTCTCACAACTTCCCTGAAAATGAGTATGCAGTAAAAAGTTTTCTCGTTACCATTTTTTTTTTTTGCAAAAATGTACGGAACAAGTGCAGTTTAGCCCCCTCAGCCGTTCATATTCTACGCCTTTGTAGGTTGGTAGATTTAATCTAATAGTTTTGACGTGTTCAAAAATATTTTCATAGTTTTCAAATTTATTATTGGCATTACACAGGTAATTTTTATGAAATAATTTCGTAGGTACCTAGTTATTTTTTTGAAGGGAAACGAAATATTAGGTAAGCGATTCCCCTTACATTCATTATCATAATGAACAAACATGCATTTGTTCCATTTAAACATTTAATTTAATTCATTTGTATAAAATAATCAAATGAACTGGAAGACAAAGTATTTATGTAACTAACACGGTAGTGCAAATTTTCAACAGTATGTAACCATATATATATATAATATATAGTCATCAATACTTTTCTCGACACATCCGTTGTATTTGATAACACTAACGGTTACGGATGCCTGCGATAAACGATTTCCTGGTTAATATTTCTATAACAGAATATGCTCTGATATTTGTCTATATAATATTATGTGTAATGTGTCACTGAAGGAGCGAGAAATTTAAATCCAAATAATATTGCATTACATTAGTTACTGAGCAAAATATTTTTTTCCTCGTGTATAATGGGAAGTACTGAAACTTTAATTACCTATCTACTTTATCTGTATAATGTATACATATTACAAATATATAAATTAGGGTGTTTCAGAATTTTTTTTTTTATCAAATTGACTTCTTCTCGTGATATTGTGTTCCTTGGAGCTAAATAATGTTTCCCAATTTTTTTCAGATTTGTTATGCTGTGAGCATCGTTTTTAAGAAAAAAGTTGATTTTTTTTTTGTTTTTATTTTTTATGCGTGTACATAATAATTTTCAAGGAGAGATCATAAGATCAAAAATTATCAGTAGAAAAAAAATAAATATACTAACATTTTTTTCATTTATTCCATTTAGTTACCACGGCATCGGAATTTATACTAAAACTATCAAATAACCAAATCCCGATTATTCGCATAATAATAACACATATGTTATACAATGCAATCAGTTATCCATCCTTGTAGAGATAACGCCAAAAATCATTAAATACGGACAACAAAGTAATTTTCAAACAATTTATCAATGGTATTTTAGAGTTATGTAATTATCGTAAAGCAATTTATGATACCAAATTGATATAAAATTAATTTTTTTCACAATTATGCAATTTATCTTCCATAATAATTGTAAATTTGAAACGATTTCTTCTTAAAATTTATTATTTACATGCATACAAAATAAAAACAAAAAAAATCAACTTTTTTTCCAAAAACGATGCTACCTTAACAAATCTAAACAAAATTGGGGAACATTATTAAGTTCTAAGTAACACAATATCACGAGAAGAATAACATCTGACAAAAAAAATCCTGCAACACCCAAATATATAGTATTTATATATATGTATTGAAAATATAAAGAGACGTCTTAGAATAATGGAGACGGGTACAGCCACTGTGTTATAAGTAATTTAATGTATATCCATAAGTAACGATAAACTATTTCTAACGAAAAAACGATTCTGAGTTCAGTTCATTTGATAGTGATGCTTTGTCAACAATATATATGTCATATAATGGTAAAATAATTAAATAAGTATTATATAATTTCTTTAATAATATTTGTTTAATATTGTATCGATTTTCCCGTTTTTACTGCGTTTTTCCCAGGTTATCACATTTGCTAAAAAAAATCGAAAAATGACCTCCCTGAACCATGAAGATAAAATTTCCTTTCAAAAAATAAGCTACACTTGATACATGGGAGCAAGGTTTTTGGTAGAAAAGATTGCACAACAAATCAAGGGGTTTTTTTTCGATTGAAATCGTCCAAGCGAGCGATAGCTAGGTCTCTAGTATACATTTATAATGTAGGTATATATAAATAGGTACAATTAAAAGGCATTTGTTTTTTCTCTATTTAGGTAAAAGGGGTAAAAGTGCAAACAATTTTTTTTCAAAATCCGTGACTTCTAGTATGACAATATGTACAGTTATAACTACAGTTGACCATTCAACTAAAACAAACGTATAATAAAGTAGACAATATAGAGTTATTTAATATAATCATGTAATATCTGCATAATATCTGAACTTAAAAAGCTAATATTTCGAAACTTAGTCAGTCCGCTCAATTCTGACTTCACCATTCTTCTCAAATCGGTAATATACATATGTTCGAAAAAAAATAATTGAAAAATTATATTTATTCCACATAATTTATTGTTCAAACAATTTTCATTAAAATTCCTGTGTAAAAACAAATACTATATTAAACTCAATTTTTTTTTACCACAAAGACTTAATGAACGAACCACCAGTTAAATTTTCAAGCATTTCTATTAAGTCTGACAATTTTATCACAGAGTACTTCCCGAATAAAAAATTACGTACAAAACTCGCAAAGTTAAAATTTCTATAAATAGCTCAAAAATGGCTTAAATTTTTTGAAAACTTTACCGCATCTAGAAAAAACAAATAAGTTTTCGGTCACTTTTTTAAAAATCAGAATTTCAAGTCACTTCGAATATTTTTAACTGAATTATAACAAATAACTAAATTTAAAAATAATAAAAGCATTATTTTTGTACATTTATCGTTTTTCTTACGTTTTATCCGGGTTTTTCCCAGACATTATGAAAATAACTTAGAAAATCAAAAATGACCTCCCAAATGGTCACTGTACCATTTGGACAACATTCCTTTTCAGAAATGATATCGTGCGGAATATATCTGAGCAAATTTTCTGGTAAAAATTTTTTGCACAGTATTCATATAGCAACATCCAAGTAAAATTAATACATTCTTCGTTACACTCAGAATATAAAATTGAACCAAAAATATGCAAGTAATATGAGTAATTTGTATAAAAATGTTAGGTATAAATTGACATAATATAATAACAGGATACTTTTGTTAATTAATTTCTCAACAGATTTGTGTAACAATTCATTAGGGTTTTATAAGAGTTGCATACAATAGTTCATACCTCCAACTACCTTTTTGCAATAGATTGCAACAAATATTAACTATATTAAAACATATAAACTTACCTGTTATAAAACTGTTCGTTTTAATCGTACCTATTTTCTTTAATGTGTAGTACCTATAAACGTTTTTAGGTTTTTGTTTTTTTAGTGTAGTTTTAATAGCAATCACATGGTTTACATTTCTGAAGTCAGACCTATACTTTTAGTTATTTCCCTTTGTTACTAAATATTATGATTGTTTTTTCTTTATCAACAGATATAGTAATATTATTCGATTTATTTATTCATCGTTTGAACAATAAAATTGTTATTTTTTTTAAACTAATTTAAATATATAAAATAAATAAATTTATTATAATCCGCAAAATACTTGTATGTTCATAATATTTTCTTTTTGACACTGTATTTTCTTTAATGATTGAATATGATACTTTTACATTTAAAAATTAAAAGACGGATGTATTTCGCACCATGTGTAGGCTACTGTAATAAGCGGGAAATTTAAAAGTATAGTACTCGTATGTGGAATAAATTAATTTAAATACTAAAAGTAACAATAAATCATTATAATTAGCGAATTATAGTATTAATAGTATTAGGCGTGGTTTTTCTAGTGTGGCCAAAATAACCCTGCAGTAATCAACAAAAATAAAACCGTTGTTTCGTCATTTGTTGTTTTTTTTTAAATTTTAAAAAAAAAAATTGATAAGAATCCAGTCCTTTTTTGTGAAATAAAATACCAATCTGGAAAAACCCGCATATTTTTTTTTATGCCAAAACATGGAAAAATCGGAAAATGCGTTTACAAAATGCGTTAATGTATTACATGCGTAAAGTTAGTCCCTCAACCATTTTTGAAAATGGTATCGATATTTTACAAATAATTTGCAAATATTTACAAATCGGTTTTCAGAATTTGCAAATCATTGTCCTATTCGGTATTAAAAAGCAAGATAAGAGGGGGACAACTTCATGCAGCCCCCCCACATCGTACGATCGATCTCAGACCGGTGCCAATATTTTGCAAATAATTTGCAAATATTTGCAAATCATTTCCCAGCCATATATCAAAAAACAAGATTACAAGTTAGCAATCAATAAATTAGATGATTCATTTAATTGCATTATTATCACATACATCACCTTTTGACTGTGATATACTTGATGATGAATTTTCAATTCGAAACTGGTCGTATAATACAATTATTATAATACTCTAGACGATGCTTTCATTCATTTATTTATTTTATTTTTAAACATATTTTTTTTTATTTTTATTTGTATTTTTATTTACTATATATACTATATTTAAATGAAATCCATAATTAATCAATGAAAATTATACCCAATACATCTTTCGTGTATATAGTTCAGTGGCATGCATCAAATAAAATGATGCCGGCTAACACCTCTATTGAATTTCGAGCCTCTATAGTGGTGGTGGTGGCGACAGGTGCAGTATTAATTATAGCTACAGATATAACAGCTTATAACGTTATTACGACCAGCAGCTATTCTTGCATTTCGGGCAAGTTCTGTACAAAAATATTAAAATATTATTTTTAAAAGGGTGTCTCCCGTATTCTCGCAATTAACTCACAAACTATTAGAGCAGATTTTGAGTAGCTAATCTAAAATGGATCGCAATACATAATATATAGGTATTATAATATTAATAAAATACACAGAATTTATAAACACGTACGATTGGTGGTAGTTTAAAATCAAAATTATAATTAAGTTTACGACTATTTGAATTACATTGTTTTTTTTATACCAGGCTGAAAAAAGGTTTGCAAATTCTGTAAACTGATTTGCAAATATTAGTAAATTATTTGCAAAATGTTGATACCATTTTCAAAAAAATTTGTCATGGTGGGGGAACCAACTTCATTCACGTAAATGTTTTACTTTATTGCTTAACTAATAGTTTTTTGCCCCACTTAAAATTTAATATTAAATTAAATTAAATATGACTGAAATAATAACAGGTTTTATAATATTTTACACAGTAGCGTACGCAGGATTTTTTTTTCGAGAGAGGTTTTGTTTATAATAATTTCCTAGAGAGGGAATCTTTTTTTTTATTTATGGGGGGAATAGCACATGTTATTTACAGTACAGTATTATCACTATTACACCCGATTAAATTTTATTTTATTTTGTGGTATAAAATAGTATGTTGTATTTAAAATTTAAAAAAATGTAACAAAGAAGACATTTTGGGGGGAGGGGGTTTGACCCCCCTCTCTGTGTGTGCTATTGATTATACACGTAGTAAGGTATTTTCGATTGTATAAAATCATGCGATATAATATTTGTCTAAAATGTATACGTACTTATATATATTATAATATGCCTTTTATAGAGCACTTATAATACACGTATATAATATATATTTTTACGAATATTATGATTTATGGTATTAAAATTAATGACTTTCAAAATAAAAATAATAAAATTTGACTACATAGTACACAATATAATATATACTACGAATAATAATAATAATATTATAATATTATGATGTTAACTTTATGAATATAGTTTCACCACAGAATGTGTTAGTGGCTTAAGCAATTCTTAAGTGCTTAAGTGGTCACATAACAAATGTATTTATTTAAGTTATATCGTATGAAATATATTATTGTTGGTTATTATTTTCTTGGTATTATCGATACATCGCCTACACAAGTATATGTAAAATATATTTTGAATTATTAAGGTACACAATTGTATTTTTTCACTAGTATAAGACACTCTATTTCAATATCGCTCCCTTTCAATTTTTTTTTTTTTTTGTGTCTGGCATTTTCTGATGATATAAATTCACTACATTTTTGTAGTGTTTACCTTCTGTAGGATCCCAATTCTCCTCCACTATCAAATCCATCAGGCAAAGTTTACAACATAAATTAAACAAAATAATTTTTCAAGCCAATATATTGATTCATTATGTGTAGAATCACTGTTATGTTTATCTATATATGCTGGTTAAAGTTTGTCGAATCGGATACTGAAGTAAGTAAGATACAGGAGAAGGGAAAATACATTTAGGATACTGAGAGAATAAGGATACGGGAGAAGTTAGTTGAGATACGGAAATAGGTAAAAACCTCTAGACATCAGTTTTTTACAGGGTTTCATGGCTCTGCTCCCAGGCCCCAGGTATTTCTGTGATACAGGATACAGGAGACTGTAGTAGATACAGTCGACGTGTGGGCAATCCACCTTCGTCGGATTAGATGCAGTATCCTGTAAGATATATTATGATTTTGAATACAGGGGAAATTAAAATATAGGAGTGGTAATACAAAGTGATTCGGGGAATGTCTAGACGCCAGTATTTTCGGATATGAAGGGATTCGAATAATGTCTAAATTTCAGTATTTGGTGTTTAATGTATACAGTAAAATGGGGCCAAAAAAAAAAATTCGAAAAGTTATTACATAGATATTCCCGCAATCAGAGCTTTATGATATAAATATGAAAGCTTCACTAAATCGAATAAACATTAGTAAGAAATTCGATGAATTCAAAAAGTTTTGCTTATTTTTACCACCACGCACTTAAAATTAATATATTTTATTATAAACATATTTTTTATTAGCCAAAATAGTGAACAATGTTTTAAAAATATCAAAATGTGTTTTTATTCAAAATAGAAAAATGCATAAATACTTCTATTGATATCATACAATAGAAACAGGGAAAAAATATTTACAATAAGCTGTTTAAAATACAGTGGAATTAAGATATAAAGGGATTCGGGCAATGTCTAGATGTCAGTATTTTGTGTTCAAGAAGACAGCTTATAACTGCACAATTTTATTTTATACTATTATATTATGTAGGTATCTATTATTGTTTATTAATTAATAACTTAATAGAAATAATCTAACCATAGATATACAGTTATGAAATTTCCAAATTGTTATATTATTATATTAAATATTATAATATGTAGGTACTTGTTAGTTTGTTTTAAATTTAATACATACTTACCTTATAGTATAACGGGTAGAATACAGGGGAAATTAAGAAACGATGGGATTCGGTGAATGTCTAGATATCAGTATTTACGTATAGAATAAAACCGTTTTAACGCTATCATATTATATACACGTATATCTAGCAGTAGCGTATTTAAAGTTGGGGGCGGTGATGGGTGTATCACCCCTCCTTGGAATTTTTTAGTGGTGATAAACAAATCACAGCTAACAAAATAGGCTATATTATGCTATAGGTAATAAAATAATATAAAATTTATACTCGTGATATTTATTATTTCTTAGGTATTTTTATCAGCGTTACCATTTAGTGATAATTATATAGGGTAATTTTTGCAAAATCTTAAATTATAAATAAAGCCTTACAAATAAGACTTCTTATAATATTTAAATGTACCAACGTAAGGTTGAAATAAGTACTACACTGGGGCAAATTACTCAAAGAACGCCATTGATCTCATGTCTATCAACTAATTTGTTTTGGTTTCATTTCGTGTCTGGATGTACCGATATACCTACATTAAAAATAATTTAAAGCTATAGAAAAAATTATCGCTGGATTCATTGCGTGGGTTCCAACTCCGACATAATGTATAGGTAGGTATACCTATACATTTATTTACTCTTACATTTACCTTCCTCAAGGCGTCAAAAACTGTCAGGAAAAAAATATCACGCAAATCTGTTAAGTTTATAATAATATGTAGGTATAGGTATGAAACATTTTTGCGGTTAACGAATCGCATTCGTGATATTATACTTACCGTCACTTACTTACCACAGTTGACGGTTAATAAATCGGTCTATTATTGTGTACGTTACATTTTTAGGTACCTATTATTTTATATACGTCCAATAAATATTTTACGTCTCACATCTATCGATCATATTAGGCAAAGTGATTTGTATACATTGAATCACCAGAAGATATTAATGTCTTTTTTTTTTTTACGTAAAATAATATATCCCCGGACAAATTGAAATGTCGTCATAATAATGAAATATATTGCACGTTATAAGCGTATATACGTTTAGTATTAACGATTAGGTATGTTATTTTGGTTGTTGAAATATGTCTATTTTCAGTCATAGTCGACGGTTCCGGTTTTTGGGGATACGTTATTACGAATATAGCTGTAAAAGGGGTTTCGTAATGCTGGTGAACTCGAAACGTCGCCGCCGAGCCAGCCACACGGGCGGCAACGGAAGCTGAAAGTCGACTACCGTGATGATAATAATTAATCAACGGCTGCTCGTTTTTGTTGTTGTGGGGAGACTGTGGCAACGTGGTATTATCCACATTTTAATCAATCAAATAATAATAAAAAGAAAATCGGTTTAAAGAATAAAATGTTCTCTTAAAATTCGAATCAATCATAGTTTTTTTTATTTTTGTAACCTGTCGGCGCTGTCGCCGTTTTAATATATAGGTAATTATTGTAATTATTACTGTTTATACTTAAATTTTAACTCTCTATATAATGTATACATTATATAGCTAGTTATTCGTTTATCCAACAAATCATTTTAATTTAACGACGATTTATCTTTTGATTATCATTATTTTGCACAAATGGATTCCGTGGCTGGACAATAATAATACGACACCGGGTTGAATGATAGATAATTGATTTCTTTTGTGATATTATTATAATATTATGTATAATTTGATAATAAGTACAGTAATATCATTAATACAACTTTCTGGTTATTGTCGGAGGACGAATCGATTGTGTATCACTTTATCATTTTGTAGTGTTAATCCTGTCACCAGATTTTTAGAATTCAAATTTTCATTACGTATACTTACTATACATGTAATAATTGTGTCATCAACGTGATGAAGGTTTATAGATTGAAATTATTTGTTTTTTTTTTCACCGTATTAAACACAATGATTGATTAAAATTAAAATTCGATTGAAATTTTATAAGTTGTACATATATAACTGTTGATTTGCAAACAAAATTGTTTAAAATTTAATTTAACTGGGTAATATTCCAATTTGGACTACAATAAATAGGTATATACAGGATCGGTTGCTCTGATAACGAATATGTGCCGGGCCGGGGGAAGTAATACTAACGCGGATCTTCCCGGCTCAGTGGCTATTGAAAAAAAAAAAGGTACATATATGATGTTTTTTTAAATTCTAAGTGGAGCGAAGAATGTATTGGTTTTAAAAAATTAATTATTTTTTTTTTTATGTAGACACTTTTTCTATCAGAAAGCTTACTCCAATGTATGCGATGTACTCTTTTCTGAAAGGAAATTTTCTTGCGGTGGTACTTAAAGGTAATTTTTCGATTTTTCTGAAAGTTTTCTCATCAAATGTGAAAAACTGAAAAAAATATGGAAGAAAAACAGGAAAATGTACGAAATAAATTAGCAAAATATTATGATTTTTTTTTCAGTGGACAACTTTTTTACCAGAAAATTTGCTCTAATTTACAATTATAGCACTTTTTCTGAAAGGAAATCTGACTGGGAAGGTACTTTAAAGAGATAATTTTTCCATTTTCCCGAGAATTTTGATTGGAGCAAGATTTCTGATATACAGTTGTTCACGGACAGAAAAAAAAGCACAGATCACGGTAAAACCAATATCAGTTCTCGTCAGGTTCATAATCTTTAGTATACTATAATATTTTATGAATATACATATACTTATTATGTAAGTTTGTATAATTATTTTTAATGAAAGATTAAAAATAATTTCTATTCGGATATAGTCGAAATTCTAAAAAAAAAAGAATTAAAATAAACTCGATTTTCATCGTCGCCCAGAATTATAAATAATAATTGATAACAAAATGACCTAGTAATATAGATGGGCCATGATACTATTTAAAAATAAATTGTAGCGTAGTGTAAAGTGTATTTTACATTTATTTTTTAAACAATATATTAAAACACTAGTGTAATAAAATGTGTAGTATATTATTATATTATTAGTATATTCATTATATTACATGAAATATAACAGGTACCATAAATTCCTTTTTAAAAGAGTAAATAACGGTTAGAAGATGCTTTTGGCGAGAACTGCAATCCGTACTTTTATTGAACAAATATCTAATTTATTACGAAAACCTTATAAATGAAATTAAAAACAGGCCAACGGAACACGGGGGCGTCCACATCACTTCCGTCTGGTCCGTATCTCTTTTCCTAGACGATAACACAAATCAATGAACCGCAATTTTTGTTTGGATTTTTTTTTATTACTAGATGAAAAAATAAAAAAACGAACTATAATTGAAGATTTTATAACAAATATAAAATACGCAAAATGTATTTTATATATATTTATTATTCAGTTATAAAAGAGATTTATGTTATAGTAATTAATATATTAACATATACATCCGGTTGTGAGATTTCAATCGTTTTCGAGGTTCAATGTTTAAAAACACAATTATATCGGCCTAAAATATTATTAACAAAATGGAATTTCAATTCGACCAAATAACGTTATTTAACCCAATATTAACTGTCACGTTTTAAATTATCTGAAATGCATTATAATACATAAGTACTTAGTAAATGCCTAATATATAAAATATAATTTTATTAAAACCTTGCCACAAGTCAATATCGATATGTTTGTGATTTTTTTTTTTGGGCTGTTTACGTAATAATAATATGGATAATAAAATCGTATAAAAAGGTGGCGCGGTTATTTTTTCGAATTCAATCCCGTTACCCCTAAACCATGTTCCCTATAGTAAAACTAGTTAAATTCCCTTACACATTTTTTCCAGACTTTAAACTGGCAGCTCTGCCTAACAAACAATATAAATATAATAATAATATTACAACAAACAAACTTTAATGAAAACAAAAGAAAATGTATTTCTTCGATGACTAAGAAGATTTTTGGCACGAATTCCGGTCAAAAAGTTGTTTATAGTCAGAAAAAAAAAATAAACATAAATATAAATATATATATATATCTTTGGTTCCATGGAAGAAGAGCTTGAGTCAATTTTATAATTTTATAAATTTTTAAATTATTCTATACATACGCTAATACCTACACTACATGAGTAGTACGTATATATTCACGTTGAAAAAACTTACGCTTCTGACAGAAAAAATATTATATAAAGCATTTATTTAAACAAATTGTTCGAAATTCGACTTCAGTTCCCCTGGATCAAATATATATTGAGCACGTGATACTATAGTATAGCGCATATGTTATCGATATTATATAGTTATTATAGAAGAAACGGACGGGATAGAATAATTCGGAGTTGACTGCTTCACCTTCGGGGTACCTACTTTATAGTGGCTACGGGACGGGATTATCGAAAAATGCGACACAATGTAATGGATTATTTTGATTTGTGGCGATCGACGACATTATATATTGTTTTTTTTTTGTAAAATTAATATTAGATTTCATTAGTTTATAAGATAATTAATAATAATGTATGTGTGTGTGTGGGGGGGGGAACTAAAATGTTTATACAACATAATAATGATGCGTTCTATAAAAAGTGCGTGTAGTATTACACGTTGTACTCGATATATAATCGTATTATATAATACTCACATATGACATTTTTGATTTTGTATTTTGTTCACACACGTACACGTATACGCGTGTATAATAAATTGTTATATTATACAGACTCGTCCGATATAAACCTAAATAATGTAATATATACGTGTACGTCGCATAAACAGACGGTGCGTTTTTTCGACATGAAGAAGTCCATGTTATTTTGGGCGCATAATGTTCCCACGTGAACGTGGTACAATCGACTTGACGACACAATAACGATACGGTTTTATTAACGGAGCCTCCTAATAGTCGCCTCCTCTGGATCGTCGTAGTGTACGCGTAAAAGTATATGGATATTTTTTTTTGAAGTGGTCCTATTATATATAATAGTTATTAGTCGTCGATAATAAAAGCTCTATGTTAATTATAATATCACGAAACGAGCAGAAACCGTGTTTAATACGCATAAATGAAAAACAATAAATAAAAAAAAAAAAAAAAAAAAAAAATGTTAACGATCGATTTCGGTATATCGTATCGGGGGTTTTTTTCGTGGTTGCGTAAATTTACGCTTAGGAATACACTTTATAAGGCCATACATTATTTTTTTTTATAGATGACTATAATGATTTTTTTGAAGATCAGCTAAACGGCGATAGGATAAACTGCACTCGTGTACTTGGGTATACACAAATGTGTACTGCAATAATATTGTAATTATATTTTATAATATACGAGTACCTATAATAATGTACACTGTAGTTTTGGGTTTTCGTTCGTTAATCGTAATGAAGTATACCTACCCATATAATGTTATATTATATTATACTCGTGTATATATACATGTATATGTATATTTTTTTAATTAATCAAGTATTGTATACGTGATAATTATTTTTATCATGTAACTTTGACCAGTGGTACTCGATCACCGAAATCTCCGCCCCGTTTTTATTATTTCGTGGTCGTAATATTATAATTGTATTATATTTTTCTTTCAGGTTTGTATATAGTTATTAGTTATTGGGTAATTTTTCTCCGTTCGCCATAGGTATCCAATTAATTAAAATATTATTATATTTTTATGGATAAAAAAAAACAAAGCACATCGCAATAATACACCCGATGGACAAAGTCGTACTATGAAATAATTATTGAAATATATTAATGTAGAAGCACGGGAATATTTGCTTCCAAAATATGAGATATACCGTTTTCGGGTTTCTCCCGTGTCCACTCTCCTACAGAAATTATCTTTGGGCTAAGATTATATCTATTTTTCTTCGAATATTTGTTTAATTAACAAAAAAAAAAAACACATAAAAACTAAATAGTCGTAATACAAGCCGGCGCCTTAACCCGAGTACCTTTATCTTTGTGCACTGATAATATTGTAATTTATAATAATCCTAAAGAATAACTAAACCTTCGACGAAATTCTGTCAAATGAATAATTAATGAATTGGTGATTCACTATGAATATTATGTCGTTTTAAAGATATTTGTAAAAGTTAAATTCATCTAAATTGTTTAACTTATTAACTGATTAGTAATCCAGTCTTATGAATATGAATTTGTATGCATACAATATTGTTGTTACAGGAGGGTGACAATTTCCTGTTTTGGTAATGGCGGGAATTGTACAATGGAGAAAAATGGTATGCATTAATAATTACACATGTATATCTAAATACATATGTATTTTTTTTTTTTAGGAAAACGGACGGTGGACAAAAATTGTATTGCAGTTTTGGAGGAAAACATCGCATTTCAATTATTCGATAGATTAAATAAGTTTATAGTATTTTTTTTATAGTGCATTATATTTAAAAAAAAATTACTTTGTATTAATCTTTGTTTAATGTTAGACAATTTCATCTGATGTGTAACAGTCGTCAGAGAGGGCTATTTTAGATTCTTCTAAAATTTTTTTTTTATGGGTTTTTTGACGTTATTAAGCACATTTTGATGGATTTTAAGTCCCAAGCATTACGAATAAGTAATAAATATCGAATACGTAAAAGCGTTCGGAAATTTGAATTTACAATCAAATATATCTATAGTTTCTTATTAATTTTCGATTGGATATATAGAGATCGCCAGGATTGACTGCGAAACGGCAACGGCCAACAAACGATTAAATCACGAACGGAATAGCAATTTGTTCGGAGAAAATACGAAATGGATGCAATTTTTTAACGACTTTCTTCTGTTAAATAATAATAATTATAATGGTCGTATTTCTTTATGGTTATATACCATAATAATATTATAGTTTATTGCTATATGTGCTATAATATAAAAATAATCACGGTTAGAGTTTACTAAGTTAAATATTATTATACTTGCGGATATTTTTAGCCGTAACGTATTGTTTATTGCCATTGGCATATTTACGGGGGGGGGGAGGTCCTTAAGTACTGGACTTTCCTTTTCGTTAGAATCAACAAAAAAATCAAATCAAATAAATATTCTTGCAACATAGTTAAGTATAACGAATAAAGAAATTATACGTATAGTCGTGTGGTTGTGCTATTACGTATCCAATCCGCGGCTAAATATTAAGTGGGTACTTATATGTAATACTTTATAGCACAGAAAAATTGATTATTAATGGATTATAGTTATTTAGTTATCGTTAGGCGATTAGATGATTGGAATTTACTTATATACCCAACAAAAATCTCCAGTCAACTATGTGTAAAAACCTCGCTAAAAAAAAAAAAAACTCAAGTTAGAAAAGTTTCGATGAAACGCGATAATTGAATACAAATAATTTAACTTAGCTTGGCGGTTACTCTTAGTATGTACTTAAATAGTATTATCCTAGTATTAATAAATTGTAAAATGGGGATGTAAATAGTCATGTCGGCATTGTATTTATTTGTAGTCGTAAAACTAAGTTAAATTATTTGTATTAAATTATCGCACTTCATCAAATACAAACAATTATAAACAATTTTTATGCTAATGAATTTAAGAAATTAGCCCTATTTTGATATCACAACTTTTCTAACTTGAGTTTTTTTTTTTCATAGGGTGGTTTTTACACGTAGTTGACGAAAGGATTTTGTTGGGATATCACTTATTTTTTATTAAAATTTTGGATATAGTTAAACTATATTTATTTTTTTTTATCGAGTTCAGTTAGTGAAAAATTGGGGACAAAATATCTTTGTTGTTTTATGGATTGAGTAAATGAATTTACGATGAATATAGTTTTGAATATAGTTTATTATAAATGTTGCTGGAAAATGATACTACAGTAATGCAGCGATAAAATAAATAAACAAAATTGTGTTTTATTCACGCAAACGGCGTTCGTCGCAAACAGGTGGTAACAACGCGTACAACATTTATACATTGTTGAATTGTAAAAAAAAAATAATGTTTGAATAAAAACTATGCAAGTACTTTTGCATATTACTCAGCCTGTAATCGTCAGATCAACTTGAAATTTACAAAAGTATACTTAACATACTGATCAACCCGTGTAAATTTCAAAACAATCAGTCAATTAGTTTGGGCTACAAAAAAGTCGAACCATTTGTCATAAAATTGCATATGTTAAATAGGAGTTGGCCGTCTAGTGTAATATACTACGGTCGACGCACGAGCTTTATTTCATTTTACTTAGCTCTGTGTCGTGACCGCGGCGCTAGATTCAATATTGAACCTCCTCCAAAAAAATACGCAGATACATAATTATAAATTATAAATTATGGACCCCCTTCAAGTAAAAGTTAAAAATACGTCACTGATTATTGCGTAGTATTACCGATTTCTAAAATGGCAAAATATTTCGTTATCATTAATCATTATAATAAAATATAGGTAATGACGATAATTATAATCATAAATAGATGAATTACTTTTAAATGTACATATACATAGGTTTAATATTATTAATGTATTATTAAATACATTAATGTATATAAGTTTTCGTAAACACTTAAATTAAACATTTAAGTTATAGTTATAAGTTATTTTTGAATTATATATAAATGACAAATTATATTATATTTGTTCAGTACAAAATATTTATCTGTATTTTTTAATAAAATTGAATAAACTGAATTGAATTGAATGAGTAAAACGTGTTATTTCGTATAATTTTTGGGTATTGTAGAAAATATAATAATATTTGTCTTTCGCGAAAAGTGTCAACATGTCATATATTTTTTTTACGTTCTATGATTTACAACTATTTTTACTACGCCATTTTATCAAACTTGGGTCATATTTTTGGAATACATTTGAAACAAAATATAAAGTTAAGTTCGGACGACTTAAGTGAATTATAGATATTATAGTGATGATAGGTAACATAAGTATACATTATATTTTAACTAGTGGTAATTTCAAAAGATATTTTAAATTAAGTACCACCGGATGAAAAATTATGGGTCTTTTATAGCAATGTGTGAAAAAATTGGAACATTTTTTACTAACTTAAAATGTTTTTCCTGAGAAATAACGGGAGCAGGGGGATTTTTAAATAAAAATGCACGATACGATACTAAAAGAGACGGACATACTTCGCACGTGGGATGGGCCACTGTTGTAGGTGAGAACTGAGATATTGGGAAGGTAAAGGGAAAATTTAATATGTACGCAACGATTAATCATGGTTGACGAAAAACGATTCTGAGTAGAGTTCTGTTAATAGTGTTGCTTTTTCAACAATATAATATATGTCATACTGTGGAAAAAATAATTACATAAGTATAAATGATATATTTTATTTAATAATATTTGTTTAATATTGTTCCTATTTTCCCATTTTTCTTACGTTTTTCCCATGTTTTTCCTGGTTTTTTCCATTTATAGGAAAAATTCCTGGGAAAATAAAAAAATGACCTCATACTAAAGTACCAGTCCAGTCAGATTTTCTTCCGGAAAAAGTATTATCATTGTAAATCGAAACAAAATTGCTGATAGAAAAGTTGTTCACAGATAAAAAGAAAAATAATAATAAACATCATCTGTGTATCTAAAATATATATTAATTTAACTGACAAATCCCCCCCCCCCTAACATAACCAACGTAACCTGACCTCCTCCAATTAAAATACATTTTAGATGCATGGTTCCAAAATCGTTCTGGCATTTCTACATCAGTCGATAAAAACGGTGATATTGTTGGTTAAAAAAAAATTACCTATTTTCGACTAAGTGATGAGATTTTAAATACAAAATAAATTTTCAAAATTGTGAGTTCCATATAAAAATCTATGCACGGTTGTGTTGTTGGATATTGAGTATAAAATGTACAGGATGTAGTAGTATATGTGCACAATAATTAATAGTTTAAACAAAACCGAAACATTTACAGTTATAATATATAATGCGAGTAGTAGCGTCAGAGGTGGATTGTAAATACAAATCGACTATGGGGGAACGAAAAATTCGATCTAACATGTTGAATATCAATGCAAAAAACAGACATCACTAAAACAGATTATTTGGTAATAACAATCAAAAAGTATTGCATCTTTACCTAACATTTACAATTATGATTTTCTTTGAGCTCGCCCATCCGTCGTTCTTGCCAGACCACCCCTGAGTGGCGTATTCAGGAAGTGCACAGGGATATTCATTTATTTTTAAGACATTTATCCGTTATTGTATCTAGAAAAGCGATACATATTAAGTGATAGCTGATATTGATAACTATAATAATACGAAATACATATTTTAATTTATTATACATTAAGTGCAAATTAATTACAATATTTACTACTAATATTTATTTTACAATCCGAGTTTATAGTTAGTTTTACTAAAATATGTTCTATATTTTTATTTCTTATCGCAAAAAACTGTCGGTTCGTAAAATTTCTTTGATATTTTTGTCATTATATGCCATTAAAAGATGTGAATTTTCTGCTCAAATATGATATGTACCTACTTTGGTTGAAATATTACTCGAAATACCAAACACTTTATAGGTCCGTCTACCTGGCTCCCGTAAATCGTCCTATCAACTTCAGGCTAATAAAATTTGAATGCACCCGATTTGTATCTATTTGTAATCCTTTTAAAAAAAATTGTACCTACCTCATTTAGTCGTAAAACAGATCATATTTCTGGCACCCGCAATCGTTAAAAACATAGATTTATACATCTAGACGGAACATTCACCCCGAGGATTGCGAGGCGTGGTCGGTCTGAACGGATCAAGAGAGATAGGCTGATATAAAGCCTAGTGTGAGAGAGAGTAAATTTACATTCCGAAGACAGCCCATTAAAATTTTCCGTTCTCACGTGTTTCGGTCCTGGAAATGAAACTCCACCCACTGTAACACATTTTCGTGCTGAATGTTCCGTTTAGATGATAAGTCTATGGTTAAAAATCATCGTATTACTATATTTTTGTACCCGATTTTTATCCATTTAAATCTGTTTTAAATAAATTTTTATTTCTTTCATTTAGGCATAAAACGAGATCGTCTCTCTAGCACTCTAGCACTCTAGCAATCGTTGAAAATGATCATATCGACTTCGGACAGATACCATTTTTGTGTACCCGGTTTGTATCCATTTGAGCTATTTTTCAAAAAAACTATAACACCTTCACAAACAGCCTCAAGTAGTCTAGTAGAAAGTCACTTTAATTAAATAATGGGCGTTTACGCCCAAGTGAAAAGGTTACAGATTTTGTTGAAATGTATTCAAATGGATACAAATCGGGTACCGGGGTACGCAAAAATGCATAGGTCCAGAGTCGATACGATGATTTTTAACGGTTGCGGGTGTTAGGGAGACGATCTCGTTTTATACGTCTACATGAAGAAGAGACGGGTGCCAGGGAGACGGATCTATACTTCATAGAAAAAAAAAAAATGGATTATTTTGTTTTTATTTTTATTTTTTTACGCTGTGTACAAAAATTCTACCAGAAATCTTACTCCGATGTATAAGATGTAGACTCGTTACCAAAAGGAAATTTTCTTGGGGTGGTAATTTAGGGAGGTCATTTTTCGATTTTCTTATCAAATGTGAAAAATCGAAAAAAATTTTTTTAAAATTTTCGTAAACAATGATTTATCGTTGCTTACAGATATGCACTAAATTCCCTTCTGTATCCTACCTACCCAACTTTCCACTTACAACAGTGGCTGCGCCCGTCCCCATTATCTTGGGGACAAATTTTTATTATTAAAAGTTTAACTAAACCATAACGATAAGTAAAATACGTTTCCTCAATTTTATTTCTCACTGATTTTTTAAAAAAATCGACATTGGCCTTATTTTGCACTTCAAGCCACAGATTTGTCCATAACAAAATACTTGGACGAACGGTACAGTTTATCATTCGGTATAATACGTTTTCGAATTACTACTTGTACAGGCTTGTAACAACTCCACTACATTATTGGGATATTATTTCGTCTTTGATTGTAACGACGCGTACTCGCAAGTGCTTGTGTGTATATCGCGTTCGAATATTGAAATACACACGTACACCTATATACACTTATCATATTGTTATACTTATGTATTATATTCGAATCGCCGCCGGCATAATAATAATAATAATATCATCATCATCATCATCATCGGTATATATATATATATATAATTGTATAATGTATTCACTGTACACTATATATATATATATATATATATGTATTATTATTATTTCTCGGTCTAGATCTCTACAGATTTCCTACACCCCCGCTCACCTTCTCGATCCCGGAGTCCGGGACGTCATAAGCGCCGGTTTTTTTTTTTTTTTTTTTTTTTTCGGAATTTAATATAATATTAAATATAGGTACGTATCGGCGGATACTTCGGGCGGGGCGGCAAAGATCACCATTTACACACACACGCACTAGCGCATATAATCCGTATACGTGTACACATAATATAATACACGAGGCCCACAAGACGTGCGCTCACGCACACACGTATAATATTATTATACGTATTAATAGTCGCGCACTTCGGATGCGTGTGTGCGTGCACGCCGCGCCGCCCGCCGCCGGGGCGGCCACGTTTGTGCGTGCGAGAGACCTCTTTCTCTCTCACTCTCTCTCTCTCTCACTCTCTTTCACTCTTTCTCTCTTTTGTACCACTCTTATACGTCCGTTTGCCGCCGCCGCCGCCGTTTCGTCCTGCGTGCGCCTCTCCTTCGGCGGTCGCGGCTGAACGGTATCCTCCGGCGGCGGCGACACCACCACCGGCGGCGGCGGCGGCGGCGGCGGCGGCGACGACGACGACGGCCAGCGCATCAGAGTGCCCGCCGCAGCATCGCACGCACACACGCACACGCGTATCACACGCATCACCACTGCACACGGTCCTGCTGTCCGCGGGGACTGCCGACAGAAAATTCAGTCACTTATTCGCCGCGAGTCAGTGACGACCCAACACTGCAGCACCACCACCGCAGCCGCGTAATAAAAACAGTATCTAACAAGACGCCGTATAGCTGTCCGCGCCGCATATCATCGATATACTGCTGCAACAGTGTACATCACTTTGGCGGCGCGACCGTGTGCAGCAGTCGTGTATGTCCGGCAGACACCGCGCTCGTATCCAGTGCCGCTTCTAAATGGACGTACTACACGGACTCGAGAAGTAAGACATTTTTTTTTTTTTTCTTCTCATCTTTCGTATATCTGCTGAAAAATAAAAAAAAAAAAAAAAATAAAAGCCGCGATTTATTTCAAAGATCTCGTCCCTTAATTGTAATAATTTTCTTTTCCGCGTTATAATTTTATAACGCAGGTATGAAATCAACCTTCTTTAGCTACGCCAAACTGTATAGAAAAAAATGCGTAGAGCAATAATGATTTTTCAAGAAATTCGTTTACACTCGTCCGTTCGGGTAAATTTTTTTTTAATCTATTTTATTACTGTCAATATTGTTAAAACTTCAAATATATTTTATTATTATTTTTTTTTATTTCAATATTGAAATAATACGTTTAAAATATTATAAACTAATCATTCGTTTCAATTTTCAATCAATTTTAGAAAAATATTGTAACAGCTGTAAATTAGATAATATAATTTATTTTATTTTTTTTTTTTAACACAACGACACTGTAATATCATAATTTATTTCGCATCGAAATACGTAAATTTCGCCGTCTTTATAATTCAAATATTTGTCTCAACGGTATTTTTTGAATATTTCGAGGGAAAATTATTGTAATTATATTTGCAGACATCAACATGTATATTATTTACTTAATGTATAATTTATACTTTATGTACTTATTATATACGAAAACAACTATAATAACAAAATATACCCAATGTATTATTATAATAGATTCATGTATTTTAGATATAATATGTAGTAAATATATAATATATACCTACCTATTATTATGCATGTGTATGTAATTATAATTTATAATAAATATTCGGAAATCGATAATCAAAAGGAAACTAACTACACATAAATACAATAATAAGATAAATTAGCGAACGCATGATTTTACGTGTTAAATTTAAAAAAAAAAAAAAAAACTAAATTGTTTTTTATTCGTTTACTTAACCCGAATTAATTATTGTTGTACTTAAATTGCGTCAAGTGTATAAAATAGGTATATGTGTTGAAAAAAAAAAAAAAAAACCCAGTTTTGAATAATATTTTTGTGCGCTAACGAAAAATATCGCATATTATAATTCTGTGCGTTATTGTATTTATCGCTGTATTATACTTGTAAAAACGATCGTTTCCCACTGAAACGAAACGTTTACGATTTACGAATCGACACATTTTCTTCCCGCGAGTTACGCGATCGTCAATAGATTTAAACGGACGACAATAATAATATCGCATATGTTCTATATGCATTCAAATAATACGCTACAATATTATTACCTATTATTGTGCGTTTTTTATTCGGCGTTTAAACGGAAACGATCGTTTTTATAATCGAGTTGTTTTTTTTTTTTTTTTATACTATGCAAAACTTGGTTAGCGCGACCCGACCGGGATTTGTTGAAGGCGGAATCGGTGTTGTCGCGTGTCTACGATTGAAAAAAAAAAAAAAACAACGAATAAGCGCCGACACGTTTTAATAAGCGCGTATCAATTAAACGCGCTTAGTGGGGGCTGGGGGTACGGACACCCAGAAAGTCCCCCTCCCCGCAGAGATTGCGCTACCGCGCATGAGTGCGGCGGTACATTAAAGTGTATTCGAAATGTAATCGAAATTATCGGTAACGAATACTCCGCGCCGCGGTATAATATATTACATAATACTGTGGTATTGAATTCACTATCCGTAAAACGATAAAAATATATTTTTACGAGCGAATCACAATTTCACGACGCGATTATTACAAATGCCCACGCGATTCCGACGTGGTATCGACAACGCCAATGATATTATACAGCATATTTTTGATTAACAATAATATTATCGATAATAACTAAATAATTAACATGTTATATTTATTCGAGGTTCCCTCGTTCAATCGAAATCTATCCGCTATCGATATACGTTCATATGTATGTACATAATATTCCCCACACAGTTGAAACTAATTGTTATTTTATTTTTTTAATACACACGTGCTTAACGATAAATAACTAACGTAACGATAATTGTAACGTACACACGCGTATACATTTCTAGACGACCCGGGAGTATACCGAACGTTAAAGAGTATAGTTAATTAGATTACCTATACTATATATATGATACTTAACGGACAATTATTTTCATAAAAACGAACTTGTTATTATTTTCTCAAAAAAAAAATAAATAAATAAATAAATAAAAAAAACAAACACATTTCACATTATTTTGTCTAAACAAATTTAACAACATCGTATTAATAGTATTAACTTTGCACGTGTGTGTTGTTAAGTCAAAACTAGAACGAAACTGTTTTAACATACATACATTTTGGTTAAACACTAATACAATTACACATTCGTACGTGTACCGTTTTCCGTACATTGAACAGTATCTTTTTAAACGAATTTGCGATCAGAGCCTAGAGTACTACAAGTGTATTATAATAGTTTATAACGAATATCGAGAGACTTTAATGCTCCTTCACTCGAACGGCAATATTCGTACCTATAAGATAAATATATCAATTTCAAAACAGTTTTCAATAATAAAAGCAGATCACCCGTGAGTAGCAGAGCTCCGTCATTAGATTCGAATTTTCTCTCTCCTCTATTTTAGAAATATTCTTTGCGAAACAATAATTATTATCATCCGAAAATATACCTACTATAATAGCACAATAAAAAATACAATTTTTTTTTTTCTATTAATTTCCAAAAAAATGACAGGCTCGAAATCTGAAACCCTTAAAAGGCGCATCCTTTCACTAACGTCATACAAAATTTCATCCTCCTGGCCTCATTTGGAGGGGGGGGTCTGTGAGGGTGTTCATATTGATAAAAACACGCTGCTCTTGCTACTGAACAACACGATGAAATTCATATTGAAATACAATTCAACTCTATTATCGCTTTAATCCGCGTATAAAACATCGTCAATTAGGTAGAGAGCGAGCCGCTAAAAGCAATAATAATAATAATTCGATATATGTATTTGATAGATGTATTTTATGACTTGTCAGACTGTGTAAATTAAAGAAATACTACTATAACAAAATTGTAATAAGTTTAATTGTTTTTATAAAATTAAACAAAAATAAATTTGTATTGATAATATCACATGAGATTTCATAAAAGTAATTTTTTAATAATAATAGGAATTATTATTATAGTGCAGAAGTATTATAATAATATTATTGTTTGAGCGATTCTTAAGGGGTTCTAAGCGATCGGGTATTTCGTGCATTTATAGACCTATAACAAGCCAAAAAAAAACATATACACACATAAAATAATTTGAATTCGTTAACCTTTTTTCCCTTCTTTTGTAGAAAAAACTTTTTGTCGAAAAAAATTGATAAAAATAAATTGGTTTTATTTCGGTTTTATTGACCTTTAAAGTACAAGTTTATATTAATAAATTCATTATTTTCATACCAAACTACATAAACTATCCAACATATTTCCTGAGCTGGTCCTAAACACATAGAACATTTATTTACAAAAATAGAGAGGAAGCTAACAAATTTAAATTATTTTTTAAAATTAATACATATACAATAATTGTTCTTCCGCTTTTGGTACCACAAGAAGAAAAATACATTCGATTATGCACTTTAAAATGGTTTTAATCAACTGCGTTCCGAATCATCTGAAAATATAAATTATTACTTTTATTATTATCATTATAATTATTATTATTTTGTTCAAACTAAATCTTTATATTAATATTCTAACGTAAACTGATGCAGCACTTAAAAAGGACCAATACCTTCAGTGTGTAATATTATTCGCTCGTTTTGTTTTTATGGTCATATCGCTGATGATGTGTAAATTGTCTCTACGATTGTGTAGAAAACTAAAATAATATCGATTTAATGGCACGGGTTTGTAATAATAATGATGATTCGCAAAAAAACGAAAATCAATGTTTAAATGTTCTTCGTAAAATAAATACCGAATACCTATATAGTATAGGTCTTATACGAAACGTTGTTCGTTACTCAACGCATTTTTTTTTTTCTTAAAAAAATATGACACTTTGGGTATGTGCACATTGCGCACAGATTCTCAGTCTATAAATTCATTAGTATTTTAAGTATTCTCTCGTCTGGTACATTGGTGCGACCGACGGCATGTCGAGTTATTTTTTATGTATAATTTTTTTTGTACGCCGTCAATGCACAATGCATTCATTTTATTTTGTTTTTTTTTTTTACGCCGGAGCACAAATCATCAAATAATCGAATTAAACAAATTTGCTTGCAATTTTTCTTATACATATATATGTCATCGGATTTATCTCTATTTTTTTTTTCTATAGTATTTTACTGAAATGCAGTTTCATTATAAAATCTCTTTGTCTTTCTCTCTCTATATATATAAATTATAAATGTTCAGGATAATCATCGAACCGTGTACACTGTACATAGTAAATATTTGTTATTAAAATATTTGTTGTTATATATGTAAACATACGTTCGTAAGGTCTAACAGTGTTCTCGAGTATATTATTATATAAATAAAATTACTTGTTTGAAACTCAAGAAAATACATTGACGATTTAATAATATTATAGGTATTCACTAAAAGTACTATGAAATCAGTTTTATTTTTTGACAAACATGCGCCGTTTCTTTAGTATTATTATATTATTTTTTTTTTTAAACTCGTAAATTTTCGGGTTTAGCAATTTATTTTGTTAATCATTATAAAAAACAAAATAATGTCAATAATATTAATTATATAATATTAAGTGTCGATGCAGTATAACGCACTCGCCATAATCTGTAATAATATTATAATACTCATAAGTAGGGCATAGATTTATATGCCTTTAAAATGCACAAAGAAGCGTTCAAAACGTCAAAAAAGCTCTAAAAAAAAAAAATCACTTAAAAAATATTTAAAGAATCAATAAAGGTAGAGAAGTTTAAAGTTTCCCCTTTTATTGTTTCTAACTTATTAGAAATAATTTTTTAACACAAAAAAAAATGTTTATTTCCTAGTAATTTTTTTTCAAATAAATAATAATTGTACGTGTTATAAAAAATAAAATGCTTTGTGTTAATCATTTTTCAGTGTTAGAAAAATGTATTTAATGGGGTGAGAACCGTCAGAATGGGGACTTTAAAACTCGTCTACAACTATTGCATTTTTAAATATTTTTAAGTACTTTTTTGATGATTTAAGCACTTTTTTACGGATTTTAAGTGCTTATAAATCCGTAGCCTATTTATAAATGAATAAAACAATAATAATTGAATAATATAAATACCAAAAAAATATAATATCCCGAGTAGCAATTTTTATGCTGTCAATGTGTTAAATCATTAATAAACCAATTGTTTAGAAGACCATGGAGTGTATCATGCACCGTGTTTTAAGCAATTTCGATTACCGAAGTTTTAAATGGGCTGCACCGTGCGCTCTGAGTGCAATTATTAGTTCTACCACTGTTTTACTGTTCAAATTTTACTATGAGCTATTCGAGTATTTGTCTATCGTACAACTGTGTAATGGTCGGTTAAAGCACCGTATAAACGTGTAATATCATACGGAAATACGAGAAATAAAAAGATAATGGGGACGGATGCAGCCACTGGTGTATGTGGAAAGTTGGAAAAGTAGGATACAGACGGGAATTTAATGTATAACTGTAAGCAATGCTAAACCATTGCTTACGAAAAAACGATTCTGAGCGGAGTTCAGTTGATAGTGATGCTTTGTTAACATAATATGAAATATTATAATAAAATAATTAAATAGGTTCCATATATTTTCTTTAATAATATTTGTTTAATGTTCTACCGATTTTATCGGTTTTCCTGTTTTTTCTCAGTTTTTCACATTTGCTGAGAAAATTCTTGAGAAAATCAAAAAAAGACCTGTTTGAAGTACCTTCTCAGTGAAACTTCCTTTCAGAAACATTGCTATCAATAATAGTTGAAGCGAAATTGCTAGTAGAAAAGTTTTCCACAGAAAAAAAAATCGTAATAATATATTTGTTATATTTTATAAATTTTCCCGTTTTTTTTTCAGTTTTTCGTATTTGATGAAAAGATCGAAAAATGACTACTTTATGATACCTCCCCACACCGATTTCCTCTCAAAAAAGTTGCTGAACCTGGGAAGTTAACGGTTAGGGCCTAACCTAATTTGACCTAATACACATAACGACTAAATCATTAGGTTTCCAGACTACTGGAACATAAATCATTAACGTTATATTATATGTACAGTATAACGTCTCGAAATTGCGGACTTTAAATTCGAAACTAAACAACTTCTGAATAGCGGATACCAATGCCATAGCTAGGGGCACGTGACCCCCTTTCCCAGATTTGTTTTATTTTGTTCGTAAATTCCGTGTATTTTATCATTCTAAAAAAATAGTAGATAATTTAAGAATGATTAGTATTTTCCTCCTTCTGAAATTTATTTCTGGCTGAGGTACTCCTGAGCCAGAAAGGCAGGTATCTGCCAGTAGGCGGACACCTACGAATAATAGATACATTTTTGGTATTTGGGAAGGAAATATGTCGTGAGGGGAGGGGAGGGTGGTAAAGGAGATTAATTAAAGGACCAAAATAGTAAGTTCCCGGGAGAATCGGAAAGCTTTCAACAGTAGACTCTGAGCATTAATTGGACAAAAACAGTCGGTTCGCTGGAAGGACTCAGGGCAAATGGTTAAAAATAATCGTAGGGCACCGGGATTTTCACGAAATACTGGAAATAGCTTTTTCTAGACGTGGTAAAACGAACAAAACATTCTAACATTTTTGAGCTATTAATAGAAATAGTACGTTTTTTTTTAAGTTTTAATTTGATATTATGGGGGTAAAATTGTTTTGGTTGATCAGAAATGCTTGACAATTTAACACACGATTGTAAGTACATAGTGGTCAAAGAAGATTGTGGGCATAGCTAATGGAATATTTTTTTTTACGTTCAAATTTTAATTAAAATAGTTGAAATCATGACATTTTAAAAGTTTAATCAAATTTCGTTCAGGATCGTTTTCCAATAGCGATGATGCGTATATTATAATATGTAAATTAAACAACTCCGCGTATCCTACCTTATCTACTTCCCACTTATAACAATTCAGATATCGCAATGAATAAAATACGTAATACCTGTTTAATACAATACGGTATACGTTGATTTATACATTATAATAGATACGTACCTATAGGTATGTATTTTTCGGTCAAAATAAATACCATCTATAATATTTATCGATTTTAGCCGTTTGTGGGTTTAGAGATATCAGTAAAAAAAAACTGCATAAGCTTAAGTCGTGCCCTGTGGGTGATTGCATTTGCACCCAATAACCCGCAATACACACATCATGTAGATACATCGTTTTTCGAACAATGCACACGTTTCGAATAACGGGTATCTTATATTCATAATGCATCGCCATTCAGCCGTGTAGTGCCTTCAGGCATATTTTCGGTCTTTCTTTAACGCCATAATAATACAACTATATATTCGTGGCCACCGATTAAGAATATCCGGGATTTTATAGTTTTTTGCCCGGTAAAAATATATTTAGATTCCTTATAGGAAATAATGTAAGTAGTTACCTCTACCGGTACGCATCGATCAGATAGACGTTTTTACACCCACGGGCAAACGGCCAAAATTCCCACTAGTGCATATTACGACGCATACGTATCTAATTATTATTGACTCGCGTTCACAGTAATGTCCACAGTATCGTTATTAATATATTATAATACGCATGTGTGACGGTTTTTTATCAATCATCTCTTTTTAGTATACGCATATATAAGTGTATAAAGTCGGATTAGAAAAAAAAAAATTGTTAAACAGAAATAATATTGTTGTGATCGGCAATATATAATATGAAGCCAAGGAGGGGGACATACTATAATAATATAGTATAGCGAATTTTTCAAGGAGGTTTACGCATCGTAAAGTCTATTAGACATCCAGTAGGGTAAGGTTTTAGATTCTGAGCGGAGCGAGAGTTGTATTGGTTTTACAATGATGTTTTTTTTTTCTGTGGATAATTTTTCTACCAGCAATTTTGCTCCGATTTACAATGATAGACATTTTTCTGAAAGAAAATTTCACTATAGTGGTACCATAAGGAAGTAATTTTTCGAGAAAAAATGTAGGAAAAACGGGAAAATAGATAAAATATTAATCAAATATTTTTTTTTTCTGGGGTTTTCTTTTGGTCTTTAAAACCATCTCGTACAATAAATTTTCTTCCATCTCTCTTTGTCTTTTGCTACTTCCCTCCTGTTTATTTTTGGATCTACTGCTTTAACATCCCTTTTAACACAGTCTTCTCATCTAAAGTGAAGTCTGCTCAACGGTGTTTTTCCTATCGGATTCCCTCCTCAATTACTACTTTTATCATCACGTCATTTTTTTCTCCAGGAGTACCCGGTCCACAAAAACCTACTCTTTGCTGCTTCTCTTGATATGCACGGTTTTTGGAACATATTCTAAAGCTCATCGTTGTTTCGTTATCAAACTATTAATATTATTAAAGAGAAAATATATAATGCATGTGTAATTATTTTACTATAATATATCATATATTATATTGTTGACAAAGCAACACAATTAACCGAACTCCGCTTAGAATCGTTTTTCGTTAGCAATGGTTAATCATTGTGTACATTCAATTTCCCACTTACTTTTCCAACTTCTCGCCTATTGTTTACTGTGTGTCCACTAAATAATAAACGGTAAATGTTTGATAACATTAGTAGATTTTGGAACATATTATTTTATTTTGTTAAGGAAATAATCTCACTGGTAGAAAAAGAGGTAACTAGCGTAAGTATAAAAATTAAATGGAAGGTTTGGTCTATCTGCCAGAGAACGTATTTTCTAAGTCCCGAGGCGTGTCTGAACACGAATAGGATTGGCAGGTTTGAGGAAATTCATTACTTTAAATAGGTATCAATCTAATCATTACAGAGAGTGCAGCACTGGGATTATAGAAGCTTTGTAAATATACTGCTCGTAAAGCTTTTTTAAAGGGAGAAGGAGTGGACATCCAGTGGGTGTTTACTAAAAAAAATGTCTTGATATGGTATTATTATATGGACGCTTTGCCAAATTTAAAAACCGTCGCTAAGTAAAAAAACAATCCGAATACACCTATACTAATGTTAACATAATGATTTTTGGATTGTTTATACAAATAATTAAATTCTAATTATTATCTTCTTTCTATATAAATAGCGCATACGCATAGAAATAGATAGTTTGTTTATCGTCTAAAATATAATATATCCGACGGGGATTAAAATAAAAAAAAAAAAAAAAAAAATCTAAATTCCATATTATAAATCTCATATAGCCAGCGCTTACATAAAAAAAACCCTTCTCACTGCAAAGTTTAGATAATCTGACCTGAATTAAAAATTATTCGTTTCTTATTAGATTTAAAATAGCTACATATTATATACAAAATTCCGGTTAAACAATATCGCGTAGCATGCTTCAGTTTATTTTTTTATTTTTTTTTTTTTTTAAAGAAACCGTTTATATCCATTCGTTATAATATTAACCAGACAGACATTTTTTTTGTACAATTTAAAGAGCACCTATGTATATACATATATAAAAAATAATAATAAACAAAAATCCTACACATATTTACATTTTTCGTGCACTTCATGTTTATAAAAATTTCATAAGATTCCGCGAACGAGATAAAATTAAAATATAGTATATCCTATATTATGTTCTGTTTGATAATACATGTTAAAAAAAAACTGCAAACATTCAAAACTGTCTGTTTACTCTGTTTGATTTGTAAATTAACATTCAAGTATGATCTATAGGTCTTATACTAATTTTACTATTATAATTATGTGCGGGTAAAACCGATTTTTATTTTTGTGTACCATCTATATAATATTATAACAATTAATGTTTTAAATGTAATTTTCATCAATATTCTGTATAGGCTAGGTTGTAATATAGTGGTTAGTAACTTTACGAGTGGTTCCTTTGGGACTCCCGGTTTTGCACTCCCTGAAAAAAAGACAACAAATCACGATACCTGTCTTTTATTTTTGGTGATTTCTGGTTAAAAAATACGACTAATATAATACACATACCAGTTAACCGTGCTCCGATCAGAATGGTTCTTTTGTGATTTCAATTATTTTACATTGTATACGAACTAAATCAACCGATAATATATTCCAAACTTCCCCCAACTACAACAGTATAACCTAGTGTGTATACCCATATGCACAAAGTATGTCCGACTTTTTGTTATTATTGATTTTATTTCATAACGAACCATAATGCTATCGTATATAATAGTATAATGAAAAAAAAAAATAAATAAATTCCGTGAAATCTGGAAAGGTGTACAACATTCGACGGTGTATCGCATTATAATGTCCATCAACGAATCGAATCGAAATAATAGCATCTGACCGCGTAACAATGCATTATGCAGGTCTGTATAATATTTTACCCTTCACTAAATAATATGAGTATTATAAGATCTTTTCACATCTGGCGGGTTTGAGACGCGGTATCTTAAACCTTAAATTTGGGATTTTTAACCGAAATGTACGAAAATTATATTTGACGCGCTATGAAATGTCCTCATGTAGGGACGGAATGTGTTTATCGTCGTTTCCGGTTAAATATTTGATCGATGATGTTGTAAGAATTTAGTTTTTTTTTTCTTTCTTATGACATCCCTGAAAAAATGAACATTCAATAAAAGATTTTTTTTTTTTTTTTTTGCAAAAATATACAAAACAAGTGCAGTATAGCTACATAACCCCCCCCCCCTCCCTCCCTTACACCACACGCCTATACAAATGTATAATAATTATTAGGTACGGCAAAAAATTACATAGTTAAAATTATTTAATACTACTTATTATGATATTGATAAAGAATCGATTTTAAAGTTTTTTGTTTCTGTTTCTGCTATAGGTACGAATAAATAAATAAATAAAAGTGCCGACGGTTATTTGAATAATCTTAGTTGTTTTATAAACAAAGATCTATACATACGTCATTAATAATTTTAAAAAACAAGCACACTAGATTGGCTCTTATTATTAGTCTAAATTCGCAGGCGGGGGTGGATGCGAAATAATAAAATATTCGATAGCTGAGGCATTTTTTTTTTCGACATTAGGATTTCATAATCATAATATAGATAATAGATATTTTGTCATACATGGAACGTTATATGGCAAAAAAAAAAAGGGGCGATGACCTGTTTGTCCTCCACCGCAGGGACGTGCCATCTATAGATTCGTTCGGTTCAATTCTATTGCATTCCGACTATTAATCAATAGAGATTTTGATTTTTGACCGACGCATTAACCAATCAGTATCCATCATATTCCGTTCAGTCATCGTTTTGCCGTACAATCCGCTTACTCGTCTATATACGGATTTTGGCGCTCTTCTACATAGTAAATTAGAATACTAGTCCACGATGAACTGAATTGTTGTGGAAGAACACGAAAGGTCACAGAAAACTTAACTGAATATACACAGTGGGCGCACATTGGTAGTAGAAATACATAATTATTTAGCTGAACCGAACCGAACGGACACAGTGTGCTCAATCCTGTAGATGTAGGTGATATTTATTTGGATTATAGTAATACAACGTTAATAATGCGTTTTTATTTAACTATTTTCCTAATTAGGTAATTATTGTCTTTACTTACATAGGTATTAACTAAGGAATGTTATTCGAACCATTTGTTTTATTTAATGAAATAATTTTTGTTTTCGTTTTTTATAAACTACCATTGAGTGTACTACATATTATACCTAACCTAATGTTATTGCGTTTTAGTCGGTTCATAGACCATAATACTATAATATAATACACGTATTCACATTTATATGTAAATTAAATGTCTATGATTGCTGACCGCGTTATACGTGTTTTCCTGTCATTATAATAATATCACTCGCAACTAACGTTCTCAATATATTATAACGAGCACCATCGTAAAACCGAAAAACAAAAATCCGAATTAAGTAATTTTAACCGATTGGATAAAGAAATGAAAACTACTGTTTTCCTTCGTCCTGGCTGTATAATAATATTATTATAATAATGCGCGCGTTTAACTGAATACCTATATTACGTTGATCGACCGTTTCGAAAATTCAATATGTTATATTATAAGCCTGTATATATAGGTATAAAAAGAACCCAACTCGATCACGAGATTCTGATGTGAATACAAATATTATACCCGGTCGTCAAAATGAATAAAAAAAATCCAGTCATCGTGATTGGTACTTAAAAAAAAAAAAAAAGACCGAATATCTTCGCGTCCAAACGACTTTTTGTTTATTTTACAAAAATATTATAAATTAAATTAAAATATTCATTTCGGTAGACTTGCTCGTGTAGAGAACGCGTACGTTATATAGTAATACTATTATTATTATTATTATGGTCCGGGTTGAAATCCGTTATAATTTATATGTGTAATTGGGTGCGTACATACTATGATATTCGTTCTATTACATTAAGACAGTCGGTAAAAATGAAAGTTACATAATAATTTAATGAAATTCCTTTCGAAATCCTCTCGCGTGTATGGTATGCAATAGGGAAAAAAAATAATTTACCATACAATCAAATTTTTTTTTCTTATTTTTTAAGACCCCGATTTGTAGGTATTTTTATTATTCTACGTTTGTTACGATTACAACTTATGGTTTTATGAAATGAAAAAAAAAAATAAAAAACAAAAATATTCAACACGGTAATCATTTTAAGGAGCCGGTTTCGGCCGCATAAGATATTATAATATATAGATGATATGACCCATCCGTGGTGTACCCCATATATAACCCTTCTGTAACTATGTACACTCCATTAAAAAAAATAAAAAAAAAATAAAATAATGAGCGGTGCCAATAAAATGGTATCGCATTACCCGCAGGTCTGTGATAATATTATAATGATTGGTCTCGTGTACGCCTGCCTACCGCGCCCCTTCTCGTTTTATGGATTGTTGCGGTTATATTGTTATTACCGTGGCTAAATAATGTGTAAGTAGACACGTAAACAGATCGTCTATCCCGGAAAAAATTTAAATCAGTTATAGGTTGTACCTATAACTGTACGATATTACAAACATCATTTTCTTTACCGACCTGTAGGTACCTATTTCGTATACATTCGATTTTAGAATAATACTAATTGGCGTAATAATTTTGGGTTGCATATTTATTACCTATGTACGCACGTTGTATTAGATCGCTATAGTGATTTTAAAATAATATAAACAAATATTTTACACAAATTTGTTTTATTTTCTGCATACAGTTAGTAACACGGAGCTTATTTCGGTGTAGCTATCCATCGGCAGAATACAATATTATGTACAAATGCGTTTTCCAAAAACATTTTTGATAACGTAGGTACCTACTTATTAAAACAGTAGTGACTCGGTAATTCACAACTGGAGGAGATGTAAATAAATATCATGAACAAATTGTAGGATTTTACATCCTGACTATGAGAATTATTATAAAACTGGATCCATAAAAGTCTATATTTTTTTTTCAACGAATCGAGCTTTTCCTAGTTACTTGGCTGAAATATATTATACATTTCAAGATTAAATTACTAGGTAAATAAATATGCATAGTTGTTGTTTTTTTAAGCCTATTGGTGGAGGGGAATAACATCCAATTTTCCCCGTTCTGCGCACGCCACTATAATAACTTACAGTACCGAAGCGATTATTATTCGCTTTTAAATTTGTTATATTATACTTACCATTTGAAATCACCTCATTCCAATAATTCAGCAGTCGGCTTTGATTTAATGTAGACTTCACGTTTTACTGTGTTTTTAATGTTGATATTATAGTTGTCGGTTCTATTTTAGTCTTTACTGTAATATATCTGTAAAATACAATAATTAATGTACCAAATAACAATATATTATTTAATTTACAAGACGATATATTATCTATTATAATATAATCATGTCAGCGTGGACCGTTTTTTTGAAAATAAATTTGGTTTAATGGTGAAAAAAAACGATAAATATAATAGCAACATCGCTTTAATCACGTACTTAATATATTTTAACCCATAGGTGTGAGGAAATCTTATTGGTAAAGGGGACAAGAAATAAGGGAGTTTGCAATCGGACGTTTACATTTAAAAAGTTAAAAATAAAACGCCTAATAACATATTATAAAACCATTATATATGCTAATATGTATTGTATATTGATGTAGGTATGTATTATTGATGACTATACGATTTTTATGGCCATACATCAAAGATATAATATAGTTAACCGAAATATAGTTAAACTAAAATACCCTAAACTGTCCAATATTAGCAATTTATGTGAAAAATCTAGACCATAGAGGAAGGCCGTTTGCTTCAACCTCCCCCATGTACTCGCTCATACTTTGAAGTCAATGTATATTGTTTTTATTTTTCGATTCACCATATTATAACATTTGAAAACTAGGAAGTTTTTAATTTTGTATTATAATTTGAGCTAAAATATTATACACTGATTTATTATCTTCTAAAGTTTGACTACATTACAATATAATATCATAAATTTATAACAAATTTAAATTTCGCCTAATCGGCAGTATAATTTTAAAAATGTAAACAAACTTATCTGTACTTTATATTTTTAAAATCATAAATGTTGTTTGCGATCTCTCGTCGGATTTCTTATTATTTTGATTTTCGAGTGAGACGAAAATATATTTTTAGCATAATAATTATGTTTAATTCACTTATATTCATTGTAATAAAACTTTACTTTCTATACGTTTTGTCCATAGTGTAAAGGGAAAAATTTAGTAATGGCGTCCTCCTAACAGGATATATTAAATTATCAGACGTAATAATTTATTCGAGATTAAAATTTTCTTTTCGAGTTTAGTAAGGTCCCAATAATTTATTACCCATTATGTCCATATTTTTTTTTCTTCCTATCGATTCTCATCATCCTCATAACAAAACTCCACATATTATAAAAAAAAAAAAAAACGCAATACTACGCATTAGGATTTATAGGTTACATAATATATAACACCTGTAAGAATTATAAATAATACATGTGTTTGTGACATTAATTGTAATATGAGTGGTTCTTCGTGGGTGGTTTGAACCCACGAATATGTATATTACTGGGTATAATAATATATAACGCGAAGGGATGAATCGTGTTGAATGATATTCATTTTACACGAATTTTTTACTTTACTGAAACGATGTTAATATTATCCACGGGTGGCTTAAAATATATCAAGCATTACGGTAGTCAGTTCGTATAAAATCAAGGTGGTTAAGTTTATTTTTTTTATTTTTTTAAACCCTGATCGATCTTTTTGAACCGCGTAATAAAACCACGGAAATCTTTTGGTATGTGTAGTTTTGCTATTTACAATAATATTTATAGGGGTGAGAGTGCTATACGAACAATTTCATTACTTTCCTTATGTTTTAGTTAACAATCTTTAAAAATGTATTGTTTGTACTGTCTACAGTTAAGCTAAAAACATTGTAAATACTCGTTAACAACATTTAGTTTGTATACATTTTCATTTTTTCAACAATATAGTAGTACAATTTTCATGAAAAACAATACCTGTCTAAATAAATAGTAGATATACGCTGCTATCATACTAATAGTATTAGGTATTAGACTTGTATCTATACTTACAATTTACCTGAAAATATCCTAAGATATTTTAGTTTATATAAGTTACAATAATATTTGTTATATGAACAGTGAAATATTTTTGTTTCCATATTATTGGTCATCATTAATATTTTGTTTGCCTAAAGCTCTAGTTTCAAAACTATTACGTATTTAAAAATACAAATCTAAAAATATAATAACAATAATATAATAGGTATATTGTACATAAATTAAAATATAAGATAAATTGTTAAGAATAATATTTTTCAAAGAAGTTATTTTCTAAAGTGTCTAATATTCGAAAAATAACATAATACCTATTCTAATAAAGACTTATCCCAAAAATTTTGCTGTCACGTCATGTCGAAATGCACTCACGGAAATGATAAAACTTGAGATATTATTATACATACGATGAACTTTGATTCTAAATTTAAAATAAGATTGTAAGAAAAATGGGGTTGACGAGTTAGTCGTAAAAACAGAGACGTTTTTTTTTCTTGATGCTGACAGCCAAGAAAAATAAATTCCGACCGGATGAAAAAGGGGAAGGCGTTAAACGACATATTGTAGAAATTACTAACCCATTGTATATTAAAAATAGTAATTAAAAATTCCAGTTTAACTGCAGGACAATGTACCTACCATCTCTCGTAGTGCTGTCTAACTTTATACTAATAAAATATGTAGAAAACGTGATCTTTAAGACTTTCCGGTATTAGTTCTACGAGCAAAGCAATCAGTTACGGTGAGGCGTTTAAAAGACATTATTATTATAACATATTCCGTATATTATTATAATGTTATTCTTCCGGATCGCGTTTATTTACAATTCAAGAATACTTTTAGAATACTATTATTAATATAAAAACAAAAATAACTTTAGAGGTTAATGCACGAAAGTCAAAAATAATATTTATTATTTTTATTTATTTATTTAGATATAATAGAATTAACCTTTAAAACTATGTTTGTTTTTATATTAATACTATAAATATCATAAATATTAAATCTAAATACATTAAAAGTATATAACTATATAAAAAAATAAACATGAAGGGAAAACTTAACCTCGAACATTCTCATAGGTTGTGTGTATTTACGACCGAATTAGATTTAAAAAATCATCAGGCATAGTCAGTATAAATTAACAAAACACGACTAAATATAAAATCAAAATAAGAACAACCCAATAGGTACTCCAGGCACTATTATTGTATAGGTTAAGATATTTAGTGAACGTTTAGATATGTTATAGTTTTAATTAACGGTGTTCATATATTTGAGAAAACGTTCAAATTTTTATTTTCACATTAAATAAATGCATCAAAGTTCGGGACTTTAATTTAAATTCAACAAAAACGCATTTTAAAACTTCACTATAAGCCCAAAAAAAAACACTTATTTACATATTAAATATCTATTTAGAAAGAAAAAACTAGTAAAAATAATTTGTTTTCAACTATATTGAAATAGACGAAAAAAATGACTGATATACTTAGCACGATGGCCACTGTTGTAGGTGAGAAATTGGGAAGAACCCAGTAGGATATATAGGGGAATTGAATGTATATCTGTAGGCAATAATTAATTATTGCTAACAAAAAATGATTCTGAGCGGAGTTCGGTTATACCTTATACATGCTTTAAAAGGCTGCAATATTTACGATTTTAAAAGTTCATCCCGAGTTTACGAGTTTATCCCGGGTGCCATAATTTTTAAATCCGACACTTGTTGACCTATGCAACAAGTAGCCAGTAGGTAAGATAAAAAAAATAAACAAATACAATTTTGTTAGGAAAAAAAGTGAAATTATTTAAAAATCAAATGGAAAAATCAAGGTTTTTGTCAGTAGCTTACGTAGATAATCACAAAGTTGAAAATATGAAAAGAAATAAGTAGTAAAAATGATTGCGTTTTTTTTATCTATCGAAATCAATAAAAAAAATCATTTTCAAATATCATATATGAACTTGTTATAATATTACATAGAGTAGCACTCTACTAGATTTAATGTCAAGCAAAGAAAATAATTAAATGCTGTAAGTGCTGAATCATGTTTATAACAATATAATATTTAACGCAAACTACATAAATATAATAGTATTTCTGCGTAGGTACTTATCATTTCAAATAGTTTTGATTGTCATACTGTATTCTGCAACACTCACATCGTTTACTAATAAATAGGTACTCGTATAATACCAAATTAATTATTTGTTATTAAATCAATTTAGATATTATCGACCGGATTTATAATAATAATGATAAATTGTTAATTTTGAATACTTAAATGAAATACAGTCTGATAAAATGTCATACATATAAAAACAAAGTAATAAAAAAAAAAAATTTATATAATGAATGTAAAGACAATATTTTGTTCGTCTTTAATAATATTAATATTGTCGTGTAGTTAAAATAATATACCTAAGTTACGTTACTTATACGTTATAATACTACTAAACATTTGAAAAAATAAACAATTATTTTAACGTTAGTCTTAAATCAACTGCATTTAATGGGCCATAAACGCATTTCATTAATATATGTTTCAGATAAAATTATATATACGGTCAATAAAAACTGCAGTAAATTAGACACGTTATTTTATTTACGTTAAATTTAATGGTGGTGGAAGGGACAGGGGTTGTATTTAATTTTACTTTCTTGTTAAAAATAATCGTGAATTGATGTTTAAAAAACCAATAATAATAATAAAAAACATTTAAAAACGTATATTTTGTGTTCGTAATAACTAACATTACAGTTTACATCAGATACAGTCATACACACGGGCACCTGTACATTTAAAGCCTACTATTATTGTAAAATATTATGTAGGTTCTACCTATACCTTTTATTTTAAGGTAATAATTTAAACGACTCGGGATAGAAGATAATACATTATATTACAATATCGGTACTTTGTTTACAATATATATTATCTATTTATAATCAGTAATATTATACAAGTATTATAAGTGTATAATTGAGATTATTCGGTGAAATATTATAATTTGACTAGAAAAACTCGTTTATAATAATATTGTATATAGGTGGGTAATTTTAAATATGTACCTGTATAGGATTGTAATAAAAATATATAGTACAAATTTATAATATGATTGTTAAGTGCGTGAAACTTAAAATATGTATACCTAAAAATATTTTTAATTTATTCGAAAGGCAGGCACAGCTATAACTAAATGTTTGTTTACTATCGTAATAATTATATGTAGTGTAGGTTAGTATAATGATACCTATATTATATATAAGCGCAATCTAATGGTAGAGGTGGTAATCTTTTATAATAATAGGTTTTATTTTCTTAATAGATTTTCGTTTATTGGCTGTATATTTCGTTGAATTCGAATTTATAAACTATTAAATCTTAATATCCATATAAATGTCTGAATCTCAAATCAAACGCTATATATTAAAAATATACATACCTACTTTTGGTACTGGGTGAAAAGTAAATAACATTCTTTCAATATAAATCTAGTAATTTCTCCATAGTATATAAACGTGATAATACCTCGTATTATACATGCAGGAACCCACAGAGTCGAATTAAGTCCGAACAATTTATAAGTAAATGATTTTGAATAGTTCTTAGCTATCTGTAATAGATCCTCTGGGATAAACGTTGAAGCTTTTTTTTTTTTTTAAAAACGTTTAATCTTTTATCTACATAATAATCCAATAAATATACAATCTTGAGTAGTTAGTACCTATACGTTATTAGCACCTCTACTATAGACACAGCACATACTTCCTATCTCGTTTATATTTTAATCCTGAGATGCCCAGAAAAAGTTAAAAATAGTTTAAACCTAAATAATACTCAATTTTTCCATTGACATTATACCTATGTATAACCAACAAAATTGATTTTTATTAAAAAAAACTAGTTTTTATAAACGTAATCACAATAAATACTGATTAAAACACATTTTTCATATCGTTATACACGTACCAATGAATTCGAATAGTGAACTAAGCGTGCATCGAGTCACACGTAAGGTATAACACCTACCTACCAACTAACTGTTTAATACCACTGTAAAATCATATTTATATTATATGGTATTGTTATTTTACACTTTAATACCGGATCTGTAAATATTATATAATAAATAAAATACATATTTGTCGGTATATTTTATAAACAATAAATTAAAAAGGCAGTGACGTACCCAGGAATTTTCAATGGTAGGGCATAGGTAGTTAACATTAAAATCATGGGTAAATCGTATTATCTTCTTCTATAGGTACCTAACACAAAAATGGGAATTTAAATAACGGATCCAAAAAAGCCAACTACTATTCAATAAATCGTGCTTTTCTATGTAACAAGACTGCAATATATAATATTTCATGGTTTAATTACCAAATAAATACTTCTATAGTTGTTGTATTTTTAAACAAATGGGGGAATATAACTCCTAACCATCTCTTCCCCGCGCACGATACTGATGAAAGGTAACTAATAATGTTTTGAAAGTAATACTACGTGTATCATTTTAAAATTTATATGTAGGAAAAATTTAGACAGGTACTATTAATTATACAGTGACACTACTCCAAAACTCATTGGCGAATGATACGTTTTGTAATAATAACTATAATCGGTAAAACCGTTTTTACAAATCTGTTATATAGATACTACACGGGTTTGTTAGTAAACACTAGTTTTACAATAAAGAACAAAAATAATAATAATAATGCCGAAGAGGTGTGTAAGTAGAAATTAAATAATTTGGATTTTTACTGTAGGTATTTATTAGTCAACTAATACTTACTTAATAGGTGTGACCAGTAAAAACGCTGAGGATTCACGAACACCCTTTGGCACAACTAGTTTTTACTATCAACAATTTCTAGTCTTTACCATATCGGGTAAACAGATACGTACCTCGAAAGCATAAGTAGGTATATTACTTGTACACGTATTTTATATTCGTAATTCGTACAACGCGCTTAACGGCGATGTAAAAAATTATTAATAATAATTTTGTAAGCAAATTCAAACGTCATATACATTATATTTGTAGGCACCTACGTTATTTCGGTAAAATCGATGTTTTATGTCTAAATTTGGAATAATGAATATATATTACTGATTAATTGTGTATATATATGTAATAGTATACATCTGGTAGTTTGAGAGGAAAAGGGGGAAGTGGGGAAAAGTTCATTTTTGAAAATTGTTCAGTAAAGCAAAACTATTTTACGGCCACATAGACTACACACATTTTTAACCAGTACATCCAATCTTTTACGTTCAATACTATCCGAATTTTTTCAACAAATGAATCTCAAATTCTCAACATTCGATAACAATCTCATAGTACCATCATTTTTCTCAAGTGAAAAAAACGGACAACTATCCGCATTCCTCTATTCCTTTTAAGTACATAATCATAATCGTTTTAATACCTTATTATGGTTATCTTGAAATTATGAATTGAGTCAAAACTTATTGAACCCCAACGGCAAGTTGTGGTCACAAAGACTTAAATTTAAAAGTGATAAAATGAAAATGGCTTAGATTTTACTTATTGTAACTGTTTAATATTTATATCATTCTATTACCATAATACATTTATTTTCCATAGAAGACGAATAACAAATATATTTGAAGCGGGAATTTATAAATATTTTTCAACATTGATTTACATATGTTGAAAACTAGGCAAAATTTATTTAAGCTCTTTTTCCCGAACTATTATAACATTTTATAATTAACGACCGGATTTAATTGATACTATAACTTTTTTTGTAGACCAATTAAATTAAACATAAAGCCGAATTATACAACACTAACTGTCCCACCCGGCATCGTCCGGACCAAAAGAAATGATACTTTTGTTATTTTGTTTTTTATAATTTATTTTTTTAATTTCATTTGTATCACCAAGATAACCAAAAAATAATTAGATGTTCGTGCAAAAATACCAATAACTCGGTGTCAGCCTCACCGTAGAGGTTGAATTCGGAGGTGAGAGAAGCTTATAAGTTATGTCTGATCTAAAACGTCTATGTCAAGTCTCGGTTTAATCCAAACAAATTTTCACATTCACAATACTAATTGGCCCATTTAATTTTACAATTTTTTGTGTGTTTAATTTGTTTAAATGAACAATATATTTTATTCAGTTAATTCTGTTTAATGGTAACGCTATTATGGACTTATTGAGTTCGATACGAGCAGATAATCTGCAACGGTTGAACCGTTATTAAAAACTGTATTATCAACCGTTATTTGTGTTATATTGCCATTATTATATTATTGTAGACCTATGTTGATTATCAGATCTATAAGAAATCTTTAATTTATCAATATTTGTGTTTCTGCACAGCTCACGTGTCCACTGTATTTAACGTTTAAATACGTGAAAATCGTTCTAAAAGTATAATCGAGTTCAAAAAGTAAAATGTCCAATTGAATTGTTCCGTAAAACGTTATAATTTATTATATTTCCAGTATTGCGGTCTATTGAAAAACAAAAAAAATCACAAGACCGCGGAACGAAACGCTAAATCGTTTACCTCTTTACTTTAAACATATTGTTTTCGATCCGGACACGAACATAATAATGTACACTTATACCTCTGCACCTGTATGGTATAGAATCGAAAGTTGCGTGCGCGTACGTCTTAATATATTTGATTTGTAAACTGACAGACTTGTATACATAATAATATTATAACGCAACTGGCAGATATATGATTATAGAGTACAGACACCGGGGCAATGGTGGTAGTGGTGTTTTTTTGACGATGATGGCGACCATCGTGGTAGCGCAGTGGTAACCGCGGGACGATTAATAATAATAATAATACATACGTGAAGAGCTCGGGCGGAAATATTATTGTTTGAGTTATTATTACACCCGAAGTCGCGTTCAAGTCTCTTGCGCGCGGGTGGTCTCCTCATCGCTCGCCACCGCCTCCGCCGCCGTCGTCGCCGCCACCGTCGCGTCGTGCACGCTACAAACCGACCGCTTGCACCGCCGCCGTCGTCTTGTCTAACGCACGTGTACTGCAGCAGCAGCTATACGGTCACTTAAAGCTCTCCTATCGCGATGACTTTCACAATATTGTATTCGTCAAACGCTGGCGGTTGTTTGTTATCGTCGGCGCTCATCGAGAAAAAACAAAATGGGGGGGGGGAGAGGGAGGAAGGAAATAAATATACATTACGAATAATGTATTGTTCCGTCTCGCATAATATTACTGTGCCCGTGATCCAGTCCGTCTATCATAATATATACGAGTATACTTATAATAATACACTAATGTTATAATAATATTTTAATATCATCGCGTCGTTGTCCGCAGGCCGTTTCGAAACACGAGTTGCACGTGGTTATTCGCGTATAATATCGTTATTTATTATATGGTACGTGAAAAAAAAAAAAAAATGAAAAAACATCGCTACCTCCTATTATACCTAAATAATAATACATATAAATGTACATATTTTTAAGGTGAGATAAATGGAATCAGCGGGTCGTCGTCGTATCATATCTCGTTAAAACGAAATAAAATTCATATTCGACACGAGTGTTTTTTTTTTTTTTTTTACGTTACGACGGAATTATACCCTTCTAATGCAATCTCTCGATCTTTCCTATATACAATACCTATTGTAACGCGCACGCGTTATGATAAAACGGTAAAAATAAAATAAAATCCGAGCCGTCCGAATTTGTAAAATATGACGCTTTAAACAAGTCGCGTCGGGAATATAAATATAATGTAACGCGAATGGACGATGATTATAAATCGACCGCGATCGGGATGTGTATATACGTATGTTATGTTTTGTCCCGATGAGGCTTATAGATACAGAAATGGGATTTAAGAGAGGAGTCACGCGGTCTCCCGCCGATAATCGAAAACGTAAACACTACGATGTTATTGTAGGGTTACATACCCGCGGTTCATATAATAATAATAATAATCATAATAAATAATTTGTTTTACCCGAAAGTCTCAAAAGGATAAGGGTATGACGCGTTCGTCGTAAAAATCGCCTGTCATGTCGGGGCCGCGGCGAACGTGTCCGTCATCTCGCGTGTTGTTTTATTATTTGTGATCGGTACGAAAATTAAAAATATTACGTAAAATAACACACCTCTCCACCATCTCACTACCGCCGGTACCCCTGACATAAACATCTTACGGTGTGGAGGATATGCTTTACACTATACATACATATATATATTTCAGATGATCTCAAATCACGTCATTTTATATTGTTATCGTTTAGGCCGATTGTTGTTCGCGTTTTTTTTCTCTTTTGTTCAGTCAGCCAAAATGTTCAACAACAATAAAATATTCACAATTTGAAAAAAAAAAATCTATTATACTCGTAACATAATATAATAGGTACCATTAAGGAGGGAGGTAGGCATAGATTTGTATTTTATTTATTTAAACTTAACCCCCTAAATGAGTAATCAGTACAGATAAAATTATACACCCAATAAATACCTAAAACTTTAAACTATTACTATACAAAAATACGTTTTGTAATAATTAATACAAAATTTTTGATTTTGAGCGGAGCGAGGAATGTATTCGTTTTACAATGATGTTTATTATTATTATTATTATTTTTTTTTTTTGTATGCGAACAACTTTTCTACCAGAAATATTCCTCAGATTTTCAAACGTAGCACTTTTTTTGGAAAGAAATCTGACTGGAGTGGTACTTTAAGGAGATTATTTTTTGAACCTATCCCAGAAGTTTTCATAATAAATGGAAAAAACGTAGGAAAAACGGGAAAATTTAAGAAATGTAATGTTTAAAAATCGTAAATATTATGGCTTTTCAACATATTTGTAATCGAACTCCGTTCAAAAACGTTTTTCGTTAGAAATGTTTCGTTTAGGGATTTGTAGGGGCATGCGAAGCTTAAAAAACACTCTCTTCTAGCGACCCGTTGAATTCAAATTGGAGTTCAACTTAAACGTTATCACATCAATCTTCAGTCCACCAATAAAATAACTCTAATTAGTTTGAGTTATTTTCGACTACAGGGAGTCGCTATAAATGTCCCAAAGTAGTGGGCATAACAGGCACAATACAGTTCAATAGTTTCTATTTTCGAAGAAAATTCGACAGAAAAAGGAAAAATCATTTTGGTAATAAAGAGAATCCGGATGTCAAGTTTGACGTCACTAGTTATGAAAATGACGTTAAATCCGTATTCTCTGTCTCAATACTCTCAGTCGAACTAACAGCAATATTGCGGAACTATTTTCAAGAGCTGCACTTCCTATAAACGTACGTTGAAGTTTTTAAAAAACAATATTGTCAAACAAAAAAAGACGGACATATTTCGCACGTGAATACAGCCACTATTGTAGGTGGGAAGTTGGGAAGGTAGGATACAGAAGGGAATTTAATATATATTTGTAAGCAACGATAAACCATTGCTAACGAAAAAACGATTCTGAGCAGAGTTCAGTGATAGTGATGTTTTTTTACGAATATACGAGTATATGTCTTTTATTATGGTAAAATAAATAGACATCATACATTTTCTTTGATAATATTTGTTTAATATTGTACCGATATTCTCGATTTTTTACATTTGCTGGGAAAACACTTGGAAAAATCGAAAAATGATCTCCTTAAGGTACTACACCAAGAAAATTTATTTTCAGAAAAGGGTCTACATCGTATACATCGGAGTAAGCTTTTTGGTAAAAAAAGTGTTCACATAAAATAAAAAAAAAATAAAAATAAACGCCTTTGTCCAAAATCCAAAACATTCTTCGCTGCACTCAGGACCTCAAAATGTCACGGCTATTTTAAAAGCAAAAACTTACGCAACTGATAAGTTAACGAGATATATAAATTAAAAAATATACATGCCAATTGAAATATATATATATATATATATATATATATGTATATAGTAAATCGTAGTTATATTTAATGTCGTCGTAAAATATCTGTTATATTCCAGGCCTAAATAATTTAATACAGGTAGTATTTTGTTTTTATATAACAATTATTCGTTAATCCCTCCGATACCAATTTGTCAAAAAAAAAAAAAAAAAAAAAGGGGGATAATGTAATAATTATTACAATACGTATAATACCCATCATTGTTCCGCTTGCGGCTTCCCCCGCAGACCGGTCGATGTTGTCGGTTACTTTTGAAGCCTACCGCCATTCACAATATACTATATAATCGGTCGGTAAAGAATGCACGTCCCTTGATAATAATATTATATTATATTCGATTAAATCGTACAAACTCTTCCCCGACTATTTAAATTTTTTTTTTTTTTTTTTGTTTTCAGTCGGTTTTTTTTCGATTTAAACTTGTTCCGTTTGAATGAAGATTTATTGATCTGTTTTACTGCCAACGCGCGTATACGTATAGCATGTTCGTATTTAACAATTTAACGCACGTTTACCTGTATTATTTCGGTATTTTACACCTCCTATGAGAGTTCTTGATATGGGAAAAATAAAATTATCGTACTTTTGACATTAAAACAAAAAAATGAACTGTCTAACACGGTGTACCGTGTACCTATAGTTAAAAAAAAAAAATATATATATATATTCTAATCTAATCTAATATAATAAATTATCACATTTAACCGACGCGCGACGTAGAGATTTGTATATGCCACGTGTTGGATACTTCGTATATAAATACGAGACGGTTTTTTAACATATTTTACTTTTATCAGTAATAATTCAATGGTGGAAAACATTTTTAATTTTTTTGTTTCCGTTTTTGTTCGTCGATATAAAAATGATCGTTTTCGTTTAACGTTCTTAAAAACGTTATTTTTGTTTATAGTTTTCGCATAACCGTTCTATGAATAACGTTTTTAATTTTTTTACTCTTAGTAGGTATTCTTACAATAGAAAACTCTCATTTAAAAATAAGGCTTAAGTAAATAATCATACATTGTACCTAGTAGATAGGAGTATACTCAGGCAATATTTTATAAAGATAAATGCAAATAGGAATATTTTTAAAATCATTAATATTTAAAATCATAGGTACCTGTTTAAAATTTAAATTAAAGTAAAAATTAAATTATTTACAAATTTTAATTGGTCGTTGGATTGTTAGCGCAGAGGAACACAGACTATCTTTAAACACGATTTTAAATTAAACGCTTAAATTAAACAATTTCATTAAAAATAACAAATTAGCAAACTAATAATCATTAATAAAATCATAAATTAATATATTCAGCAGATGAACATACTTCATATGATGGGTGGACTACTGTTGTAGGTAAGAAGTTAGAAAGGTAGAATAGAGAGGGCAATAACTGTATGTGTACACAACGATTAATTATTGAAAAACAAAAAAACCATTCTGAGCGGAGTTCGGTTATACATGCTTAAAAATGCCGTAATATTTAAGATTTCGTCAAAATTTGATATTAAAATAATAATAAAAAAAAAAAATACTATATTTAACTCGATTTTTTCTAGTTAACCGCGAAGTACAACTTTTAATGAACTTCCTGTTAAATTTTCAAGCGTTTCTGTTTGGTCTAACAATTTTATTCACAGAGTACCAACCAAATATAAATTACGTAAAAAACTCGCAAAATTAAATGTCTATAAATAGCTTAAAAATGACACAAATGTTTTTTTCAAATTTCACTAATTTCACCAGAAAAATTTAAAATAATAAAATTTAAATTTTCGTAAATTTTCTCATTCTTTCTATGTTCTTTTCTGTTTTGCTCAATTATTAAAATAATTATACGGAAAATTAAAAAACAATATTCTTATTTATCAACTACATTAAAAATTTAACAACAATAATTTCAAAGAATGTTTCTCATCATTTTTTATTGAAGCAAGATTTCTAGTATAAAACATAAAATAAAAAATTTTAAATCATGAAATCATTACTCCGTAAATATTTGTCTGTTTATCCTTACGTTTTTCTTACATTTTTTCCAAATTATTATGAAAAACGAAATATAACCTCCCTAAAGTACTAACTAGAGAAAATTTTTTTTCAAAAAAAATACTAAATTTGATATATTAGAGTAAGATTTTTGGTAGATATTTTGTACACAATATAAAAAAAAAAAATAACCATCATTGTAAAACTAATAGAATATGTTGGGTTTAATTGATTCGCTTTACTTAAAATCTAAAATGTTTCTTTTTTTGGTACCAGAAGAAAAAATATCAAATTAAATATAGTTAAGAATCAATCAATGTAATGTACTAATATCTACATAATATTTAATTAACAAAAAGTAAAAGTAAAAGTTTTATTAAGACAAAAAGTTTTTTTTATTCATTCGATCATACAAGCTTTTCATACTTTCAAACTTTCATACTTTTTAGAGCTACATATGCTCTGCTCCAGTTATGACTACAATTCACCAATAAATAATAAAATACCTAATTTCCCGACCACATTCTTATTAATTATCAACAATTAAAGTACATTTGATTTGTATTTCATATTCATATGTATATAATAATTATTGTCTATGGTGGGAACATAATAAAAATAACATTTACAATACAACCGTAAAGTGTTATAAATTGTATTATTATACATTTTTTATTTATGTTTTTTTTTTTTTATAAAATACATAATATTTAAATATGTTTATTATGAGTACTCTCGATCTATGAATAACAGTTTAGAACGATAAAACGTGTGTTCGCCCATACTAATAATAATGTACATACCTACCAAGTTGTACATCTGTTTTTAATTGTACAAAAGGGTCACGTTATGCTTTTTCATCTTATTTAAATCCGGATACTCCATACCGCGCGCGGTGTACCGTATTTATAGATAAGTCGAGAAAGTACTTTTTTATGCCTTACAAAAAAAAAAATATATATATTCTTTTTAATAGTTTCAAAGCTAACATAACCGTGTATTTCATGTTGTATATTAAAAAACTATAATTCATAATGTCAGAAATCATGCAAAAAGTTTTCAGTTATAGAATCTTCCGGTAATATTGCATTTAATGTTTTGGTATAACTGTTACACGTCTTTAAATAATATTATGCTGATTCACCTTCCATGTAAGCTTTAAAAATAATTACTAATCGAAAATAAGATTCAAAAGATTCATAAGATAAAAGTACGAAATAATATATAAATGACAAATTAATATAATAAACGAAGGAAAACGCTTTTTCTTACACATTCTTTAATAAATATAAATAATAAAATAATAAATTAAAAACAAAATTATTAAAATGGTTAATACACGTAAATAAATATATAAATAAAATTAATTAATTAATGAATGCGTCGCCTGTAGTATTATGATATTAATTCAAAACCAGCCGTATAATACACGTATCATAATACTCCAGGCGACGCATTCATTAATTAATTAATTTTATCTTTATACATACATTTTTTTTTTATATATTTATTTACTTTAATGAATATAAATAACATATATTTAGATCATTTTAAATGTTAATTATACTGATAAATTCTTGATAACTTTAACCTTTAATAAAACAAATCTTTAAAATATTATTATGCCTTATTGAAACACTTATCTTGTATCTTTTTGTATCTTTTAGCGTAAAACGATAGTTAACATCGAAATAAAAATTATCTTGATACACTATGCAAGATGGATTACATAAACTAAAAAATAAACAAGATACAATTATACCTTTGATACATGTATCTGTGATACTGCTCAACCCTGTTAGTATTCTATATCGGTTTAGAATAATTTTGTTAATTTAGCTAGTGGATGAAGTAATGACATAGGTAATGGTTATTTTTTTTAAATTTGGAGCGTTGTGAGAGATTTATTGGTTTTACTGTGATGTACTTTTTAATTTTTCTGTCTGTGAACAATTTTTCTACCAGAAATCTTGCTCCGAAGTATTAAAGTAGAGCACCTTTTCTGAAAGGAGAATTGCTCTAATTGGTGTATAGGGAATTCATTTTTTTTTTGATTTTCTAAGGGGTTTTCAAAATAATTGGGGAACACCGGAAAGCAAATTTTAGGTAAAACAACAAATATTTACGGCGCGTCGTGGCGTTACCGTTTCCATGGTTTTTAATTTTTGCAAACCATGTTTTCTACCGGAATTATTGATTTAATAAAAATAATACTAAGAGACCGATTTTGTTAATATATAATCACTATCGAAGAATGTCGTTTTTTGATATCCAAAGTAGTGTTCATAAAAATTGGGTAAAACCAAAATAAAAAAAATAAATACAATTTTTAAAATTACAAAACAAAGATTTCATTATTTAAAATTGTTAACATTATATTTTTCTACCAAAAATCTTCGTCCAAATTTTAAGAATAGAATATTTTTGAAAGAAAATGTTGTCTTGTTTGTAATTAGAAAAGTCATTGTTTGATTTTCTGTATAGTTTTTTTATTAATTACGAATAATCTGGAATAAACATAGAAAATACGCAAATTTTTTTGTTTTTGTATTATTTTGTTTTAATTCACTTAAAAATTACTCTTGAGAATTGTAGTTTTCACAAAATACTTATACCTTTTAGCCTTTTGTCGTGGTAAAATGTTCAAAAAATTATATTTATTTTTAGACTATTTATAGGTATTTAATATTTTCATGTTTTTTTTAAGTGTTTTTATTTGATAGGTATCTATTATTAAAATTTTCTAACTCATGAGGAATGCTTAAAAATTAAACACAAGGTATATTTTAAGTTATAATTAATGGTCTAAAAACCCATTTGAGATTAATGTGTTAGATTTTCTTTTTACAAACGTTTTAAGATCAAATTTTGTCGAAAATCGTAAAAATTACGGCATTTCAATATATAATGTCTGATACCGAACTTCGCTCCAAACCGTTTTTTGTTACAATGGCTTATCGTTACATACAGATATAAATTAAATAACTTTGCGTATGTTACCTTCTTAACTTCCCAATTACAACAGTTGCTGCACTCATCCCCAGTATCAGCTTTTTTTTTTCCGTTTTAGTTTTATTACGAAACTTAAATCAAAATCAATTTAAAAATATCGTTAAAAAAAACATTTTATAATATGCTATTGGTAACGACGGTGTAAACAATTTAATAATGAATAAGCGTCCATTTATTACGGTAGGTATTAAAAAATAATTCATGATTATAATTTAGTAACGGAACATAAATTATAGGGGGGAAATCTCAGCTTATTGATTATTATTAATTTTTATTGTTGACGACAGTGAATTCTACATATTTTTATGTTATTGTCACTGTGTTTACAATATTAATCTCTTTTGAACAAAACTAACCGGCACGCCTTCGTCATCACGGTTTAGGTGTAGGTATATTATAATATACAGTTTATAAGGTGCATATTATTACCTGTATAAATAATTATGCACTAAATCACTTAAACATCCCCGGTGCCACAACTGAATCTACAACCAATCAACCTATCGTTACATCACATTTACCTATGTGTCTAGATAATATATATTATTACTCTCCATTATTTAGTTATATGAAATTATCGTCTCCGTCATCATAATAATATTATCCTAAAGCGTCTTGCAATTCTAATAATCTTTACACAGATATCTTTTGATCTCTAAAATATATATCAACGTCTTTTGATCTTTTGATGTCTATATATAGTAGGTATGGGTATGTCATTCATAATTTCTCTTGACTTACGATAGTAATATATGATTATAATACGTATCTATACTAATTTAGTATGCATCCCCTGCAGTCTCTATATAATATAATCCATTCATTAATCAAGTATAAGTTAGAGATTCATAAACATAATAATATTGTCTTCAGTACAGTAAATATAATATTGTATGTATATAAGGTATACACCATCTCTGGTTTATGGTAAATTGCCAGTAATAAATTATAGATAATGTCTATATAATACCTATAATATTTGGTTATAAAAAAATGTAAACGTAATAAAAAGAATTACGGAAAATTTGTCAAATCTGCCAATTATATTGTAATATTTCTTACCTACACGAATATTATTTACCTGTTATTATAAATGTGATTTTTAAATTGTTTTTTCAGGTATTTGGTACTTTTGGTACTACTCGCGTCGTGTAATATACTCGTAACTTCGTCGAAACAAGTAAGTTTTTAATTTTTATTTTTTACACCACATACCTATAGGTATACGTATAGATTTACAAAAACAAAAATCATGTGGAGCACGCGAGCTGCATCCCGAGTAAAACCGAGTTGTGTCCCGCTACAGTTGATTTGTTCCAGAGGGCTTTAAAAATCGTTGTACAAATACGGACTGAACTCTGAATGTACCTAATTAAATTATACGACGTAAAATTTGACCGAAAACGACGATTTCGTTTAATTGGTTATTATTTTAAAGAGTGCTCGAATTAGAGGGGAACAGGGGGACGGAGCTCCTTTATTTTTTTTAAATGTCCCCTTATACTAATTATGTATATTGGGACGGAGGGCAATACGTCTATATACAAATAACGTTATTTTTCAAAAATATGCATGCAGATATAAAGTACATACACATTTAATTCTTATTGTTCAGTCTTAAATAAAAATATTATGATTACTGTTTTGCACGTTTGCCTTGTGTGATAATAAAGGAAATAATTAAACTAAAATTTAAACATATTTTTTTTATGAAAATAAGAAACAATTTTAAATACGCAAGCAAAGACATAAACTACGGGAGTAATATATTTGTTTTTTTTTTTTTTGTAAATTTTCAGTTACTTAAATGTGTTTGAAAACATCAATATTCATAAGTTATTTGTATTCATTCATTAATTTTAATTTTTTAGACGTTAATTTTTTAAAGTCTCATAATTCCTCTTCTTTTATTTTTCCAATTTGAGCCCTGAATATCGTAAGTAAAAAACTGAAAATAAGTGCCATTTAGGTTCATAGTATATATCCCTTTACATATTATTCCGAGTCGTACTATCGAGTATTTCAAAACTACGCATAAAAAAATAAAAATCTTATTATTTCTATAACATTATATTTGTTTGTGGTAATAAAATGTATTTAATAATCGTACTTAATTTCATTATTTATTTTATTACCGATTTCGGTATTTTAAGAACCCTTGAAATATAATACACGAGTATGGGTATTATTTGAGAAAAACCCGGTGAAACAGCGAAAATTCACTCCTCTCCCCAGTAAAATTTCACTAGTTTTATTTACCTATGGTCAGATTTTACTGGTGAATATTTAACTCCCGTTAAATATCGGGGGAGAAGGGTCAACAATCATTATATGGTGGTAAATGTACCTTTATATTCGGGATGTGTAACTCGTGTGCTCCCAAAATATGTGCAATATATAATCATATTTAGTATTACACGCTCATGCCAGACACTCGGGGATACTGCGATTTTTAAAAAAAATGTATCTATGTATTTATTATCATTTTTTCTTCCTTTTTTTTTTTTGTGAGATAAATATCGTACGCACAAAGAGCGCATTACACACTTGTTGTCCCATTCCAAAAATCCCCTCATTCATCAAAAACCGTACACACGTGCTAGCCATGTGCATGTGTACAATATTATTATTATTATTATTATTTTTATACGTTGTACAACTAATAATAATAATATAATACCAGTAGGTATATTATATTGTGTGCGATTCGAACATCAAACGGTCTAACCGCTAATCGGATGCCTGGCGCGTTTATTAAAAATGTGCAACGCACGTCCGTATACGGTTTTTGCAGCTATATAGTCTGTAAGATCGGTCATTATATTATTATGTGTATATTGTGTAAAATATTGTACTATACATGCCTACATGTGGACGGTGTGAGTAGTGACTCATTCGTCGGGTTTCAATTTTGAATGTATGCCGAACGGCGGTGGCGATGAAAATGTATAATATATAGGAGGAGTACGCGAGTATACCAAGAATTTGTCAACGAAAACGTCAACGAACACGTGATATACGACCCTAAATATGGCCTAAATCTAAATACTAACCATATGATACTGCATGCGGTGTATCGGGGTGCAGACTGACGATCTAGACGTTTCGTAAATATTCATTCACAAACCCCGTCCGCCGTCGGGGTTTATTTTTTCGGTTTTTCAAATTAATGTAGCTTTTTTTTTTTTTTCTAATCTATATCGGCTATTAGCCCAATAACGACGGCGTCTAGTTCGCATATGTAAGTGTTTCAAAATTTAAGGAATCTGATATCGATATTTCCGTCTTTTATTCAACGAGTAATGCGCAACAACATGATAATATATTATACAAATTAAACATTATATTTATTTGTTGTATAGAAATTGAGACCAATTTTCCTTCAATTGGTTCAAGTAATAATGCAATTTAATTTTTTTTTTTTTTTTTTTGTTGTTGTACATTTTCAAATCGATTTTTTGACGTTTAAAGATAAATCTTCGAAAAAAATTGCATTTCTCCGACCACACGTATATTACACGGTAAATTCAAATCTGTTTTCAGAATTCCTGTCACTTTATAGGTTCATACATCGATCGGAATGAAAATCGGTCTCAATTTTTTTGCTAAGTATATCCATGTGTCAAACAATGAAAGAAAATATCTAAATCAGATCGCAATAAAATGTACATTATGTATGGTTATAATATTATAATTTAAAACCCCTCAGACGTCTAATAAAATTATTATTGCCACGTTCATTGTTTAATAGTTCCAATAGAAATATAAACTTCAACGTACGTACGTATACATACGATTTGTTTTGGTTTTCCGATTAATCGTAAAACTATTGAGTAAGTACAGTGGCGAATAACCAATACTCGTTTGCTTTCCAATAAACTCTTAGCTTAATTTTCATCATAAATGTATGTTTTATATGAATTTTCAAAACCAGTCTCTCCATACGTTATTTTATCGTAGATCCTCCTCTAGGTAAGTACTTATTAAAAAAGTAAAATGCATGTTACTCTTAAGTTTCAAAAATGTATAAAATCATAAATTAAAATCTAAATAAATCGAACGCTTGAATCCAAATTGAGTCATAAAGCAATCGACCTCTCATTATTTCAAATATTATAGGTTTCATTTTATTTCATTTTACCATTTCACTCAGTTAACGATACTATACCGATTTTGTTTACACAACTCGTTAAGAGTTGATGTTTCCATCACTGGACCGATTCGAACATTATAGTTTGTTACCAAACACTAACATGTCATTGACAAAATTGGCGTATACATTTTTTCAATTATTAATTATTAATTACTTTAAATCTGCGATGCTGAAACTCTAATCAAATTGAATCTTTAAATGCTCTCATTTTTCTATAATTATTAACAATCAAAATATTAATTTTTTTAAATTTATTAATTAAATATACATTTTTTTATTTATATTTAATTTATAAATTTACATTATATTGACGTTTATTAATTTCAAATTTATGTCATTATAATTTTTATTATAAATAACCTAGGTACCTATATATCTTTATTTAAAGTTCTAAAATCAGTTAGGTTAGATATTTTATGCCGGACATAATTACTTATATTTTAACTTACAATTTAGATACCCATTATAATAAAAGCGCTCAAAACGCTTATCTAAATTATGCCAATAATACCTACTCATTAATGCACTTTATACGTCTTTATTTTTTTTTGTTACTATAAAATTAAATTTTAAGTCAATAGGCCTATATTAATTATGAATAATTTCAAAAACGAACTATCTTATACGTACATATGTATGACCATTTTTGAACTTCAAATATTCGTAACGAGCGCTTTATACCCATGGGTCCAGGGGACGAACATCCCCCCCCCCCCTCACACTTTTATTTGAGCTTCTATATTTCCACATTGTTTGTTGCTTTTAAATTAAAAATACGGTATATCATTCTAGTATAGCATAATATATAGCATAAAATATATTATATCTAAATAATTTATACGTATCTTATACATTTATTATTTAAATATAAAATAATCCCGCCGCTAAACGTTATCGTGTTTATATTTGAAAACGAAAATAATCTACTAAAAAATGAAATAATATATTACGATTAAGTTATGCTTATTTATATTTCCCAGCACCTGTTCGCCGAGCGATTAATATATGTGTGTATTTTAAATATTATATTATGCATTATACAATTATTATTTCATTTTTTTTTCCTTTTCCGAAATGAGAGTGGAGGGGTTCTTAATGGTCATAAATCATACTATATGTACCTATGGTCTTTTGGTTAGCTACATACATCTATAATATTCTACACATCTTTTTGTCCGGCAAAACGGAAACATAATGGTCACTGAAAGCTATTTATCAACACGCCTTAATGGTGATTTAAAGTCAAGTTCTCATATAATATGAATATTATATAGTATAACACAACAGACACGAAAAATGTGACAAATATCTCATCTCGTCCCTTTGTTATGAATTAAATTATAATTATTATTCAAAAATAAAACCGGTAACAGATTATGCTGCTGCAACGGACGTCTCTGCAGACTACAATACCCAAATATTTTTTATGTGCCATGTTAGTAATATACGTGGCATCGATCTAATGATCACGTCATTTAGGCCGTTTAGCTTTATCATGCGCATGGTTAGTTTCGACTTAAGCGAGCGTTTACCACATGAATAAATCATAATGATAATAATATAGGTAGATGCATTTTAAAATGCATTCTACTAGAATAATTAAATTAAATAAAAATTAAAAAATATTATAATATCCGTTTTACTCTACAGAGTGATCAATATAACGTAAGACATTCATTATTTCAGAAATTATTTACATTTTACGAAAACAAATTTTCTTGGACAATTCAAAAAACAAGCAGCACAAAATATTACAATAGGTATTCTTATTTTTTGTCATTGTTATACTCGATGATGAAACCACAAACATATTTTCATATTCAAATGGTAACTTATAAAGTTAAAATGGCATTAATATATTATGAAGTTTTAGCTTAAATGCATGTTGGTATTGACATTTTTAATTTCTGTCTAGTCGTTGACTATTTCTGTAGACCATTTCTTCAATGGTTTAATTTCATTTTGCTTAGGTACCTGCGTTATTACTTAATGTATTATATAGTTTTAATTTCCTATAATATTAATTTCCTGCCCCATGGAAAAAACTTGGATACGCCTCTAGCTTAATAGTTAAAATTTAGGAAAACACCAATTATTATAAGACCATGAAGTGTCATATTATATAGTAACATGAACCACGGGAAACGATAATAACAGTGTACTTCACACAAATGGTAACACAAAATATTTCAGCCAGATGAACTTTGATCAAACTGGAGTTTTATTAAGGGACAATACTACCTTTAAAAATTGTAATCTTTTATATTGTTATATACTAGTATATGAAACTTTTTGACTACTTATATCAACTTTACTTATAATTTTTTCCCCACATAAAACAGTAGTCAATTTTCTTAAAGTTTTAAGTCTAGGATTATTTTGAAAAATTGAAAAAAAAAAACATTTTTTTTTTTAATAAAGTTTAGATAACTGTATCTGAAGAAAGTTTTAAGATAAAAACAAAATTTGCAATATTTGAGTAATAAAATATAAGTTTTGTTGTGCATGCACATTGCACACATTGCAAGGCATTCTGAAAGTTTATTCAAAACCTGTGTTTCGGTACTTCTTACCGACTTTCGTAAATAAAACCTATTACAAGCAAATTAAAAAAAATAATAATAATAATAATAATCATCGGGCTAAAATATTTCGTGTCTCCATTTGAGTTGAAACACTCATTGTATAATGTATTAGTAATCGGAGAGGTCAATAGACGTTTATTTACAATATTTTTTTTTGCTTTGCGGTATGGGTAACCATCAACAAGTACAGAGCCCCTAGTTTCGAAAAAATATATAAATATTAGTATGACTTTTGGATTTTAAATTCGGTCGGAAATACGTGCGCGTCGTTTTAATCGAACGGACGTTGTTATAAATACCTATCGCAAGTTTATAGGATTTTAAAATTCAGCCGTAAACAATATATACCTATAATAATAATAAATTTCTTCTACGCTACATTATTATTGTACATAATGTGTACAAAAAATGTTGTTTGATATTCTTGTATCAGTAAATCAGTTATTTATGTGAAGTGATGAAGTTATGTGACGATGGCGGCGAAAAGACTGCGTATAGGTATAGTTCGAAAAGGGAACCGGACGAACAATAGACATTTTTAATTCTTTAATCGACTGCTCTCCGTGATTGTCATGTTATTATTATTTTATTTTTGGCACATTCGATCAATACAATATTTCGTAGATTAGGTATTCAAACGGTGCGTGTTAAGGAATCAATATTGTTATTTGCCGACGTTCAATGAAGCGCAGTATTATTTGAACCTCCCATTTTTTTTTTTTTTTTTTTTTAAATAAAACTATCGATAAAAAAAATGTATATATTTTACATAATACATATCCATTAAGTAATATTTCACTATAAATCATAATACACGTAAATTACGTTACACAAAATCATGAATATCGTTTTCATTTTATAAAAATATATAAATCACGAATTAACATGATTTTTAATAAAGGTCTTTGAACTCGATTTTAATCGAATTTTGCGTTTCTCCTCAAGTTTAACGCACTCGGGTAAAGGAAAAACTAAAATACAATGATCTTTCTTTAGGGTTGTCCTTGGTTGCAGGCTGTAGACGTTGAAACCCTATGTGAATAATGACGCGTATTTGGTGGAAATGAGATAATAACAAAATATATAATGATCGTGTCACAATGATATTCGAAGCCACACGGTCCGTAGAAAATTCGACTAGGTATTTAATAGGTATTATGTTTCATGGTCGACGATGATTGAAAATCGCCGTTGTCCCACAGATCACATATTTGTATTATTACGTTAGAATACAAACTCTCTGTATTTTAAAAAATATTCACACTCGAACTATATATGTACTCATACCTACCTAAATATTATATGATTACATTTTTCAATCGCACCGTCGTCGTGTAATATATTTATGGTTTTGACATGTATAAATGCATTACTATTATGAACGTTCTGTTCCCCGCGGGAAACAGTTTAATCCTTTGTATTTATATTTTTTCATCAAAATTATTGTAATTATTATACCTAAATACGAATCTCGTCCGATTTATCTTGACAACTGCAATCGTTTTTTTACAGGTATAAAAGTAATTATTTTCCGTTGTATCTGTACACAACGAATATAATATAATGCGTTTTTCAAAACATATCCGTAAGCAGCGTTGCAGAAATCCATCACTAAAGTCACATCCCTCCTCCCCAGTTATTTTTTATTATAGAAATATAATATTTTAAGCAATAAATAGGTAACCGGATACTTTATAATATTACATTATTACACTGTATTACAACTGTACTGTATTATTCTATTACTGTAATAAAAAAAAAATATATATGAAATTTTAGCATTAAAATGGTTGAATAAAGGTTGAAAGATTACTCTAATAAACCCTCCAAAAGGATTCTTGGTCCTAACGTAATTTACATAATATACAAAATTGCATCCCTCTAGATAGCTTCATTTGGGAGTTATGTAGGGGTGTTCAACGCTAAAAAATACCACAACATTATACGCTGAAATCTATATTGAAATCTAATTTTTAACACTATTCAATCCACTTATAAAATAACTCTAATTTCCGAGTATGAGATCGTTTGATCCAGAAGAAGCCACTAAAAGTGTCTGAAAGTTTTGAAAAGAAGATAGATGTGGGTAAATAATTGGAATATCAGACACGGTTTAGTGAAAGTTAAGAGATAGTCTCTTTTCAAGCAAAATTTGGAAAATAAACGCGATATTTTTTTAAAAAAAAAAAAAAACCGTTAAAATTACGCGTATACTCTAGGGCCTATAATGTAATTATAATATTCTCCGCATAAGAAATCGATATGGGTCATGATATTAATAGGGGTTAATTCTTTACTCGTTCCCACAAACACACTTCACTTAAAATCGTTTAAATCGTAAACTATTTTTATGTTAAATGATTACAAGAAAAATAAATACCCACTTAAAAATGTCTATTATATTTATAGTACGTAATTACCCAGGCCCGCCGTAATATGTTTTCCGCCCTAAAATTTTATTGCCGTATTTTTTGACGGTTATTATTTTCAATTTGTAACTTTAATTTCTTTGAAATTGTATGCCGTCCTAAAACAGCGCATGTCTTACTTGTTTCCTGTACTTGCCTACTACTTACATGTGGCTTATTATAACCTAAACAATTGAGTTATTTTAATTTTTCTTGGATTCCATAAATATTTTGTTTGTTAAACAAATTAAATTAAAATAATTTGGCCTTTAATATTACATATTAATTATTTAAATGGATGTTGACGTCTTGACAATCTATGTAACGGTTTTAAAATGTTCATGGTTCATGTCTATTTTTTTTTTTCATGATATAACGTCAATTTCAAATTTACAGTTTGATCCCGACATGAAAGCAAAAGATTTTATCTTCGTGCATTTTGTTTTAAATATTCATGGATCACGAATCTCGAAATTAGAAGAAGCGTAATCTTAGATCTTTATTTTGAGTTTTCTAAACTATTTTATAATTTTTGACATGATATTTTTCTAGATTCTCACGGTCGTGTACATGTTGATATATGTGCAGATAATCTATCCCATCATTTTACAAGTGGTTGTTTTCAAATTCCCTTAAATCGTTAAAAACATTCAATTCAGCAGATCTATTATTAGATAACATATTCTCTCTTCTCAGTAAATTGTTGGTTTCCTAGCCTCGTTACTTTGAAATATTGTTATGTTTAATTTTGCATATCTTGTTAAAATAAATAAATGAATGATGATATAGGTATAGGTACTTATAGTTTTGGCATTTGTTAAAAAAATATACTTTTTATGATTCTTTAATATTAAACTGTGTTTAAAATCAGACAGTAAATCGAAATATGCGTTTGGTAAAAATATTAGATCTATTCGTCTATTGAACAAATTTTTCTTTTTAAACTATGTGCATTCATAATTTTAAATGACCTTCATATTCTCGTTGTTTTAGTACTCATGGGTGCTATTGTTATTATTGTTTTTCTAATTACTGCACATCGAATTTCTTACCCATTTAAAAATTAACAATTTCCATAATTTGTACCAAGCTTTCTAAAGAAATTACGAAATATTGTTACACACTATTAATTTATAATATTATATTAAAAAAAAAAAAAAATAGGAATTTGTACTACTTATATGTTCACGTGTAATTTTTTTTGTTTAGTTAATATAACCGTCCAAATATTTTTTTTTTAAATTACCTATAATTACCTATAAGATAAATACGTAATGCTATATAACACTGCAAAACATTTTTTATGTTTTCGTAATTTCCATTGAATTAATTATGAATGCCTAGTTAAGTGTTTTTTTTTAGATTCTGAGCATAGCAAAGAATATATTGGTATTACTATGATGAGTGTTTTTTCCTCTATGGTAACAATTTTTCTTCCAAAAATCCTGCTTCGATTTTCAAGTGTGAGATGTTTTGTTATTATTATTATTATTATTATTATTTTTTTTTTTTTTTTTTTTTTGATCGAATATGCATTATTGTGATTTGTAATACGATAATGAGTTAGGTATACCCGTACGGATATACTTTCGATTTTTTATTAAGTAGATTCAAATATGTATTCAGCCGAATGAACATGAGCTGGGAAAGAACCTGGGTAGGTGTTTAAGAGATATATTTTGGAAAAATAATGTTTTGTAAAAGAAAATCCCGAATTTAATTACATACTATATAGTAAATTATAATATAAGGGGGTTATACCATATCAAATATCTCGGTATTTTTATGGTGTTAAAGAGCGCATAATATTAACGTAATCCGAGACAAACGTTCAGTTAAATAAAATACCTACCTACCAAGCTTATTATTACACAGTAAATTCGAATCGGTCGTATTTTCAAGATGAGTATCTCGTATAGTACCTATATATGCCTACTTAATACTTAATATCCATGCGGTATTATAATAATATTCTAACACAACACGCACACACATACGTCAACACACTGGGTGTTTGTGCGTACGTGTGTGTAAATTATATAGTTTAAAATTCGTGATTTCATAGTTTTCACAGTCCGTCCGGTTTAAAAATATTACAAGTACCTATATTTTTATGAACACTGCCTATTATTTTCTTATTTTCTAATCAATAGACATAATCGGCTGCATTTCGCCGTTATTTCCATTAATTTTGTACCATTTTTTTTTCCACGGCCACGATGATTAGGGAATCGTGAGAAGCACCTGGACCGTGACAGGGTGTCGTGGCGTTATTTTTAACACACCATTAATCACCTCACTAACGAACTCTCGATTTTGTGTAGTATAGTCGTAGTAGTTAGCGGTATTATGATGTGTGAGCAGTCAACGGACACCGCCGAAATACAATTTTTTTTTACTAAGTATTATTATTTTTATTATACATTATTTTAAACATGTATGTTAGGAAATAATTATTAAATCTGGTAAAATATATAAAAATAAAAAACAAATTTAATAAGTCGAACATACTTCACACCGTGGGATAACCACTATTATAGGTGAAATGTGAAGAATTTGAAAGGTATAGGATATTCGGTATAATCAAATTAATATACAAAAACTTTAAAGCTACGATAAATCATTGCAATCAAAAAACTATTCTGAGTGGAGATCAAGTATTAGTCATTGTTTTCCTTCTTAGTCAAATATAACTCAGAAATCAACAAAAATAAAACCAATTTATTAACATTTTTTAAAATTCGTAGCATAATAAAGGATTTGTTGGTTTAACAGTGACGTGTTTTTTTGTTTTTTTTTTTGTGTTTGTGAACAACTTTTCTACCAGAAATATTTCTCCAATTTATATAATATAGCACCTTTTCTGAGAGGTATATTATCTAATATTATCTAGTTGGTGCATTGAACAAGTTATTTTTTGATTTTTCAAGGGGTTTCAAAATAATTGGGAAAAAACGAAAACAAAATTATAGGAAAACCGGTAAATATTTACGGCACCCTCGCAATGTTACCGATTTCATTGTTTTTAATTTTTGCAACTTTTGTTTTCTACCAGAAATATTGCTCCCATTAAAAAATATCAAAATATTGACTTTGTTCCTTTTAACACATAGCCACCAGTGGCGTAAATATGAAAAGTTTTAGGTGTTTAACCTCCCCCTCCCAAAAAAAAAAAAAAAAGTATGGTTGGTATGGTACACGTTGTGTAAATTGATGTATTTATTTAATCTATCTATCAACTAAAACCCAACAGCACAGCACGGGAAAAATGAAGATTTAAGACGTATAAATAAAACGAACATACTACGCACAATGGGTGGGCCACTGTTGTAAGTGAGAAGTTGAGAAGATGGTAGGGAAATTTAATATATCTGTACGCAATGATTAATCGTTCCTAACGAAAAACGATTTTAAGCTGTGTTTGATTTTATATGTTTTAAAAGGCCGTAATATATATGACTTGAAAATAATACATTTCGCAAATTTTTCCGATTTTCTACGTTTTTTTCCATCATACTTCAGTCTTTTTTTTAATTAATATAATGTATTATATTTTTTTTTTCTAATTCTCGTCAGCATCGCATTTTAAAATAATTGTAGGAGATTTATAATTTTCAGAGTTAGAATAGTATTGTTGGTTACTTACCTTATCTTTAAGCCGCTTAACCTCGTTACCAATATTATTATATTATATGATTATATTGTATTTAAATGGTCACAGATTTATTTAAAAACACACTGATAATTGTGTTAAAAAATATTTATCAAAAATAGAAATATCAAAAGAATGTAAAAATGTGTTATACACAATTTTAAAACATTTTTTTTAATATTAAAATAGTTCATAATATCTTCACAACATCTTTGCATCCAGGGAAGAAGATCAATGTCAATTTTTTAATTTTTTCGCCTTTATTTTTTGTCTAAATTCCATAAGTAGTTTCTGTATTGAATTCATTTGTATTGAAAACTACATACGATTGATTTAAGCCTGTCTTCTCTAAAACTAAAGATATATATTATTATTGTTGAAAATGTTAATTATATAATGTCATACGGTTTTAATATTGTCTATTAGCACCGCTTCCGACACGGTCGACATAAGAGACAACAATGGAACAATACGTTCAGCAGCTCTGGATTTATACCTGAATACCATGTGTATATGGAAGAAAATGAAAATCCAGAAACTGGTAATTGGAGTCCATGGTCTGATGATAGTCAATGTTCTCGTAGCTGCGGCGGAGGTGTTGCGTTTCAAACCAGACATTGTTTGTCAGTCAGGTACCTTATATATTATTATATTATTGGCGTTATTGGTTATTTATCTATGTGTACAAAGAAATTATAGGTATTTTTTTATCCACGATTCCACCTCAAAGATAATATTTTGTATGGAGTCATAGGTTTGAACGAGATTTCGATGACCCACTTGAGTGCGTTATGTTAAGTACAGTTTTTTCACACCTGTAGATTGGATTGCGTGATTGTAAAATTATATGTAGATAAGAATAAAATAAAATAAATTAGTATATTAGATAAATTTTCGCTTAGTATAATTAATTAGATTTTTTTTTTTCAATGTGATACTTACTTCACGAACTGACACCAGATTAAAAGAATTGTAATACAATACATGTTTTTGTAAAAAACTCTAATAATATTTTATGGTTAAAGTGGTTTGAGTGGATTTTAGAGTGGATATAACGTAAAACTTTTTTTTTTTTTAGTAAAAAAATTTGTTAAGATGTTTATCGATATGATATAGTAGTAGCGGTTTAGACATTTGATTACAATTTTCCAATTTTTACGAACAATATTTTACTATATATTACAATGTTCACTAAAAAATACATTAACCAATAATAATAATAATTATTATTAACGTTGTCAGTATTCTACTGAACAAACACTAATACGGTACCTATATAATATTCGTTGTCCGTCGAATACTTTTCTCCGAGTAATTAGGTATATGTTATAACCATTTTTACTATATTTCATGTTTAATAAGCACTTAGTAATATTGCAATGAATTGTTTGTATTTATTTTCAGAGGAGACGGTTTCGAAGATTGCACAGGGCCTTCTAAAAGATATTATTCATGCAATATTCACGTGAGTAATATTATACTATTGTATACCTTGATCGTTATTATATAAATTCTAACTGCAGAACAAACATTTTTTTGAACAAATAATATTTTATTCAACAGGCATACAATCATAAAAATAATGGGTATATTATGTTAAATACCTAAACTACCCAAGTGAAATGTAATTCGAATATATTATCGATCGGCATACTTAATGTAAATCATCGTAAAATACTAGAATATTGTTAAAGAGATATCTATAATTTATACACAATATACTTTTTCACGGTTGGGTCCCATCTTAAATTTGGGTCAATTGTTCGGTCCCCTCTCTATTTGTTTCAAACAAGTCTAATTGAAAATGTTCAGTGTAAATTTATAAAACTATTATGCTTTAAATTAAATATACCCACTTAAAGAGATTCGTATAATATTCAGATTACCCAATTGAGGATTGCGTTTTGTTATTTGAGGAGGAATGTTGCGGATATTATGATTACATATGACCTATTAAATGGTCTTATTTTTTCTCCAGAACTATTATCTCTGATTGGTTTTAATATAAAAACTCACCGATTAAGAAATTCCAACTTATTTAATGTTCCTCTTTATAGAAACAATTTTACTTCCACCTCATTTATCCCCAGCGCTCTCTGTCTCTGGCGAACACTGTAACAGTTGAATTTTTTTCTATGTCATGTAATATTTTCAAACAGAATGTTTAAATTGCCTTAAATTTGCCTGTTTGAATTTCTCTTTTATGAATTATTGAAATATCTTGAATACTTCTATTATTATTTATTGTTAATTTGATACTTATACTTTTAGTATACGGGTTTTTTTTTTGTATTCATACTCGAATGTATACATATTTAAACTATCAAATTTTCGCAATTAAGTTAAGCAGAAATTGTGCGCATTAATTGTATTTTTCTAAAGGGTTAAAACCCACCTAAAAATACCACCCAAAATTGATTAACACGTTAATCAAGTAAAAATAATAGGTATTTCCAAATTCCTAAATAATCAGTAAAAATTTAAATCATTTTATTTTATCAAAACTTATAGGATCGATTAAAGAATCGTATAGCTCAAATTTATAATTATTATTTTTTTTTTTTTAGGAATGTCCTAGAAAAAGTTTCGATTTCCGTCGCGAACAATGTTCCGCATTTAATCGAGTACCCTTCGAAGGAACAACCTATGAGTAAGTGAAATAAAAATAAAAATAAAAAACTTTATATTATACCGGAATAAAAATGTAAATAAAAATAATTTAAACAGATGGATACCATATACCAAAGCTCCGAACAAATGTGAATTAAATTGTATGCCAAAAGGGGAACGATTTTACTACAGGCATAAAAATAAAGTGATTGACGGTACAAGATGTGACGAAGAGAAATTAGATGTCTGCGTTGACGGCAAATGTTTGGTAGGTTTTTTGGAACAGTATAATATGTTCATAGTATTATCGGTATTATAATGTCTAATCAAAAAAATAATAAATATCACATCACGTTTACTTTTATTTGGGTAGGTATTTAAAATTAATCAACCTTTACTATATTTTAATATTAGTAGGTAACTAGCAGCTAACTTGTGTTAGTGTAATATTTGTGTGCATAATATCCACAATAATTATACATTAAATTACTTTAACGTTCCGGTCGTTTTCCTGACGTCCGTTGTGCTGTTTGAACTTTAAAAAAATTAACCGTCTCTTACAGTTATCAAACTCAACTTAACACCCAATACAAAGTTCAAACATAATTTAATAATTACATAGTCGTTTACAAAAATAAAACAAAATCAATAATACAGTTGTTGGCTACGTTTTTGTTTAGATATTTATTTTACATATATTATAACACTAATAATATTACATAATATAATATATAACATAAAGGTATTTAATTTATTATTTATTTTTTATAAATTTGTTTCTTATTTTCATAAGGAAAAATATGGTGTTTAGATGTTCGTTAAATTACTTAAATATTTTATGATCACACGGGCCGGCCTATTTTAACGTGAAATGTAACTTTTAAATGTTTACTATTTTACTCTTAATTTTCTGTTATTTGTATATGATAAAAATAATATAAACAATGTCACACACACATAGAATTATGTACAAAATACAAGCATAGAGACATACATTTTAATAATTTGAAATAATATATTTTGTCGAAAAAATTGGCGTGTAATGAATTTAAAGTGCTTTGAAGTAGATAAAAAATTATTTTACTACACTTAAATATTATGAACTTTATGTACTATATACATTTAAAAAAAATTGTTATTGTCGCGATAATCAATGACTGACATTGCTCAAATCGGAAAAAAAAATTAAGCGGGACTATGAGACTTCAACAAAATTAGCTTTCCTTATACAATGGTTATTCAACTTAACCCGCATTGGTAGCGGTACGTTAGTACACAATATAATACACAAATTTGATTTTGTAGAATTCGTGTGTTGTTAATATTTATGTTTACATTGTCAACCTATAACTATTGCCTATCTATGTATACGTATAATATTCCAGCCCGTCGGATGCGATTATCTACTCGGATCGCCCGTAAGAGAAGATCGCTGCCGCACTTGCGGAGGCGACAACAGCGACTGCAACACAGTCCAGGGAATTTTGGACATGAACGATCTACAATACGGTACATTTTTATTATAATAATAATGATAAAACAATAACACGTAATCGGTAACAAAATCGTTACCTATAATATTTTTTACCGTTTTATAAAATGTTGTCAACGCCGAAATGTTAAACATAATACAAGTCGGTAAATATAAAATTAACGTGACTTTTTATATCGACTTTATTATAGGTTGGTAATATAATATTATACTGCAAATCAGGGGCGTAATTAGTCATTATTTTAGTGGAGGAGGGGGGGGCGAATCGATGACTCTGTTTGTTTTTCTAAACTGATAGCGTTTGATGATTTACCTCGACAGACCCGTAAGTAAGAGGGGGGAGAGAGGGGTTTGTTTTGAGATATTTTTTGACTTTAGTGTTCTGATAACTGTAGTAATAAATTACTTATAAATCGTTGAAACAATTTTATTTTTGGTTTTTCGTTGACAAATATTAAGGTGCAATTTTAAACTTCTTTTTTTCATTGTATCATAATAATATGATATTATAATTTTATCCACTATATTTTTAAAATCTATATACTAAATTACTAAATAGTTACATAAATACAGATCCACGGGGGACAATAGTCCCTATAACCACCCTCTAAAATAAGTCCCTGCTGCAAGTTACGTAAAATAAATATATCTATACGTATATTTTGAATTTGATCCATAATAGTAACAAATATTTCAAATAATTAGTTTATTTATCTATATTATGTTATATTATTATAAAATATTTTCAAATTACCGATGTTCTTTTGTTTAGGGTATACGGATTTATTACTTATTCCAGCAGGCGCTACTAACATACGAGTACGAGAAATTCAACCGTCAAATAACTATTTGGGTAACTTTAACAGTTTTAAAATACCGTTTGAAAATAACCAAAATAAACAATTTATATTTATTTTAATTAAGCAATAAGAAATATTTCCGGACACTACTATCTAAACGGAAATTGGAAAATCGATTATCCTAGAAGTTTGCCGATCTGTAATACAGTATTCCATTACGAAAGGAAAAAACGAGCTCTTTACACACCCGAAATAGTAACAGCTTTAGGACCAATATCAGAAGCTATTTATATTGTGGTAAGCCGAAATTATTATTATTTTTTTTTTTTTTTTTGCTCATAAGTGTTTCTGTGAGTAATAATATAATGCATATCAATAATGCAATTCAATTTTGCAGCATCATACGTATACATTTTTTTTTTTATCATGAACCAGCAATTATCTCAGATGATTTTAATTGAATTTGATTTTTGTTTTTTTTTTTAATCATTGTGAAATCAGGTAAGCTTGATTTTGAAACCATTTTTAATTTTTCACCCCTACTCCTTGTAAATACCTTAAATAAGTACTATGTACTTTTGTTTTTTAAATAGAAACCACTCTTTTTGAACACAGATTTGAATAGAGAGCATTGTTTAGACATATTGACACGCATACCACTAACCGTTTTTAACCACTTTACCGTTTATAAATTATAACTGTTTAAAGTTTAGACTGAAGCAATATAGAAGGGTGATAATTTCATAACTTTTTTTAAACGATAAATTGATAACTCTTCCCTAATCCTCCAATCTAAAGTTTAATAGTTCTAAACGTTTAATAGTTTTAACTTATAATTTATGAACGGTAAATCTGATATTAGTGTTATGCAAATCAAAATTTCTAGAAAAATATACTCTATTGGAACCTGTATTCAAAAAAGGAATTCCTATTTGAAAAATAAAAGTACATATTTATTTAAGATATATAATGGAATAGGGATAAAATTAAGCTTAAACGATTCCACAAAGATTAAAAAAAAAAAAACACAGAAATCAAATTTACTTAAAATTTTCCGAGATAATTAATGGTTCATGATAAAAACAATCATAATATGTATAATAATAACAATAATCTTTATTAAGGAAAATGTATTCCAATTTACAATAATATAATATATAACAACTATTTATTTACTAAACCTAGAAAAGTATTTATAAAATACTACAATTATGAATTACAACATTATTTTTATTTTTGCTAAAGGCAATTATTATTTTTAATGATAATTATATTAATAAAATCTGTATACTATAGTTACTTTATCAAGAAGTTAATCCTGGGATTGAATATGAATATAGTATTCCGACTAATGCTGTAAAACAAACATTGTCTAGGGGATACAGTTGGATGTATAATGAATTTACCGAATGCAACACAACTTGCGGTGGTGGTAAGCTAACATTAATTATTATAAAAATGTACCATATATTTTAATTTCTCAGTTTTTATTTTTTTTTTTTTTTTTTTGACCTAATCTAACTTGAGAAACTATAAGATATATTTGGCCACAGGTATACCGGATATATGTATAATAATCAGGGTATACTTTATTATATTATTATTAACATATTTTACCATACTTGTGGACAAAATTGTAGTTATATTATTATCTATCAAATATTAAATATATACGTGGTAATAAATCTACCATAAGACACTCATTATCTCAGAAATAATTTAATTTTTTCGGAATTTGTTTTCTAGAACATTTAAGAAACAAGCTGCACTAATATTTATGTTATTTTTTGTCAACCTACTTTTGATTTTCAAATAGCAACCTATAATAAAAATTCCATAAATAAATGGAGTATTATTTGAAATAAATTTGAATGTTGAAATTTTTGATTTCTGTCAATCCATTAACAAAATATTTCACTTTTAAGTTTGGTTAGAGGAGAGTCCTGGAGTATCATTTGTGTGGCGGTACAGTACGCTAATACTTTATCTATTTATGGAATTTTTAATATAGGTTGCCAATAGAAAATCAAAAGTAGGTAGTAGTTTTACCCCGAAAAATAAAGGTAACAATTAAATAAAATAAATATAAAATTGTAGAACACCTTGTTTATTAAATATTCTAAAAAACAAATTCTGGAAAAAATTAATACTTTCCGATATAACAAGTGTCTTATTATAGATTGATCACTCTATATAATATCAAATATATTATCTATCAAAGTGGTCAAATAGGGGGGCGGTATAACCTCCCTTAACCTGGTTTCTTTTCAATGTGTATAATAATTTATATTATAAATAAAAAATAATAATAGTTGTAAAAAATGATCCATATCCCTCCCATGACAAAATCATTTGACCACCACTGTTATTTATACATTATTATTTGTATTTTATGTAATTTCGAAATTTAATAGGTACGAGGACTCGAGATGTTTGGTGTGCTCAAAAGAATGACTCAGCGCCAGCACCCGCAAAACTTTGTGACCCGGGCTTGGAACCTATAAAATCACAAACGTGTTCCATGGAACCGTGTCCACCTAAATGGGCTCCCACTAATTGGACTTTGTGTTCACACAAATGTGGAACCAACGGCACTCAAACTAGAGAAGTAAAATAATAATTTATAATTACATTTTCTTATAATATTTGAATTTATTTTATTGTTTTAGATTGGATGCGTGCGACGAATCAACGGTACGGACGTTCCTATTGATGGTAACTATTGCGATCAGTACGATGGGCCTAAACCGAGTACTAAACAACCATGTAATGTGGGACTAGAGTGTCCACTATGGCATACTGATCCTTGGAAACCCGTAAGCATACATTTAGTCATAGACTATAATATTAAATAAGCATTTTAAAAGCTATACTCTATTTTAATAACTTTATAGCCATTAAATCGATGCACCGGCTGAGCCGGATGAGTCTTATTTTATAATTTTGAATTTGGGTGGGCTTGGGTTTTATAAAATGGAACAGTATAAAGCCGGACTATTCAATTAAGAGAAAAGACAAAGCAAGGCCTAAAATCTAGCTGGGAAGTAATTTACACACATTTTGTAGTGCTAAATATCTATGATAGGCCAAATACCAAAATATTTGCTACAAGAGCAACAATTGAGCAAGCACTTAGTCCTCTTAAATAGAATAATAGAAGAGAGGAGAACGAGCTTACTGGGTGACTCGGTTGAGCCAATGTTGTTTTGAAATTATTTGTCTAAAAAAAAAAAAAATTAAAGGTTATAAATTATAAATTAGGAATATAAATTTACAATGCAATGGATTATAGAATAAAATTATACATTTACAATGCAATAAATAAGAAATTATAAATTAGAATTATACATTTCATTTAGGTACTTATCGTATTTATTAATTATTTTCATACCTACTATTATCTAGTATTATCGATAAGCTCAGATGGGCTTAATTGGGCTCTTATAGGTTCGTCAAATAGGCCGGGCAGGGCCCTAAAAATATAGGTAGGATAAAATGTGCAGGACTCTAATACCCATATAAATCCTAATTATAAATCTATATTATTAATAATAATAACTGATTATAAGTATAATATAAAAATTTAAAATAAGTAAATCAGCATCGGATAAAAAAAGTATGCTAATATATTTAATGAAATACTAAAATAATTTTTTATTTATTTACAGTGTGACCAATTGTGTGGAGTGGGAAAACAAATTAGAAAAGTAAGTTGCTATAGAAAAGTGGATAAGAAAATCGTTGTTTTAAATGATGATGAGTGCGAAACTCAAAAACCAGATATAGAGAAACAATGTAATTTACGTCCTTGTGAGGGTGTCGATTGGGTAACATCTGCGTGGTCAGGAGTAAGCAATAAAAATACGATTTAATAATATAAGTTATAATTAAATATTTTATTTTATTGGATAGTGTGGTGATTGTAATTTGGATTTTGAAACTAGACAAGTGATTTGTGCAAATGCTAAGGGAAAAATATTTGATGGTAAATTTTGCATTAAATCAAAATACCCAGAAACAGTAAGGAAATGTACACCTTCCGATGCATGCGAGTTCCAGTGGTACGCTAGTCAATGGAGTGAGGTATATCAAATTGTCATCATGTTAACATTATATATAAACATCTATATTTTATTTATACTATTAGATTTTTTTTTTTTTTATATGTAAATATGTTTAGTGTTCGTCAGTGTGTAGTACTGGTGTACAAATAAGAAAAGTTTTTTGTGGATCACTAGTCGGTGAGGCAATAAAAAAAGTTGATAATGCAAAATGTGACCCTAGTAAAAAGTACGAAGATACTAAGAACTGTACTGGCAAAGAAATATGTAAAGGACAATGGTTTTCAGGACCGTGGACTGCGGTATATATCTATATTATATTATTATTAACTAAATAGTTATTATAATTAATGGAATCTTGATTTATTAATTTATTTTATACTTAACTACAGTGTTCAAAACCGTGTGGTTCTGGAGAAAAAAGTAGGAAGGTATTTTGTATGATTGGCAATTCGACTGTAGACACTAGTCAATGTAAACCCGAAACACTGCTATATACAAGCGATGAATGTAACAAACATCCGTGCGGAGAAGGTAAAAATATCCATTTAAATAAATACGCATGAAATAAGTATACATTACAGTATCTATTAACTCGTGTTTGTTTTTCCATAGATCAAATTATGCCAGTTGAATCACACAAACCAATTTCAGAAGAAGATACGTTCGAAGAAGAATGTGAAGATGAAATGATAACTGTTACCCCATTTGCAATCGAACCAGACAACGAAGTAATTATTTTTTAATATTTCCTAATATTACCAAAGACATTATCCAACTAAAATAGTTGAATTTTACTTTATGTACGTACTTACCTATTCAATGTTATCGTTTATTTATTTTATATTAGACTACTACATTGGCCTACGACATTATAACTACAATAAACATGGAAACAATTACAAAATCGGAAGAATTCACATCTACTACAGATTCTATCATTGATGAAAAAATAACAACTACTACGACTGCTAAGCCCCATATTAAACGAAACAAAAGGGAAATTCCAGACAAAATTATTGTAACTACTCTTGATGAGCTTGAATCAACAAGTGAATATTCATCTTCGTCTGAGCCAACAACATATATGTCATCAACAGAATTAACATCTACTTATACACCTGATCAAACAAGTATTTCATCTCAAACTGTATTTACGGAGTCTACAACAATAGAAGATATTTCATCAACCACAAATGAAGCTAGTTCAGAAAAAACCGAACAAACTAGTCCTATTTCAACTACTGTTACAGAAAGTAATTTGACTGGAACTACAGATTCTACCTTCTCTACTGATTCTAAATCAACTATTGACCTATCATCGAGCACCGAAATATCAAGTACTGAACAATCGTCAACACCATTTACATCTACAGATACAATCTCAACAGAACCACAAATGAGTAGTTCTACTGAAACATTTATGTCTGTATCGACTACAGATATACCTACATCCACAGACGCTTCAACATTCACAGATGTTTCAACATCTACAGACGTTTCAACATCTACAGACGTTTCAACATCTACAGACAGTTCAACACTTACAGACATCTCAACATCTACAGACGTTTCAATATCTACAGACGTTTCACTATCTACAGATGTGTCAACATCTATAGATGATTCAACAACTATGAACGTAGGAACATCAACAGATCTATCAACAACTACATATGAATCAACCACTTCAGACATAAGGACATCTGTTGATTTAACATCAACTACAGACGATACACAATCAACAGACGTTTTTACATCTACAGAGACAACTGTTAATAAAGGTTAATATTAATTTTCATTATCCTATCAAATTGAAAAATGTATAATTATTTATAGAATATATTTCATTTTGTATAGGAACAACCAAAAATATAAATCCATTGCTTGAGATTACAACAAAGAAGAAACGTATTTGCAAGAAGATAAAAAAAGTGAGAAGTTGTGAAAAATCAGAATTTGGTTGTTGTTTTGATGGAAAGACTCCTGCTAAAGGACCATTTAGTGCAGGTAAAGCTTAGATAAATATATTTTTTTATGTATCTTTCTACAAACAATAAAGTTTGTTTGATTTTTAAATTAATTTCCAGGTTGTCCAGATGTACACACTTGTAAGGATACAGAATATAACTGTTGTTCGGATGGCGTATCCCCTGCCACTGGTCCCAAAAATGAAGGATGTCCACCTTCAATATGTAATGAAACTTTATATGGCTGTTGTTTAGATGGTTATAGTATTTCACAAGGAAATGATTTTGAGGGTTGCCCTGTCGAATTGTCAACCACTTTACTTCCTGATCCCGGATGCAACAGCACTCAGTAATATTTATAAATTTAATCATACATACAAACATTTTTATTCACTTACTTGTAAATTTATTTTTACAAATTCTAGATTTGGTTGTTGTCCTAATGGAATACTACCCGCTACAGGGCCTAGTTTCCAAGGCTGTTATGAATGTAGTGAAGGATCAGGAGAATGTGATTCATGTTTAGAAACTACATATGGATGTTGTGCAGATTTTGTTACTGCAGCTACTGGACCAAACTATGCCGGCTGTCAAGATAATTGTAAGTTTTATATAATAAATAAAATGAAAAAAAATAAATAATAGATATCTCTAACACTTTCAAAAAGTATTTGTATAAAATAACAGTAATATTTTGGTGAAAGTATATATTTGTAATTTGTCAATTTACAATCAAAATATTCAATGAATTTAAATCAATAATACTAATTAAATAAATACATATGTAATTTTTAATAATAACACTCGATCTTTATATCAAATTTTGTTTAGCGATTACTAATATTTATGCTTTTATATTAAAAGGAATGCACTATGCTCGCTTAATTATCGTATATTTTTTAACTGAACAATTTTAACTAACTATAAATTATTTCAGTCACAACTGACGGATTTATTACGGTGTCATCCACTTCTGAAAAAGTGTTAACTGATACATGTCAGTTCTCAGAATTTGGTTGCTGTCCTGATGGATCCACTTCAGCAGCAGGACATAATCTGGAAGGATGTTTAGGAGTTGATTTTGATAATTGTACTGATAATGGAAATAATACTAGTATGTTTCATTAAAAAAAAATAACAATATAAATGTTTTAAAATATTTAATAGCTAAATTAAATATGATTAAATTACATTAACTTCAATTTAAAACAACCATCATCAACTAAAAATATTTATAGATTGCATGCCGGAATGTACTAAAGAGCTATTTGGATGTTGTGACGATAATATTACGGCTGCTCATGGTCCCAATAAAGAAGGCTGTTGTCTATATTCCGAATATGGTTGCTGTCCAGATAATATAGTTCCAGCTGAAGGTCCCAATTTACAAGGTATTTTCATTTATTTTATATTTGTTATTGTATAATAAATACTTTTTGTATTACTACAGGTTGTGGATGTAAATATACACCATTCGGATGCTGTCCGGATAACACAACCACTTCTAGAGGACCAAATAACCTTGGCTGTGGTTGCCAATATACTGAACATAAATGCTGTCCAGATAACTTCACTCCAGCATCAGGACCAGAATATCAAGGTTGCCCATGCCATACCTACCAATTCGGCTGCTGTTCTGACGGTGTCACTAAAGCAATTGGTCCAAATTCACAAGGTACGCAAGAAAAGTTAATATTATATTAGATATTTTTAAACAAATGTGTGATGTTCAAGGTTGTGGTTGTGAATATTCTCAATATGGATGTTGTGGTGACAAAAAAACACCAGCCCCAGATGAAAGCAAAAATTGTGGTTGTGAGTTATCAAGGTATGGATGTTGTTTAGACGGTATTATTGAAGCAAGAGGAGACAATTTCGAAGGATGTCAATCTAAGCCGATTTTACCTGGAGGTATTTATATATATTATTTGATTAATAGAAATATTTAAATTAATTTTGACATTTAACTTTTTAGCCAGCTGTAGAGAACCAAAAGATCGTGGTAGCTGTTCTAATTTCACTGTAAAATGGTTCTTCGACGACCAATATGGCGATTGTTTGAGATTTTGGTATGGAGGATGTGATGGAAATAATAATCGTTTTAAAACGCAAGAAGAATGCAAATCTATATGTATCGAACCATCCGGACGAGGTAAATAAATAATCTATAAATAGGTAATAACTAATACAATATAAAAAGTTGTATTCTTGGCTGACAAAAATGATGCAGAAAAACAATGATATTCTTTTCAATAAATTATTATCAATCGTCATTGACTTAAATACACATATTAAATATTTTTAACCGTACTTTTATTAATTACTAATACAGACACAGCATTCATAGGCTAATTAAATATTTATTGACATATTTTTCTACCTAATCGTATAATATTTTTTTAATTACTTAATAATTAAGTATTTTGGTTATTTAAACAGATGTATGTTACTTGCCAAAAAGCAGGGGTCCGTGTGAAGGTAATTATCTTACTTGGTACTATGATGCGGACCGAAAACAATGTGCACAATTTAATTATGGTGGATGCCTCGGTAATAATAACAAATTCCAAACACGTGAAGAATGTGAACACCTTTGTGTTGCTCCCAATACTATGGGTATAAAAAATATTAATTATTTAACCATGTAGTTAATTTTTAAATAAAACATTTAATTTTAATTCTAGACCCCTGTGAGCAGCCTCTTACACCAGGACCTTGTCAAGGCAATTTCTCACGTTGGTATTATGATAAATCCGCCCGAACGTGTTCATTATTCAACTATGGTGGTTGTAAAGGAAATCAAAATAATTTCTTAAGTAAAGAGTCTTGCAGTTATAAATGTATAAACCCACTAAAAACTCAAGGTAAGAACAAATACAATTTCGCTTATCAACCAAAGTAAAAGTTTTTCTTTACAAAATTTAAGTAGAATTAATAATATTTTGTTTTAAATCTGCATGACGTTAGTAGATAGATAAGCGTATTCAATAATGCTTCAATAATTCAATAATATATATCACGAAAAAAAATGTGAAAAGAGTAAATAGTATCATTAGTTTCAAATATAATGAAGAAACGATAGTTAAACATACTTACTTATTCCTATCGGTTTTGGTTTATCGACATTATGTATCAATCATCTATTTTCTAGAAGAAGATATTTGTAAACTACTAAAAGACTGGTCCGTGGGATGATTCTAAAATATATTGGTTTTAGAACCATGATAAGAAATCGTGTATATAGGTTATGGTGGAAACAAAAATAAATTTAAATTAAAATCCAAATACAAAACGAATTGTTATTCAGAACTGTTACTTAAAGATACAAAAATATCCTATTGAATCTTTAAACTAAAAATGGACTTGAGGTGTTTATGTATCTTCTAAACTTGCAGAGTCTATCATACTTTAATACTGATGTGTTTTAACTTTGTTATTTATAATATTGTATTAAATACGAGTAAAATATATTATACCTACAATTATTATAACATGGCGTGTAGATTTAATATAACATTAATATTATATTATTTAAACTTAGTTTAATAACAATATTTTGCTACTAACATGAAACGCATGTGGGTTTGGTGCATATTTAGAAGAGTGTTTGATGGCTGTTGCTCGGGGTAGTTGCTCTAAGAAGATTCCCAGGTGGTATTTTGATAACAATGAAAACGCATGTAAGCCTTTCTATTATACTGGTTGTGGTGCCAACGCTAACAGTTATGAGACACAAGAGTCTTGTGAAAGTAAATGTCCACCTAAAAGAAGTAAGCATATACCCATATTAAATGGTTATAATTTATTTTATTTATATTTGGTTTATAATAATAGTAAAATAAACTAATTTTTTAATATTTCAGAAATCGATACTTGTAAACTACCAGCTCTTATCGGCGAATGTCGAAACTATGTTGTCCGTTGGTACTTCAACTCGTTGGAAGGTCACTGTAGACAATTTCACTATGGAAGTTGTGGTGGCAATGAAAATAATTTTGCTACTGAATATGCATGTGAAAATAGGTGTAATCCTGGTCGTGTAACAACATTGGCACCACCTCAAATTTCAAAAGGTTATTCAATAAATTAAAAAATTATATGAAATATACCTTTAACTATTATTACTATATGTTTGTTTTTATACAATTTGCAGACAAATGCTTTTTGGACCAAGACCCTGGTAACTGTAGCGAAACAACATCCAAATATTTCTATGATAAACAATATGGTGTATGCAACGAATTTATGTACAGTGGTTGTGGCGGTAATGAAAACCGTTTCGATTCTAAACAAGACTGTGAACAACAATGTTTCAACTCTCAAGGTAATGAAAATTGGAAATGCCCGTTTCAATTTTAAAAATCAAATTAAAATGCTATTATTTTTTATTCTTAGATCTATGTGAACTACCAAAAGTAGGAGGGCGATGTCGTGAAAATTCGAGATATATAATACAGTGGTATTATGATAAAAACAATGATAGATGTTTCCAATTCCGATTTGGAGGGTGTCAAGGCAACGCAAATCGCTTTAACGATCGATTGACTTGTGAATCCCGTTGTGTGCGAAATGTTATAACAACAGTTGCTGCATCGCCATTAACTGCTACATCACGACCAAGCGATGCTTGTCTTATTCCACTTGATCCCGGACCATGTCTTCAAACCGTAAGATTGATTTTATTTAGTAACACGAAAGATAATAATTTAAAATTTTACATTTTTCCGAATACTAGGTAAATATGTGGTATTTCAAATCATCGACAAGACGATGCGAAGTATTTGCATTTGGTGGCTGTGAAGGAAATGCAAATAAATTCCAGTCGCTTGAGGAATGCGAAAGAACATGCTATCCTTATATTGATCCTAATGGTAAATAAAAAAGTGTACTAGGTTTAATTTTGTTCTGAAATATATTTTTTATAATTTGTTTGACAGCGAATAAAATCGATGATGAAACGCTATCAAAACCTACGGAAGGTCCACAAATATCTACAGACATTTGTAAAGCGGGCAAACTGCGTTGCAAACAATTATCTGAAGAAGCGACAAGATGTCCTTATGGACTCGAACATTGGGTCAACACCTTCGGTTGCGAAGACTGTCGTTGTTATAATCCTTGTTCGCCGGGACCCGATCAGAAATCAATGTGTCCGTCTGATTATCAATGTATAGTGGACGTGATTACCACAGATAGTGGAGATACAAAATACAAGACTTCGTGTAGACCCGGTACATAAGTATTTTATTATGTAACTATATTTCGAATAGTGGGTACAATCCACGATCGCCTTAGAGAATTTATAAAATATTGTTAAATACCTAATTATTGAACAAAATTAAATTAAAATTTAACTTTTACCTCTTTAAAATCATACAACCGTCTAGATTATTATATTATATTTGTCTATGCACTAATTCAAACAATTCATGCCTAAAGATTTTTGTCAATGCGTTATTAAAACCAATCAAATTGCATTGTCGCGTTTATAAATTAATATTAGACCATTATTGGGTATCTCTTTTGCCAGTATTCAAACCGGGAGAATGTCCTCAACTGACGATCTACCAGAGCAACTGCGCGGAACAATGCAGGACGGATGCCGATTGCATGGGAGAAGACAAATGTTGTTACAACGGATGTGGTACGTTCTGTTTGCGCCCAACTCTGTCCACTACTACGACGACGACAACACCTTCGCCAACTTCCGCGTTGCAAGAAAAAGGTGAGGTACCGATGACCGAGCTCTGCAGGAATAAACTGTCTGCAATTTTAGAACTAGAGTGCATAATATTAATTTGGGATACATCTTTGTTTATCCGTTGGAGGGAGAGTGTATACTCGTAGTAGATTGAACTGATACTCGTCAGACTTGTACCATCGGCTTAGAATCAAAGGAACAAATCAACCAAATACTAATTCTTCAGAATAAGCGAATACAATTATTTTATTAAAATTGAATATATATTTTTTATTAAATTGGTTAATAAAAAAAAAAATAGTAAAAAAATAGATTGAAATTGGTTAATATTTATTAAAAAAAAATACATTATACATGTATATATTTTTTTAATTTTTACGTTTCTCCGATTCTCTGATTCTAAGCCGACGATATTATATTTATCATTTCCTAACTTATAGATATTAAGATACTACAAAAATTGTATGAAGACGTCATCGCACGCCCAGTACTTGTCTAGTTTTGCGTATACACAATTTGAACGCCCTTTTAGAAAATTGATTCACTCGATAATATTTCCAATAATTCTCGTTCGAATACATGAACAAATCGAGGGCGGAACCAGGGGGTACAGCACAAAGGGATAGTGCTCCCTCTCATTTGCCAAAAAAAAAAAACAAAACAAAAACAATTATATTTGTATTTATTTGTTGTACATACCTATTACATATTACTACATTATTATGGGGTACTAAATAAAAATATTTAATTCGTAATAACGTACACAATCGACAATACCATCTATATTACGATTTTTTATAATTGTATTACAGTTATATTTCATTTATTTCGTATGTACGGTTTTATTAATAATTAAAAATGCAGTATAGCAAAAATTTCTCTAATCTAAGTGTCCTCTCCGTAAACAGATCCTGGATCCGCCCTTGGTACAAAATAGTCGTGTGTGATTATCGCAGGTATCCGTTGTATAATAATAAAATCCGTTCAAAACCGTGCTCACGGAAAACAGAAAAAATTACACTCTAAAGTGTTTTTCGAGTTATATAATTTGTAGACCACGTCATTCTTGCATCATCAAAGGTACAAAACCGTATTTCATTTTCTTTTTTTTTAATACTAAATTATTAACAATTGTCAACCGGAATTATTCTGCCACTTTGTAGTACACGATTACACCCTATAGGTTCCGGGTCAATAAGCAATACGAAAAAATAAATAATTGAAAACAAAAACGTCAATATTGATGTCTAAAAATAAAAACAAACATGTTTTTCTATTAATTTAAAAATCGGGGTTTAGTTGTTATATTTTATGCGACAATGTTTTAACCACGAGGAAAAAAATTACGCCCTCGCGTATTATTATAATATAACGGCGAATACTTATGTTTCTAATAAACGTCAATAGAGTAAAATTTCAAAAAAGTGTTTGATAAGTCTCTAACCGTGTAAATATTAGTAGGTAGTAATAATAATAACAATAATAATAATGAGTTTGGGCGTGATCTGACAGAATCGCCTCCACAAATCGTAACCGCCGATTCGAACGTCGAGGCCGAAGAGGGCAACTTCGCTACACTCAGGTGCATCGTGATCGGCAAACCCACGCCGACAATCGTATGGCAGAAGAACACCACACTGGTAATATATCATTATAATAACATCATAAAAGTTATACAGTTTCCATTACTATTATGTACTACTACTGCGCACTAAGGGACGTCAGGGGTTATATCCCCATCTCCCGATTAGATTAAAAATACAAAAACGTATTTATTTAGTAATTTGATCGTCAAATCATATGTTGCAGCCAAGTTACAAGAAAAAAGAACATGATTTGTTCAATAAAAATTTTTTGAGTCCGGATTTTAAATTCTCGTTAACGGTGTATCCATAGCAAACGGTTTATTTGTGAACCGCGATTAATGGTTATTATTTCATACTACATCCGGTATTAATGTTTATTATAATATGCACTTAAATTTTCAGTTTATGCAACTCGCATATTATGTTTTAACACAAACACGAGTTATTGGTTTACTATCCATCATCTTCGTCATAACCTAATGTGTTTAAAATACGTTTATTTTTTAACCTGACCTAACCGAAACGCATAAAAGTGGAATATCTCGTCGGCGGATTGATCGAAATCAAATTGAACAGTACATTTATTTTTACTATTCTTGATACATACAGGTTGTCGATTAAAAATCGAAAGTATAAGATAATCGTTCCACCCTTAAAAATAAGGACGATTAAAAATTATAATTTTGTAACATTTTAGAGCTGCATTTTTCTTAAATTTTCGAAATAATTTTTTTTTTACAAATTTTTCGAAATGTCGAACGCAGCCACTCACTCAAATGGATTCGCCCTGTGTATAGGCACGACGGTTTCGCATCGAGCATTGTCACAATGAACAACATATTCTGAACAAAATATCAATAAAACGACGGTATACTCGTAATAGTTATAATTACGAGAAATTCACAAAGCGTAAAATCAGATATACAATTTTTTTTAAAAAAATTCAACAGAGGGGAGATGTAACACCCACGTACCTCGGTTGAGCACGCCCCTGTCACTAGACGACGATCGGATATTTTGTAATCGCTGTTGTTGTGCGCGCGCGCGTTTCAGATCGACGGGTCCGGAGGACATTACAAGCTGTTCGCCGACGGTACTCTGCAGATCGTCGGGCTGTACAGATACGATACGGGGTTGTACATCTGTATGGCCAGCAACGGTGTCGGCGAACCGATCAGAAGAGAGGTTTACCTGACCGTTAAAGGTGAGCCTTATTAGTTTCTAGTTTTTTCGTTTTTTCCGATAGACAATCAGCTAATGTCTGTAATACCTTCATTCTCACCTACATACGGTCCCGTGGACGCGCTTTAACCTATTTGTAGACGTAATTTGTTTCGATCTTTTTTTTTTTTTTTTTTTCATCTAATATTATCGTTGAATTTACTACTGCCTGCTTATGACGATGGTGACTTTACTCACCTGTGCGTATTAACAAGCCATTTTTCTATTACAATAATATACTAACTAATACGCCCTCGGTGTTCGCATGTGATTGGTGTATTTGTTGTTCGGTCCTTCTCCTTCGCGGTATTGTTGTTGCTACTAACTCGCAGACCCGATACGACGGGCGGCCAACACGATCGGCGAGGAGAACACGGCCGTGGTGGTCTCGTTGGACAGCCCCACGGTGTTGCACTGTTACGCGGTCGGCTGGCCCAGGCCCGTGGTCGTGTGGTGGCGCGCCGACCGCATGTTGCCAATGAACTCGGAGGTGTTCGAACAGCGCCCCGATCATTCGTTGTACATCCGAAGGGTGACGGTCGGTCTGCTCGGCCCGTACACGTGCCAGGCGTACAACGGGGTAGGCAGAGCCACGTCGTGGAGCATAACGCTCCAAGCGTACGACACTGGGTTGGCGGGCTCTCCGACGGACAACCCGTACCTAGTGCCCCCGCCCAAGCATCCGACCAGCGGCGACGTGATCCGGATCAGACCGATCTTCGTCAAGCTCACCAGGCCGCCGCCCGTCTACAGGGTCGTAAGTATGAACACTCGACCGCAGCTGACGGACGCCCCCGTGGCCGTCAACACCAGACCGCCGCCGATTTACAGGACACCGCAACGGCCGGTGCAGCAGACGGACGGCTTCGTCGAGACCACGACCACGCGGACACAGACGCGCCAACAAAAATTGTTTGTCGGTAAGTACGCCGCGCGCGCCGACTCGCCCTGCGGTCGTTACGTCTAGTACATTATGTTCACTGTGCGAATTCGGTACTTACCGGCCGCTATCGCGGGCAGATCGCCGAATAGGTTTTCCAAGAGTAAACATTTTTCGCTCGCGCACATTACGTTTCTCATACAGTCGTGTATTTGCCATGGAATTCCGGGAAGTCCGGGAGAGTCCGGGAAGTTTCCCGGTGGCCCGATCGTGACTTTATCATCACGAAACTGATTTCATACTTAAAATTGTTCTTTTTTTTTTTTTTTTTATATTATTTTTCGATAAAAATAGTATTTATTACACACAGTATACGATATATATGACTCATCGTGCATACGCCGTTGATAATGAGAAGGGAAACAATAATATGATTGTCTGACAAACTATATGATAATGTGGTTAAATATATCGCGTCCACAGATATTACATAAAGCGAATAATTGGGCGGTAAAATTCAGAATCGGTCCGACGCACGAACGTGAAACCGTGATGTACACGGTTTACGACAAAATTGTTTTTAACACCTTTCTGGAACTGTTTAGTTGTCTAGAAATTCGTCGTGCGAACGACGGCTCTCGTCCAGTATTTAATGGCTGTAAGCAATTTTAACCGGACCGCCTGAATCGATTTCGATTGCGAACGGTCGTCGCGGGTGGTTATCGCGTAATCGCGTTCGTTATTTTCGCAAAACAACTAAAAGGACTTTGTAATTTTGGTTCAGTATCGTTTCAGGGTATAATTATTTTATTACATAAACTGGTAAAAAAAAAAAAATAATAATTAAAACAACCAGTAGAGAACATTCCACGAAAATTCGCAGAATTTTTCGAGCGGAAAGTTTTCTTTACAAGTACGTCCGATAAACATAATTTTATGAATTATCCGAAAAATGGTAGTTTTTTTTTTTTTAAATATTTACGTCGGTACAAACTGGTGGAAATTTACATTTTTTTCAAACATTTTTACATCAGGTAATAAATCGTACCAGGTACATATTGTTTTATTTCTCTATATTATAAAAACTATCTTATATTTTGGTATTTTCTTAACTCTAGTTACGCTTTTAGATTACTAATATTTAATTTCTTTATGTATTATTATTATTATGATCTAACAGTTTTTTTTTTAACTATACCGTATAAAGGATTCTTCCTGAGGAATAAACGCTTTGGGTTTTTTTTATTTCAGTTATATATATATATATAACTGAATAGCCGATAATGTTTTAAGGATGTTTTTGCTCGTGTTTCGTGATGACTTTTTAAAAAACATAATTTGAGCTTATCACTAACGAATTATTATTTAATGTAGTTTTAGTTGTTTAACGATCTAAAAATGTGCTTATGAAAAAAAAATCGTCTACTAAGCTTTGGTTATGGTGAAATTTGTTTGACAAGGTGTACACATACATATTATAATATATTTTTCAGGTATTTGTAGTATACAGTAGATATATACATTTAGTACGAAAAACGTTATCAAAAAACTTATCGAATTATTACAAAACGTAAAATATATGTATTATTTATGAGTGAATAATACTGTAACGCACTGGTAGGTACACAGAACAAGGATATATTTCTAAAAAAAGTCCAAATGAAACAAACTTATGCGTTACAGTATACGCCACTGTACTTATTAATTTATCAATGAAAATTAAATTACATGTTTCATACAGTACAAAGGAAAAAACCAGGGGCACCCATTTCCACCTCATCCTTCCATTTACCCCCTTCCAATGACCGTGATTAAGAACATATAATATCAAACACGATATATTCGAGAATACAATAATCTTAGATCCGAGATTTCCGAATTAAACAACTGAATTATGATCATTACTTTTAACAATTTTAAGGCAACTTTTAAAACAAAATTGTTTCAATCATTTACGAGACATTTGACTGTTATTACTAATTTTCTTTAATCTGCCCGTGCACAGTATTGTAAGAAAAAAAAAACGTCACCTATCGTTTCCATCCCCGTCCTGTTGGCCGTTTTTGCCAAGCAATTTATTTTCCAAAAACGGTACTTCCTTGTCTAATCAACTAATATTAACGGTTTTTTTGTAATCCTTGTAGCCAAGTTGAACCCCCAATAAATGAACGAAAAAAACATTCGTTCCGACAATTTCAAAAACCATGTGTCAGACATTAAGCATATTTTGTATGAGATTAAATCCGATTTCGAGATACATATACGGACCTGTTTATTCGCTTCTGCGTGTCAGACCTCTACGTCTGATAGATTTGACTGTGTAGTGCGCACAAACAGACAGTCACTTCCCCCTACCCCCGAAATGAATTATTAGTTCGTCCATCCAAAAGTCATCCAGAATCCGGTGGTAACTTATAAAATGATGACAACTGCCCAGTTCGAAAGATGCCAACCACCCATCCATGCACCAAATTTTTGTTCGGGATAGCTGTCCCAAAAAATATCGGTCGTGCCGACTACTATTATACGTTACAATAAACCATAAGTCCAAGGTTAAAATGTTTATGCACTTAAAATCCATACAAAGGACTTAAAAACGTTAAAAAAACCTCTAAAAATATATTATAGAATATTTAAAAGAGCAATAATGGTGGAGGAGTTTAAAAGTCCCCCCCTCCTCTAATGGTTCTAACTTATTAAAACAATTATTTTAACTAAAAAAATGATTATTACAAAGTTATTTTTTTCAAATAAATTTGAACGTTTTATTAAAAAAAAAAAAAATACTTTGTATTTATCAGTGTTAGAAAATTGTATTTAATAGGACTCAAACCGTTAGCGGAGGGACTTTAAAAATCCTCTACCGCTTTTGCTTCTTTAAATATTAAGAGATTTTTTTGTCGATTTAAGCGCTTTTTCGCAGATTTCAATTGCATATAATAAAAACATCCTAGCCCTAACCATAATAGCATATAAACGACTCGAAAAATCAAATCACACGGACGTCTACTGCAGTAGTGCTAATCACAGTGGACTGTGCCCGTTTATGGAATTATTTAGTTTACATTACGAATATTGCAGGTACATTGACAAATTCACTACATAAATATAATATTATAATTGTGCGGTATTTATCGAGTAGTTACGGTTCGATATTCGAATATTTGATTGCCTATAGGTAGTTGAAAATGTATTCCGATACTTGACATTTTATTAGTCCGAAGCAATATAATATTTTAATAATATGTATAATAATTAACATTTTTCCATCGCAGTTCCGGTACAAGTTAATATTTCGTTATCCACTACGAAGTACTCTCTGGGCTCGGACTTGAGCATCCCTTGTTGGGTGGACGGTTATCCGACACCCACCGTGCAGTGGTACAAAGACGGACAGCTGTTGCGAAACAGCGAACGGATTCAAATAGCCGGTAAGCAAGTTTCAAAATGCGTGGGTATATAATAACAACAATGCGTATTAAACAGAAGGTTTTCAATAATAACAATAACAATAAAATTCAGTATTATAATTTTGATTTTTTTTTTTTCTCTCTCTTTCAGAAAACAAATTGATTGTCGTGCGTACGAACACTTTGGATTCGGGTTCTTATAAATGCGAAGCGTATAACGCGTACAGCTCCGATGAGAAAACCGTGAACATTTCAATTGAAGGTGTTTATGACTTATTATATGATTCTAAAGGGTTTTATACCGATGTATGCGATTTTTTTTTCTGTCTGTAAACAACTTTTCTACTAAAAATCTTGTCTATACGGTGTTTAATGAAATCGTTTTTTGATGATCCGTGCAGTTTTCTTAATAGTAGGGAAAACCACCAGGAAGCAAAAATCGGGAAGCACTGAAAAGTTTACGGCATGAACGGTTTCGTTGTTTTCAATTTTGTTTTTTTGCCGTAATTTGATTTGAAAATAACCATCGCAAAGACCTGAAATATCTACAAAAAACTTTTATTAGCATTTTCTAGACGTCGTAAAATTTTCAAAATATTTTCGTGATTTTTGAGCTATTTATTTGAGCATTTGCATGTTTGAATTCGTTTAATTTTATGTGAGTATCATTGATTGGCCGAATAGAAATGCTTAAAAATAAAAAAATTATTTTAAGATTTTAAGTTTAACTTATCGATAAAAAAAGAAATACTTCGCACGATGGGCCACAATTGTAGATGAGTAGTTGGGAAAGTAAAAGGGAAATTTAATGTATATCTATATGCAACGATTAACCATTAAATTAAATAAATAAATAAAGTAAATAAATACATAAATAAAAAATGTATATATTTATTTACGAATATTATTCATTTTAATAGTTTTGTTATTTCTTTATTATTTTATTACTGATTAACCATTACCAACGAAAAACGATTCTGAACGGAGTTCAGTTAATAGTGTTGAGTTTTCAACATTATATACGTCATATAATGGTAAAATAGTTTTATAATATGCATTATATATTTTCTTTAATGGCATTTTTTACTAAAACGATTTTCGTCAAATTTTGGTACTAAAATTTGTATAAACAAAAATTTTACATTAAACTCAAATTTTTCTAGTTGACCACAAAGTACAACTTATAATAAACTTCCTGTTAAATTTTCTAGCATTTCTGTTTAGTCTAAAAATGTATCCACGAGTATTTAGCGAACAAAAATTATATAAAAAAAACCTCGTAAAATCGCAATGTCTTTATAGACATTATAAATAGCTCGAAAATGGCTACAACATTTTGAAAATTTGACCACGTCTAGAAAAGTCAAATATATGGTTTTATCCAAACTTCAAGTCTCAACAAATATTTTAATTGAATCAAAACAACTCTAAACAAAAAAACGAAAAATTAAAAATTATACATTTCATAAACTTTTCCGTTTTTCCCATTTATCCCATCTAGGAAAATTACCTTCCTAAATTATCATCCCAGTCAAGTTTCCTTTCAGAAAAAATGCTATACTTAAAAATTGGAGCAAATTTGATGGAATAGAAAAGTGGTCCACAGAAAAAATAAAATAAAAACGAAAACAAAATAAACATCATTGTGAAACCAATACATTAATCGCTCGGCTCAGAATCTAAAAGTTTTAGTTTGGTAGTTTTTTTTATACGCGTTTTAAGATTACCTTTTGACAAAAACCGTAAAAATTATGGCATTTCTAAAGATTTTCGTAGCAATGATTTATTGTTAGGTACAGATATAAATTTAATGATTTTATGCATCCTATATTTGTCTACAGTCGTCGCGTTTAATCGGCGGTAAATTATTCAAATAATTTTCAATCCGACTGGCCGGTGTTTAGATAGCGGTCGACAAATCAGTGTATCGAAATTCCAAATCCGGATTTACAATGCAATTCAGTTGGGTACCGGAAATCCGGATTTTCGAACTTTGGCAAACCCGAATTTTCCAAATAGTATAATACAAATAAAACACATTAACTTATTTCTTCATCGACCGTTCTCCATAGGTGAAAATAAACCAAATATTGTATATATAATTTTTTTTTTTTTTTTTTTTTCGGGTGGGACTTATATAATTATAATTATACATCCACGGAATATCGCCTTTAAAGACTACGTATGCTTAGTATGTATCCTTGACGAGCACTTGATTTGAAATGAGGTTTTGCAAAGTTGCAAGGGTCTAAACCGACCCAAACATCCACCAACTGTTTGCGACAATAAGAACAATGTGTCTCGTCCGAAAAATTGATTTCCCCGTACATTATTCGGTCCTGTAAACTATATACGTTTTTCTTTTTTCGTTGTACTTTGATAACCTTCCGTTTTCGTTTGTGTTTATTTTAAAGGCTTGTACATCCATCCGAACTGTACGGACAAACAATTTTTCGCCAATTGCACTCTGATCGTGAGCGGATACTACTGCGACCATCCGTACTACAAAATGTTTTGCTGCGAGTCGTGCACGCGAGCCGGTCTATTGCCGGCCAACAATGACCGCCAGCCCAACTTTTCGTACATCAGCAACACGATAAGACGGTTCAGGAGGGATCTAGTCAACAAACTCCAGAATTTGAACCTTTTCTGAGCAAAAAATTAACATATACACCATTCTCTCAGTGGAGTGTGTATTTTCTTTTTTTTTTTTTTTTTAGTCATAAATTCAAACAAAAAAATAATCATAATGATAATAAGCGATAATAATAATATCGAGTAAAATATATGGTGTCGCACCAATATTATTATTATTGTAATTTTTTTTTTTTTTGTACTATAATTATATCATTATCATTATTATTATTACTACTATATTATATTACTTTTATTATTTATTATTATTATTACTATTTTTATTATTACTATTATAACAAATCCAAATTGTATTAGTTTCAAAAATCTGTTAAAAATCATACACGCAGTCATTCCATGTAATAATTATTTATATGTTTTCTTACCTATACCTAATACTAACAGGGCTGGGCTATTAGATCCAAGTATTTAAGATACACATCTACAGAGTTATACAAACTTGTACCTAGACACATAATTCGGAAGTATCTAAATACTTTTTTGACATGTATATTTTTATTTAATATTTTTACCAATAATGATTTTTCAAAATTTGTCAAAATTTAAACAATTTACAATTCATTCATTAATTCACTAATACCCCATGTAAGTATAATATTTTTAATATGTCTGAAAATACTTTTTAAAAATAATTTTTTTGAAAGATAAACAAGTATTTATTTTTGAAAAACGAATGTCTACAATCCCTGAAATTTAATAAAACTTTACTGAAATATTATATTTCTTTTAAATAAGAATTTTAAATTTAAAAAAATTGAATACAATTAATTAGAAATGTCTAGTATCAATGTATCATCGCCTATTTTTCTTTCTTTTCTTTTTTTTTTTTTGTATTTCTGATATTTGTATCCACTAATATAAATTACAATCAAAAAGATATTAAAGTATCGTTTATAATCGATATACTTTTTTGTGATTATCTTGTCCAGCCCTGCGTATTACTAATAGTATAAATGTGCTGTACAGATTATGATATACTTATACTGTTGTGACGCACGTATTATACATAAGTATGTTTTAAAATATTTAAATTAATTATTTTTTACTTTATTTATCAGATACCGATATATTTTTTAAATTAGTTCCTAATAATAGTTACTCATTATTGGAAATAGTTTATTACTTTATGAAATATTATTATATATCTAATATCTAAACTATAGGTACATATTGTTGTGTAGGCACCTATATAGCGGGCATTAATGTTTAATTTTACTTTTGTACTGTCAATTCATAATGTGTAGTAGGTACCTATATGGAGGGTACAGGGGAAAAAAAAATTAGAAAATTCGCTTTTTTTTCCAAAATATATATTTTGATATTGCGATATTGGTATCAAACAATATTCGTATTGATCACGTACCGTATCTCTTATGCGATCGAACCGGCGAAAAAACCGGACTAGTTGAAATTAATGTGCGCCACAGAAATTTAGGCCTATAGGAAAATAAACAGGTAAATAGGTCAATTGATAACCCGACCAATGTGCTGGATGAAAGGCCGTGGTCAATAATATGTTATGGCATTATTGCGTTGCGTTTACTGCATTTCAAAGTTTAACATTAGACTTATTTTGAACTTTTTACTTTATAAAAATAAAAAACTGTTACGTTTTTAAATTAAAAACACGTTCTTCTCGGTTTGAAAAAAGTGACTTTTCTGCGTTTTTCCCTATACCCTCCATATACTATGGGCGATTGAAATTATAATATAAGTACCTAAAACTAATCGCATACGATTTTTAACTATAACAATATAATGTTGGCACATACACATAATAATAGTATGAAGCGTTTCCATTTCGAATAGGGTAACTGTAGGTATACAATGTATTAGTTGCTATTTAAATATTTCACGTATCCACGGTTAAAATTAAAATATTAATAATATATTATCTTAAGTTCTTTAGTAAAATAATAATATTATTCATTTTCAACGATAACGCGTATAATAATTGTTAACATATTAGCAATAATATTATAACATAGTGTTCGGGTTTATATTATATAAGCATTTTAGGTGCATTTTAAAAAACGCTTAAAATTATTTACATATATTTGTGTGGCCATTTATAACATCCCGACGCGGATTAATATTATTATCCACCAAATTGTGTTTACGCGATTCATTACAAAAATATATTATGTATTACGAGTTATTTACATTTTAATAACTATATTATACCTATATCACTAACTTTATACTTATCGACACGTCTTCAAAAAAAAAAAACTTGTTCGGCTTTATTACTACGCTTTTTTGAATAAACACGTGTATTATTATACGGAAATTAATTTCTGGAAACCTTTATTTAGATAATTTGAATGCTAATATAAATAATAGTGTAATACAGTAAAAAAACGTAATTTATTTTATGGTAGAAAACGCGGTTTGGACCGAAGTTTACCGCGCAACTTCGCAGGTGTACCCAACAGAACGACAATGGTGCGCATGTTACGGTTTTCACAACAGATTCGATTATCTACGTCATAACAGTGTAGCTAATTTCCTTTTTTAAAAAACCTATCCAAGGCTGCCCGGTTGGCGTCTCCTCCCCAAAGAGGTGCGAATATTTTACGTTCCATCAACGAGGCCGCCCGACTGACAAGCCCGGCCTCGTGGCACAGACGCGTGCGCTTGATGGCCCTGATCACGTTCACGTCGTGTCTGACCTTCGGCGACAACCATTGCACGGCGTCCGCCAACGTGGCCACCGTGCCGTCCACCAGGCCGACGTCCGTGGCCTCAGACGCGCTCAGCCGCCGGCCGTCCAGCAACAGGTCCAACGTAGTCCGCGGTCCCACTAACGACATGAGACGGCCGCTAGAGCCCCACGCCGGCACTAAACCCATTGTCCCGTGAATGAACCCTATGGCCGTGGTCTCAGAACTGTTGCTCATCAACCGGTAATCGCACGCCGTCGTAATTTCGGCTCCTCCTCCCAGCGCGCCTACGAAAATTCGATAATATGTTAAACGAATTGAAGAGCATATGCTTACATATTATTCTATACGTATAGGTGTAAGTAACATTGTGACAAACTACCGTACAACGAGTGGGTATTTAATTTACCTATATTAATGTATAGTAAGATATAACTAACCTACATTAGAAAATATATAAATAAATTGGTGTCTGTATAACCTAGGGGTCTCCAAAGTGGTCTATATCGACCCCTCGGGGTCGGTTCTAACCCGCGAGGGGTCCATGTTAACGAAAAAGAAAATCGGTGGTGTATTTGGTGTAAACAAGAGTCCTCGATTAAGTCAAGAATGCGTATATAGTTTTAGCGCGGTTACCAATCTACATACGAGAAAAAAAAATAAACAGATTGGAACTCACAAGTAAATGAGATTTAAAGTTAAACCTGACTAATTTGAAGCTTACTATTAATAATTTACTATCAAAGCATCAGACTCATCCTACCCATTAAAGATAAAGTTTTTATTTTAACATTTAATTTTCAATTCCTTTCTATTTAATAATTAAAATATAAAATAAATATTGTCATTATTAAAAAAATAAAGATATGAATAAAATAAAATTTTACACGTTTTTTATTTTAAAATATTTCACTCCATAGTAAACCTTATTCAAGTTAGTAGCTCCGTAAACACTGTCGAAAAAACGTTGATGAATTTATAAACATTGAATAATAGGGGTCTATGAAAAACAGAAAATATTGGCACGAAATAAAGTTTGGAAACCTCCGATGTAACCAATTAACTCATCGCATCAATTCGTCGTGCTTAACTTAGCGCGTTCTTTTCAGTTCACATACAGGAATAATATATAATTTAAAAATTAACTTTAAATAAAAATGTATATGGACAATATTAAAGGTATACGGACAGAAAATAATTAAGAGTATGCGAGTATACTATATAGTTTATCAAACTAACGTCAACAATATCAAAGTGTATTATCATCAACGATTTTTATAGTAATTATTAATTTGAACAAATCTGGTATGTAACCAATCTGATTTCAAACCAATTAATTACGTGAATAATTTAATTTTAATTCACAATAACAATAAAAATACTAATTCCGAAATGATTGTATAGAAAACGTATGCATCTGGTATTTAAAAGTCTGTAGACAGGAATGATTAACATATGGTATTTGGTAAATCCTTTATTTACACCCATTTAAAAACTTCCATTTCTTATTTTATGCAAACGAGGGTTGGGCGCATTGGGCATATTGGAATCTATAGGCGTGCGAATAAAAAATTTGGCTAGACTTACTAGAAAAGAAAATGACTTGAAAATGTTTAGACTTTAAAAGTGTCAGAAAATAATTGTCTAAACTACCAATAGATTTTTATTGGATTTTCTAATCGTTACCTAGCTATTATTTAATATTCTACCTATATAATATTATATAAAAAGGGAATAGATTTTAAACTCGAACTGTTAATTATATTTTGTTTCAAATCTAGCATTTGACCATTGATGAATTTCATATTTACTGAAGGAGGTATGCTGAAAATATAACCCTCGTCCCCTCGCACTACAAGTATAAAGGGCACTGTATCGGCAATACAAATACAATGCCATTATTAGGTACCTAGTTAAGTATCTGTAATAAACCATAATAATTTACTGTTATTATACCCGAGCCATCTATGTACGCCACGGTGATCATTGGAAGATTTCTGAACTTTTCGAGAACGTATCCTATGTACGTAGACATAGCATACCCTATGTCCGGGTTGTGCATTTTTTTTGTCAGTTTCAAATCGCCCCCGGCACAAAAATTGCCGTTGGCACCGTACAGTATAACACCTTTGTACTCAGCCATGTGGTCTTCCAGTTTGTCGATGATGTCGTTCAGGTCGATCATCATTTTCCCTGGAACCATCGTCGACGTCATATAATTAGATTCATATTATTATGCCCACGCAGAAACGCTATAGAGTGAAAATATCGTTATCTCGCACGGCTTTACCCTTGTCTAGTAGGTATTGAGCAAAAATCATTTTTAAGAAATTAAAACCTGTTTATCCGTTTCAACCCCCGTCCCCTTAACAGTTAACCGCTGTTGTCCGGTCATTTATTTTTTTCAAAAGAGTACATTTTTGCCAGTGACAACCAAATAAACTAATAGCTTGTAAATGTTTTTTGTGTTTTTGTTTTAACAGTAACATCATAAGTAATCAAAAATCAATAATAAAAAAAACAATGATACTGTTGATGCTGTATGACATTATTTTAGTTGAGAAGTTTAAAAGGTAATATTCATTGAGTAATTTAATTTAAATCTGTACACAATGACAAATCATTGCTTGTAAAATATAATTCTGACCAAAATACACGGTTTTGTTTTGATGTGACGTATTTTTTGAGGTACGGTTTTCGTTAAAGTTTGAACTTAAAACGCTTTTAAAAGAAAACCACTGAATTACGCAGAAATATTTTTTTACCAATAAGTTAAATGTATAATGATCCTTGTATTAATTTTCAAGCATTTCTATTGAGCCAAAACAAATTTATCCTCATAAAAAAAAAAAACAAAAAAAAAACGAAAACAAAATCGAAAATAATTAAGCGTTATTCCGTAAACATTCTCGTTTTTTATCGATTTTTCTAGTTATTAAGAAAATTACAAGGGAAACCAAAAACCGACCTCCTCAATGCATTAGTTAAATCCAAAATGCTACAAAAAAGCTCTCCTATATTTTTTTTTTGTTGGGGTAGGATTTCTATAACTAAAACAATTTCATTTAAAAATAATTAAATTTTCGTATTAAAATCCCTAAATCCCTGAGCCACCCTTAAGAAATTAAATATTGAATATTTCATCTTTGAAGTGCGGCCACGGATTCTTTTATCTCTGTTTTTCTATGTAAATTTTCAGACCTTCGTGTGCATTAAATTCGGCTGTCCATAAAATACAAACAGACAAACTTTTTCTTTTAATAATATAACTAGTTAGGTATCACTTATTATACCGTTTATTGCGTTTCTGGCGCGAGGGTTGTTCAAACAGACTTTCGCTATCCCGTTTTCCCCCTCTTCGAGGTCCACGGTACTGTTATCGTACGAAAACTGGGACATGATGTCTCGGGCTTCTGCGACGGACATCTCTGGTCCTTGGTATGTGAAATCGCGTAAATATTTCTCCTTGGGCGAACGGTTTCCGTCCATGTTTTTTTCATTAGTATTACTCATAATTGTTGGATTTTGAACGCAGCTTATACGGCAATAGCGATGCAGAACGTCCAAAGAACTCGTTGGCGAAAATCGACCGGGTATAATGTTATGATCTAATCTANTAAACATTCGACTCAAATACATCGTGTATCAAAATTTAAACCAACTCGCGCATACCTACCTATAATAATAATAAGTAACTGTACGATATTTAATATACGATATTTTATTATTGTATATCTGTAAGGAACGGTAAACTATTGCGAACGAAAAACGATTCTGAGCTTTGTTCAGTTTATAGTGATGATTTTTCAACAATATACTCGTATATGTCATATTATGGTGAAATAATGAAATATACCTAATATATTTTCTTTAATAATCTTCGTTTATATTGTATCGATTTCCTAACGTTTTTCCTTGGTTTTTCCCGGTTTTTTACATTTGCTGGGAAAACTCCTGGGAAAATCAAAAAGTAACCTCCCTAAAGTACCACCCCAAGAAAATGTCCTTTCAGGATAGGGTCTACATCGTATGCATCGGAATAAGCTTTCTTGTATGTAGAAAAAGTGTTCATATAAAAACAATTCATCCTTAGCTACATTCAAAAGTCTAAAATTACATTACTTAGGGTGCGGATTATAATGCAAATTATCATCTGAATGTCCTAAAGCAATGCTTTCCAAACACAAAATTGTTTTCATATATTAAAGAATTAAAATATGAAACTTTTATTTTGCATTTTTTTTCATTTTTAGAACTTTTTTTTTTTAAAAATATTTGTTAACATTTTAAAGGTATGTTTCATTTTTACCGCATTTTTTCTTCTTTTTACAAACTTCATATTGTTATCAAAAAATGTGATAAAATTATTTTGATTTCTTCCTAGAAAAAATCAAATTCATATTTCTATTTGTAGAATTTCGTAGGTATAGGTTTACCAACTGTTCTAAATAAATATGATGCCAGCTGCAATTAAGAAAACAAAAAGCTATTTTGGTTGATACCGAGTTGTGATCGGGATTAAAACAGGTAAAAACTTAAAAGTATCCGAACCAAACTTAAAAGTAAAATATCTCATAAATGGGTTGACGAAAATCAAAAATGTCAACACCAAATTTTATTTTAACTAATACCCTATCTATTTAAAACATTTTCAATATAGGTTGCCATTTGAAAATCAAAGTAGGTGGTCGTTTCACCCCCGACAATAGGAGTAACAAATAAAAAAATGACAGTGTAATATTTTAATACTACCTATTTGTTTCTTAAATTTTTAAAAATAGTCAATACTTTTCGAAATAATTGGTATTCAACTAACGTGGAAAAAATATCAAGACGAGGAAAAACTTCCAATATAGAAAAAATATATAAAAAAAAAGAGCCAACACTGCCAAAGGACATGCTATTATTGTATAGGTGGAAAGCGGAGAACGTAAGATATATATTATAAGATTTTCGTCAAAATTTGTTTTTGAGTCAGTGAACGACTTTTCTATTATCGAATGCTATACACCTATGCTCCGATTGAAAAATCTAAAATATATCCGACAAAAAAAAAAATAAGATAGAAAAATATAAAACTTACTGTTATTCCGAAAACTGCAAGTACGCTTAATCGGTTACGTTACTTTTAGATTCTGACTGGAGCGAATGCGTTGGTCTTATGGATTTACATAGATGTTTACTATTTATTTACTTGCTCGGATTTCTAACTGTAACACCTTTTCTGAAATGAAATTAGTGTAGAAAAGTACTAAGAAGGTCATTATTTGGTTTTCTCATAGAATTTGAAAAACCGAAAAAAAAAAACGGGAAAATATAAGAAATGTAGGAATTGGTTCAAATATATACGGCTTTTTTTTTTTCTGTGCACAACTTTCCTACCAACAAATTTGCTCTAACATTTATATTGATAGCAATGTTTTTTAAAGGAAATTTCATTATAAAGGTACTTTAAAGATGTCGTTTTTCGATTTTCTCAGAAGTTTTCCCAGCCAATTTGAAAAACCGGGATCAAACATAAAAAAACCGGGAAAATCGTTACAATATTTAACAAATATTATTAAAGAAATTATATAGAGCCAATTTCATTATTTTAATATAAAATGGCATATATATTGTTGACAACTATCAACCGAACTCTACTCAAAATCGTTTTCTCGTAAGCAATGGTTTATCGTTGCTTACAGATCTATATTAAATTATCTATAACAGTGACTGCACACATCCCCATTATCCTAGGACGTCTTTTTAACTTAGTGATTTATTTTATTATGATCTAGCAATTATCTCAGAGGATTTGAAGTGAAATTGATTTCTGTTTTTTCTAATCATTATGAAATCGTTTAAGCTTTATTTTAAAACAATTTTCAGTTTTTTACTCTTACTACATCTATATACCTTAAATAAGTGCATACTTTTCATTTTTAAATTGGAGCCTCCCCATAGAAAAATATTCTCTATTCAAATCTGTGTTCAAAAGAGGGGGGTTCCTATTTAAAAATTAAAAGTACGCACTTATTAAAGGTATATGGAGTAGGGGAAAAAATTAAAAGTGGTTTTAAAATAACGCTTAAACGATTCCATAATAATTAGATAAAACAAATATCAAATTCACTTAAAATCCTCTTAGATAATTGCTGATTCGTGATAAAAAAAATCACCTTTTATTTTTATGCCTTACATAAGTTTTAAAAATCAACCCCTAAATAATGGTTACTCTATACCAATGGTCTTCAAACATTATGACTCGTGACCCAATTTTTTGACCATACATTTTTAAAATAAAATAAAAGTTCAAATTGCTTAATGCCTTAGTGTGCCATTGTAGAAGTGCTTTTATAACTGAATAAATAAAAATTGAATAGCAAATTTATCCAAAAAATATAGATTACGAAAATTAACTTGGACGACACTACTTTAATACGGCCAGACCGCTAGACTAAAAGCAACTAAAATTTATATTTTATAATACAACGGTATCAACTCTGAACACAACGAAAACAACAGTAATTTATACAAATAATCTATAAAATGTATAGATAAATAACAGGACCTTTTATCGGTTAAGGTCCGGTGGACACTTGCGTTATTTTAACGCGCGACAACGCTGCGGCGCCAGCCACAAAGACGGCTTTAAGTACCATTCTTATCTTCTACAAATATGAAAAAATACGGTTTACTCGAAAATTATTTTATCTGATATCATATGAAATTATTTATTTGTATCATACCTAACTTACACAATATATTTTAATATTATATAATTATAATGTATATAAATATAGATTTTTTAAATTTTAAACAGTAGACTTATCGCGGCCCATTCTTAAAGCTTACGCGACCCACTGTTTGAAGACCACTGCTCTATACGATACATTGTTGGAGAAACTGGGAAGTATCAAAAATCTATTTATTATGATAAGCCATAATATACCTATTAAATCGGCGTAAAATTTATCTACATTTTTTTAAGAATGGATTTTGACCCACTTCCCCTTCTACCGAAACCTTCACTGACATTATCGTGTTATATAATATACGTTTATAATAGGTAGGTACTCACCGATTCAAAAATAAAAATCGAACACATCAGCGCACGAACGACTACAATCACGCGTTTTACGAAGCCGAATAAAATATTGTTAGTAATGTCGAACAACATTTTACGGGTCATTATAGAATTTTAATCGATCTCAAAAGATCATAGGTCGACCGTATTATGAATAATTGATTTAAAAATTACAACATATATTGAATATATATACTGAAGGTCATATCACATTCGTTCGTTATATTATTCATTTTACACAATATTGAATATAATATAATATAATATTGCATAGGTATCTACGGTGTTGGGGAATCATAACCTTTTGAAAACACGTAGTAGAATTAAGAATATTTGTTACAAGTATATAATAAGATCCAAAATATTATAAATTGGAAATGAAATATATTAACAGAAGAAAATTTTTCTTAATGACTTTTTCACGACACCGCGTCTTTTCAGAAGCATCTGTAAATAACTTTGGTTTTATGTATGAGAATAGAAAGTTAGCACGATCATCATTTTTTATTTAGCTTGTAAGTAATAAATGTAATTCTCGCCGAAAAATATTGACAATCAGCATTCTAAAATTTTAAATAATTCTTTTAGCAAAAAAGAAGAAAAACGGAAAGATTTACGAAATTATTTTTAATTCATAAATATTACGCCCTTTTAAAACATGTATAACTTTACTCCACTCACTGCATGGGCGTCCATTGGGGGGAGCCAAAAGAAGACATACCCCCCTCCCGACTTTTCCGTGTATTTTATACATTTATACATAAAATAATATAATTTATAATAAATACATTGAATAAATGAAAAATTGATGATCATAAAATATATTATATGGTAGGATTATTTTCACTAGAGGTTTTCCATCGGTTGTTGACGACATTGAAAAATCGAATAGCATAGGCCATTACATCGGTTACGAATTATAGTAGAAACATTGATTTATAAATACTCAATATAAACACTCAATTATAATCAATGGTTGAATCTATAGAAGTGTACTATTATACACTGTATATTGTCATTGTAGATATTCAATAATTGTGCATGTTATAGGAGGTATGGTCATGTAAATGATGATACATTTTTTTGTTTGACGGAAAATGTAATAAATATAACATAATATGCGTAGTAAATAAATATTAACAAATTATATGTCAAACAAAAAATGTATCATCATTTACATGACCATACCTCCTACAGCATGCACAATTATTGAATATCTACAATGACGGAGCGAGCAAATAATAACTGAATTGTGTATGCTCAGTATACAGACAGAAAATTCAAGATTTAAATTTAGTTCAAAATGTTGTTGGCCAATTTTCAAAATATAAATGTAATTTGCAGTTCTTGTTTTAAGATTGATTCAAACTAATCTAAACTTTAATATAACTCTTTTTATTATTTAAATAATAAAGTTGCAATATTTATGTTATATATTTTTCAGGTTATTAGAAATTAAACTACTTACCTAATCTTAGTTATTTTATAAATAATTAGGTATACAGTTATGATAAACACTGTTGTAGGAAATAGGAATAAATGCATATAATATTATACTACGTAAACTTACATATAGCAATAAATAGATTAACAGGAAGGTAAATATTATTGAAAAAATACATGTCCCACCTGTATTTTCGAAAATGAATTCCTTTACCCCTCAGAATCGGTTTTCGTTAACAATAGTTTATCGTTAAATTAAATAACTTTATATATCCTACCTTCTAAACTTTCCACTCACAACAGTGAGACACTCGTTCCCAGCCTCATCTCTTTTTTTTGTGTCTGTAAACAAGTTTTCTTCTAGAACTTTCTCATAGCATTTTTTTTTTTTTAGTATTTTAACTTTAACTAATTAACTATAATAGAAAATTTAATTAACTTACCCTATCGAACATGTAAATCAATAGCACATAGTTAGGTTTCCAAGTACCGCAACTGCATAATATGTACTCTAGAAGCGTGTTTTACATTAGAGATCATTACAGTTCAAATTTGTTTTAATCTTTAAGCAACAATTGTTTATACTTATAATATATTAATTGTTTCATATACTAGTTTTAAACAGAACGCTGACGGCCTCTTGAGTATAGTTGTTTTAACATTTTGTTCACACATAAGGAAATAGGTGGCTGTGTACACTTTTGTTAACTGTATGTATTCTTCAAATTCTTCTGTGCTCCACTGATGTTAATAAGAGTACATTTTTATGATTGGCTATTTTCTGTTCCTATATTTAATTTAATTAAAAGCCTTTTTTTTTCCATTATATCATGGCTTCGAACAAATACTAAACACGGTATGCAAAGCGTATCTATCGTAACGTATCAACTTCACTGATGACATTTCAATTGTTTATACATAAATATAATAATTATTTAACAGTCGCGTACGTTTAAAAATAATATTCGCTGGTGATTTGGTTGTATGTCACTTCGTCTCGTTCTCTCAAAAGTAAAATAATCCAAACAGAAACCGGATATAATGGCCAAAAGTACAAAAGAAGGGGCAGAAGGCGAAACTGAATCGTCAGACCAAATTCAACCAGCCATAGAATCCGTGGTCGATAAATCCATTGACGATCCACTGCCCGAATTGTCAAACGAAGTTTATAATTGCGATCGACAATACGCAATTGTTCTTGCAGAATTGATGTCGATCAAAGACCGCGAAAAAGTCTACAAATGGCTCGAAAGGTGATTACCTATTTTCACGATATTATTATTTTTATGTTAAACTGGAGAATGGAGTCAACCGTCTACTATTGAAATTTATATTGTATATGTTACGGGTAAAGTACGAAAGACACTATCTGAATACGATAGGAGTATATACAGTGGATTCCACTTAATGTAGGCACGTTGGGAGCAGCCCTGTTTGCTCACATAAAACGGCTGCCCATAAACACTGAAATTAGTTCAAAAACACAAAATTTTTTTTATATTAAAATTTTTTAACTTGCACATGTGAAACATACAATTGAAAAAAAAATAAAAAAGAACTGATCTGGGGATAGGAGCGGTCACTGTTGTAGGTGAGAAGTTGGAAAGATAGAATATATAAGATTATTTCATTTAAATCTGTAAGAAAGGATAAACCATTGTTGACGAAAGACGATTACAAGCGCAATTGGGCAATATACTTAATTTTTGCGATTTTTGTTTAAATTTTATTTCAAAACTCTTATTAAAAAAAAAATCGTCTGATGATTTTGAAAATTTTAGCACATCTAGGTAAGTCCAATACGAGTATTATTACCAAGTTTCAAGTTTCTACGTGTATTTATAACCGAATTACAGCAAAAAAACTCAAAAAAACAATTATAATTTCTTAAAAGCTCAAAAGTGGCTTAAAAGTATTGGCTATGATACCGTTAGATAGAAAGTAAATCAAAAAGGCTATAAAAATGATATTTTGATTTTTCGATTAAATCATTTTATCCTGGTATAAAACGTCGTCCGTATTTTTATAAAATAATGAAATCGTGAAATTGTGCGTTTTTCTACACTGGATCCAAATCACCCCTCACCCGGTTGAGAACCACTTTACTATACAAATTGGGATCTGACAATAATATTATCTAGAAACAAAAATTTTAATACTTATAAGTTATTAGTAAAAACTCAGTACTTATCATTTATTTTGTACAAGTTTAAATGTATCAATAATACCTATTACAATATTATAGGTAACAACCTAAGGTAAAATTAATAATATAGAGTACATAATGAAATAAATTAATGCTAATACACAGATGGTAAATAATAATGATAGGTAATAACGCTCATTTTAAAGTTAAACTTTAAGCTTGCTTTAATAAAAAAAAAACTAATCATAGTAAAATCAATATATATATTTCTATGTATTAACTCATATATGGGTTTAATCCTAGTATTTGAGATACCTAGATATAAACTTTCACACTTATTTGTAATGAGCTTAACTTAATGTACATTAATCAGTCTATATAAACGTAGAATGAATCTTTTGACTTTAATTATATGAGCAGATTTGATACTATGAGTGATTGTGAAAACAGAGAAGACCGTGACTTGTATTTGAAATTTTTAATTCTATCACTGAATAATGGTATACTGGTACCACCATTCACTAAAGCACCACCACCAGGATTGCGACCCCTAAGTAATATAATGCCGAGGTCTGTTCACAATCTCATCTACAAGAACAAGTATGTGACTGGAGATTGCAATCCTCCTGAGGATATGGACAGCAAAATCTACAGTCCACCGGATGAAGTCGAACCCAGACTGTTTCTCAGCAGGCAGCCGATACCACGAAATGGTGGTGTAGTTTATGCTGCTGCATTTAGCAGATGAAAAGTCAGGAATGTAAAAATAAAAGCCAATATTATTAACATCCTTTTTTAACAAACATAATTGTATTATAAAACAACAAAATACAAATACAAATATTGTTAACTTATACAAATGTTGTATTATTATCCTACAGCTATAAAAACCTAGAAAGCTGTAGTTAATTAGCTTTAGTTTTACAACAAATTATTATAGACAGCAAATATTTAACACTAACTTTTAGTGTTACTTTTCTGTATACAATTGTATACAGTAGACTGTAATTTAATAGTTATCAAGTAGATATAAAGTTAGTTATATACAGCACAGTAATGGAACTCAGAGCAGTGTGGTGATAGTTTATAACTAAAATCAAATTACAAATCAACCCTAAATAATAAATATGTTATCTTAACTAATCATTTGCATATTTCACAGAAATTGTTATACAATCATTTTCTTATTCAATAAAGCCAAACATAATAAAATAAATACAAATTTAAAATTAAACTGTAAATTACATTATACAGGTTAATTACAATATGATAACTTTAACTATAATTTATTATTTATTTTATTTAATTGGTTACAAGATATAAAAAGCACATAAAGTTTTTAAATTAGTCATTTATCTGGCTTTTCGATTTTTGTTTTAAACTTTTTTGCAAATCAATTTTACTGTCTTTCTCTGGAGCATTTTTGAATTCTTCCTTAATCCTTTTTATGGTTTGTTTAACTCCTGATTTAATAGTGTTTTTTTTCAATACAAATATTTGTGTTTTAGTTTTAATTTTAAGTGGAGGAAAAGTATTATAGTTCAAAGAAACATATGAAAATCCTGACACAGAGAACAATATATGATGACTGTGTTTGTATGGTAACATTTCTTCATTGTCTCTATGGCTTGATCCAATAACTAAATGTGTAAAAGACATTAGTTCTTCACATCCAGGTTTTAAATGTTCTTTTTTGCTATATCTATTTTTTAAAATAATAAATACAAAACATTAAAAAAAAATAGAACTGTGGACAAAACTAATATATAAAAGATAGAAATAATATGAAATAAAAAATTGAAATTTGATGAAAAAACAGTTATGATAGAATATCAGTCATTATTGTTAGATCAATATAAGATTGCTATTTCTATCAATTTCATTTTAGATTCTGAGAGTAGGGAGGAATGTTTTTAGTTTTACAATGATGTTTATTTCTTATTTTTTTTTATCTGTGAACAACTTTTCTACTAGAAATTGTTCTCCAATTTACAATGACAGTAATTTGTTTGGAAGTAAATTTGACTGAGGTGGTACTTTAAAAAGGTTAATTTTAAATTTTCCCAGTTTTCCCAATGATTGGAAAAATCGGGGAAAAAAATGAGAAAACCAGTAAAAACCTGGAAAAGCAGGTATACAATTTAAAAAATAGTATTAAAGAAAATAGAATGCATGTAATTATTTTACCATAATATGACATATATTGTTGACAAAACAACACTGTCAACCAAACTCTACTCAGAATCATTTTTCATAAGCAATGGTTAATGAGTGTGTACAGTAATGAGTGTAATGAGTAATAGATATACATTGAATTTCCCCTCTACTACCTTCCAAACTTCTCACTTAAAACAGTAGCCTACCCATCGTACCAAGTATGTCTGTATCTTTTTCTATTTCATATTATTTCTTCAATTTCATTTGCTTTCTTCGCAGTTCATTTTTTAAATTTTTTTTTTAAACATTCGTTTTATTTTCATATAATGATGATTTTTGAAAATTTTAGCACATCTAGGTAAGTCCAATATGAGTATTATTACCAAGTTTCAAGTTTCTACGTGTATTTATAACCGAATTACAGCAAAAAAACTCTAACAATTAAATTTATTTTTAATAAATAATAGAATTAAAATTCAATGTATATTAAATTCCAAAATTAAGAATTTTAGAGATGTTAAAATTCTACAAATGATTTATTATTCTTAATTTAAGTTTTATCATTAACTATGTTAGAAGATAGGTATGCATAATATTGTTAGTAGAAAATTATAATGTATATAAATATCAAATGTTTCACATTTGTAATACATACATGTATATAATTAAGAACTTCAGTAATTAAAATTTAAACATTTTTGACATTATTTCAATGTGAAGAAAAACAAAAATTGTTTTGATTAAATAGATAAATTAAATAACTTACGTCCACTGATTACTTAATTGGGTAAATCGTGTAACTCCTGTTTGTGCTGGAAGATTATCAATATGAATTGAGTAATTTGCATTCAGATTTTTGTGTTCAACTTTATGAAGCGTTAACATAGCATGACCTCCTGGATAATTTTGAATAGCAGCACTTGATAGAATTATTGTAAAAGTTAAATTTCCAATAATGTGACTTATACAAAAAACTAGAGCAATTAAATTTTTTAATCCTTTTGGTTTAAATCTAGTCTGCCATCTGCCAAATAGAAATTAAATAATTCTACTAATTGAACATTTATTGGATATTATATTTTAAACTTACATTCTATTGCAATATGATGCTGCCGAGATATTTAATACAGGAAATACATAAATAATAAATCGCAATTCCTTATGAGGCAGGATTGAATAGATTAGTACAAACATCAAAGCTGGTAAAACAAGTCTTGTAACTCGTATGTCATAAATCATACCCAAAGGGATGAAACATAGAGAAAATCCAATTCCTCGAGGTATTGCAGAGTAAAAATACCATAAAAATGGCTGTGTCTATATTATTGATTATTAAGAAAAATGTTAAAGTCATTAATATGCAAAATAACACAGTATGATTGTCTTGTTATAGGTTCTATTATCTAATTTAATTTTTTGTATAAATATTTGATATTTTTAAATGCTTTAAACTTAAATTGTATATATTGTTGTAAGATAAAATAACAACATCTTTTAATTTCAAAAATTATTAAAAATATCCCCCAAACCAGACATATAAATATTTTTAAAGTAGTTATTATAATACTATGTATTTTATATAGAAAATAGTTGGTTAATTATACTAAAAATATTAAATAATAATTAATACAAATACCTAATTATAATATTCTTGTTATAAATTAGAAACAAATAATACCAACATATTAACTCTATAGTGTCAATTGAAATTAGAGTTTAAAAATCTAGTATATATTTAATGAATATTTTAGAGATTTTGACACAGAATTTTTGTAAAATACTTTCAAATAGATACAGTACTAGACAATATTTTACAAAAAGAGTATACTACAGGTTCTGAAAATATTTTCCTCTTCAAATCTCATGATAAAAGTTTGATTTTTACTAAGACCCTTACAAATTATGTTTTACATAATATAAATTTAAATCATTTATAGTGGAACCTCAATAAGTTGAAAACTTTGAATTGCATTTCCCTTGAATTTTAACTTATCTAGGTTCCATTGTATTTTTTAAAATGTAATTTATAAAGGATACACCCCACTGACTGCTTTTATTAAGAATCGTATTGAAAAATAGAACTTCTCCTTCGGGCCACACGAGACGACGCCAAAATATAGAGTCGATAATTACACTTGTAGTCAAAACCACAATAGCAGCTACAAATCCAATTTTCAATCCTCTAGACATAAATCAAAATATTAGATTTAATTAAGTTAAAAAATATTCAACATACGTACCTAAGTATAGTTAATCGTTTATAAAATAATTCAATCAACAAAATAATTCCAAGGTAAATAACCAATTCTGAACGAAATATTAAAATGGCAGCCGCTGAACTCCATATAAGAGTTTTATACTTTCCTGTGATCCATGAACTAATTGCTATCATTACTATTTCCTTAACAGAAAAATTGATTTAATGTAATACCTAACCTATATCTTAATAAAATATATTAACATTTACAATACAATTATTGTAATAACCAGTTATCAAAATAAAATATTTTATAATAACCTGTTCAATAACTTTCATATACCTAAATTAAAAATATATATATTATTATAATAGTTCCATAAATATAATACTTGTATACAAGTAAATACTGACCTAATGGAAAAGCCATAATATTTGGGAGTGGACGGCTTGAATAATACATCACATGGAATTGTGTTGAAGTTATAATTAAAAACCAATTACCAACACCTGATCCAAAGATTTTCTCAATAGTTTTATGAAAGTGCTTAATACTTTCAACAACAATCAAATTTAATATTGCACGGACTGAAAATAAAAAAAATATAAATTTACGCATTTGTATAAATTATTATTAGCCACTTACCAAGTAGTTGGTTTATAAATTTATTGAAGTATTCTAAATAATTTATAAAAAAAAAAATTGGATACGATAGCACAGATATCAATATAGGCCCCAAAAATGTTCTTGGTACCACTCCAGGAAATTCTAAATGATCATACTAAGAAAAAAAATATTTTTATTCATGACAAGTTAATAAAAATCTTTACCTATTAATATAGGTAAGTATAATAATTGCACAATTTTTAGCTCCAATGTAAAAATGATGATTGCTTTCACAAAATAAATATTATAATGGGTACTTAATAAATAGTTGCTCAATTGAATTCACTGTATAGTATGAATTAGAAGAGTTATTTTTTTTTTTAATAACATTTAAAACATTTTTTTTAAAAAGTGACTTAAATTTACAATTTGTAATACACAAATTACAAAATTTAATAAATTAAGCTATCTTTCTTTTCTATAGAATATATGTTAAAATATTTACATCAGGCAATAGTAAGTAGGTACCAAATACAATTTTTATTTTCCAACGGAATTCCATAAACACACCTGTGATAAATTAGTTTTATGGTGTAAAATATCGTGGATCGCTTGAATATTGAAGCTCTCCTCGACTTTGGTGAATTGAGAGAGTATCAAGTGCGTTCCAGAGACAAGGTATAATATTCTATTCATTGTGAATATTGTGCTTACAAAGACAACACTTTTGAACAAATCGTTTGTAGGTATGAATGTTAACACTTGATATCTAAAATGAATCGACAAAAGTAATAGGTAGATGTGAAAAATCCTAAATTCATAAACAGTAATTCTAAATTCTAATGAAATAAATAATAATAGACAATCGCAAAAAACCTTAAGAAATAAGAAAATAAATACTGCGAAATTTTACTTTATTAACTTGATATCGAATCGTATTATCAGAATTCTATGCTCTGTAATCAACGGTATCTTATCAGTTAGATATTACAAATAATACCACAAAACCACGAACTAAGATAGTAAGATCGAACTTGCGGCACACCTGGCGTGGACGACTGTACACAAAACGATATGAAAATAAAAACCCTCAACATTTTTGATCAACAATACAATTGACTCATTCGAAACCATATTTTTAAAACTTTGAAAATTGTATTGTCTTCGCGACCAATCAATAAAAACAACAACTTTGCCAACGCGTAGGTATATGGATATTTAAAATAAACATAAGTACCTACCACCTATCGCTTTTATTCTACACAAAATGGCTTGTTTTCATTTTCCTGAACAATTTCAAAAAGTGAGCTCCCCTTGTTCTTGCACTGAACCCTTCACTTACGCTCTCATATTATTCTTATTGTATGTATGATGCACCGACCCTACATAGAATTTAAGTATTCGATATCCAACAATAGTTTTGACCCTCTACCCATACCCACCGCACCGGCTAAATATACAACAATACACTATACAATATACAACGAAATATTATTTTATACACAGTTTTACCGGAAACGGGTTGGTTATATAAGCAACGTCGGCGGCCGTAGAGACCTGTACATTCATGCAAGAGCTAACGTTTCCCAGCCAGCTTGAGCTATTGCGCGACCGCCGGCCGGCGCATACCGTATTTCTCAAAAATATCAGCGGTTTGCCGGCACAAAGGTCGCGACTTGCATAATCGTGTCCACGCCCGCCGTATAACCTAAGCTGCCCCGCACTGTCGTCTACATCGCAATTATGATTACCTATACAAAAATATTATTTTATACGTATTTCCATCGATATTACACGATCGTCGTTGTCGACCGACTTCCTGTGTCAGTATATGTATAGTGTTTTGTCAATAATACAATTGTTGTATAACCGTTGGTATCGACATGTGCAAAGGTCGACAACAACACCACGACCGTTAATTGTTAATTAATTTACCATTATTGCGTTGCGGTTACTGCATTTCGAAGTTTAACATTAAACTTATTTTGAAATTTTCACTTTATAAAAATAAAAAACTGTTACGTTTTTAAATTAAAAACACGTTCTTCTCCG